>LR812534.1:63487935-63670435 GCA_903798195.1 Danio kyathit
ATGATTTCCCTTTACTTTCATTATGCAAGTGTCCAATTTTCAGAGCCTAAAATTGCACCATATTCCTACATTTTAAAGGCTTTCGATTCAAAGAAAATTAGAGGCAATTAGCTCCTCATAAAGCTCCACGGCTGCCTGCATTTTATGCTTCAAAAGTATCACTCACTGTGCAAAGCCTGTTTATTATTATAATTATTCATGATGCATTATTCATAGACGGCCTAAGGCGAGCGTATGAGCCGCATGTTCAGCAGCCTTCAGGGGGATTTGATGTCAATACGTAGCATAACTCTTCAATTCTCAAAGTTTAATATCGACCCCCCTGCCCCCCTCCTGGCATTTCTAATAGATTTGCGTGGAAATCAGATTACGTGAACAATCCAAGCGCTAAAAAAGAATCCATCATGGTACTTTGGTGAAACAGAAATCCTCAGGATAAACAGTTTGAAGTGACGTGGAAAATTATTTGGTGTCATCCAAAAATACCCACTGTAATAGGATATTCACTGGTGGAGCAAATATTTCCATCCTAAGCGCTTGTTTCAGATCTAATTGCTTGCTTGTTTGTATTGGAGATGAGCTATTGGACGGTATCATTAAGAGAAGCCGTATCATCTGAGAAAAGCAGGACAGACTGCAGCCGTAATTGGTATCGGGGTATTTCACGGTCAGAGGAAGAGAAGATTGCTTCATTACATTCTACGCTAGTAACATGCTAATTTATGCTAGAAACACGCTAGTAACATGCTAATTTGTGTTAGAATCATGCTAGTAACATGCTAATTCATGCAAGAATCATGCTAGTAACATGCTAATTCATGCTATAATTATGCTAGTAACATGCTAATTTATGCTAGAAACACGCTAGTAACATGCTAATTCATGTTAGAATCATGCTAGTAACATGCTAATTCATTCTAGAATCATGCTAGTAACATGCTAATTCATTCTAGAATCATGCTAGTTACATGCTAATTCATGCTAGAAACACGCTGATAACATGCTAATTCATGCTAGAAACACGCTAGTAACATGCTAATTCATGCTAGAAACAGGCTAGTAACATGCTAATTCATGTTAGAATCATGCTAGTAACATGCTAATTCATTCTAGAATCATGCTAGTAACATGCTAATTCACGCTAGAAACACGCTAATAACATGCTAATTCATGCTAGAAACACGCTAGTAACATGCTAATTCATGCTAGAAACAGGCTAGTAACATGCTAATTCATGCTAGAAACAGGTTAGTAACATGCTAATTCATGCTAGAATCATGCTAGTAACATGCTAATTCATGCTAGAAACACGCTAATAACATGCTAATTCATGCTAGAAACACGCTAGTAACATGCTAATTCATGCTAGAAACAGGCTAGTAACATGCTAATTCATGCTAGAAACAGGTTAGTAACATGCTAATTCATGCTAGAATCATGCTAGTAACAGGCTAAGTCATGCTAGAATCATGCTAACAGCATGCTAATTCATGCTATAATTATGCTAGTAACATGCTAATTCATGCTAGAATCATGCTAATTTATGTTAGCAACTGCCTAGCAACCACTAGAAACATGCTAACATATATGTACTTATCTATGCCGACTGTTTCAAACTTCATAAAAACTACTTCAGTTATTTACACTTTAAAACTACTTCAAACTTTCAGACTCTGCTTTCTCAAGCCACCATAAAGTTTGTCCTCAAACTTTAATATCTAGTTTATGATTATTATCATTAATTATAATTTTATCATTTTATTATTGTTGTTATTAATATTATTACTAATACCACTACAATTTATAGTTACTAATATTGTCTCATTATCATTATTCATTTTATTTATCATTGATAAAACAATTATCATTATGGTTTAATTTAATTAAATATATTCCCTCTTAGATGTTAATCTTCATCTAAACTTTCTTTACAATAATAATTATAATTTAATATTTTTATATTAGTCATTATTATTAATATTAACAACATTATGTATTTTTATTATTATTAGTAGTAGTAGTAGTAGTAGTAGTAGTAGTAGTGGTGTTTGTCATGAATAAAATATAACCAAAAAATAATAAAAATTACACACACACACACACACACACACACACACACACACACACACACACACACACACACACACACACACACCATTAATAATAATTTAATAATCTTTTTATTAGTTATCATTATAATTAATAACAATATTATTATTATTATTATTATTATTAAAACTACTACAATTTATCATTAATAATATTGTAAAAATTTTTATTAATTGTATTTATCTTGAATATATATGAATATATATCCCTCTTAGATGTAAAACATTCATCTAAAGTTTCAGTTTTCAGTAACAGTGGTTTGATTTTTCCCATATGAAATTTAAAGTATAATGATTTCCCTTTACTTTCATTATGCAAGTGTCCAATTTTCAGAGCCTAAAATTGCACCATATTCCTACATTTTAAAGGCTTTCGATTCAAAGAAAATTAGAGGCAATTAGCTCCTCATAAAGCTCCACGGCTGCCTGCATTTATGCTTCAAAAGTATCACTCACTGTGCAAAGCCTGTTTATTATTATAATTATTCATGATGCATTATTCATAGACGGCCTAAGGCGAGCGTATGAGCCGCATGTTCAGCAGCCTTCAGGGGGATTTGATGTCAATACGTAGCATAACTCTTCAATTCTCAAAGTTTAATATCGACCCCCCTGCCCCCCTCCTGGCATTTCTAATAGATTTGCGTGGAAATCAGATTACGTGAACAATCCAAGCGCTAAAAAAGAATCCATCATGGTACTTTGGTGAAACAGAAATCCTCAGGATAAACAGTTTGAAGTGACGTGGAAAATTATTTGGTGTCATCCAAAAATACCCACTGTAATAGGATATTCACTGGTGGAGCAAATATTTCCATCCTAAGCGCTTGTTTCAGATCTAATTGCTTGCTTGTTTGTATTGGAGATGAGCTATTGGACGGTATCATTAAGAGAAGCCGTATCATCTGAGAAAAGCAGGACAGACTGCAGCCGTAATTGGTATCGGGGTATTTCACGGTCAGAGGAAGAGAAGATTGCTTCATTACATTCCTGTTCTGATAAGCAGCGCGGCACTGCATAATAGAGCATATTAACTGAATGAATACACAATTACCGACAGAGAAGTGCAGCGGGGAAATGCTGAACTAAAGCAGATCGTGTCTCTTTGGATGGAGTTGATGATTATATATGTGGGGGGAAAACAATTTAAAGGAATCGTATGCTCAGAAATCACTTCCCCATTTTCCCCTGCTGAAATATCCAAGCTGTTTGCTTGCAATTATGGAGTTCAAAAAGCTGCAGCATTATAAACAAAGCATTAAACCTATTAAAATAATGCATTATACAAGCTCTTTCTTAGAGTTACAGTTAGGCCCACACGGAATCTGCGGTCGCAGAATTCCGCAGATTTTCTGCAGATTTTCTGCAGATTTTCCGCAGATTTACGCAGATTTTTAGCCCATCATTAATTCTGTGTATTTACTTAAAGTTAACTATTTACAGTTAATCTAATTGGATTTGCATTTTAAACATTAAATACAAGTTAAAAAGATATTCTTTTTTATTTAACATTTTAAGGTTTTAGTTATGATACTCCCAAAATAATTCCGCAGAAATCCATAGATTTTCACCAAAATTCTCAGCAGAAATGGCAAAAAACGTCCGCAGATTCCGTCTGGCCCTAGTTATAAGTAATCAAATTATTTGCCTTAATCTGAATAAGACAATGATTAAGGTGTTTACATGAGTTGCTTTTGGTTCCTTTCATGATCCTGTTTTACACGTTATAGCTAGGGCTGGACGATATGGCAAAAATTTATATCACGATATATTTTTTTATTTCGGTCGATACGATATAATTCCGATATCGATATGGACAATATTAAAAAGAAAGGAAAAACTGCCAAGAACACACACAATGGATGTCTGTACCTACAAATGTCTGCAAAGTGAATTTGCAAAGTCGATAATACCTCCAGACTCTTATAACTTTTTTAAAAATAAAAACAGTACAAAAAAAATTTGTTCACTTTTTATTTGTATTTAGCCTATACAAACAAGAAATGTGAAATAAACTATCAAATAAATAAAGCTCTCAGAAAAATTCATGAAAAATATGCTAAATAGTTTTTTAGAAAAATAAGTGTTGTAGTCTAACCAGCAGGACAGCAGTGACGTGTGATCTGAGTTTGATGGCAGTATAATGAGTTAGAGGGAAGTTATTGACAGCTTTTGTAGTATTGGTTTTTGCGTTTTGCTCTTTGTAGACGGTCCCTAAGGATCGGTCTCTTTGCCGCCTGCGCATAGAGATCAATATAATGCGTTCAGCGCGTAGGAAAGCTCATTTTTAGGAAAATAAGGTTGTAGGTTGTTGTATACATTGCGACAGTTGAAAAAATGTGCTATTTGTGTAGGAACAATGTTTCGGTCATGAGTTATTGATCCGGAAAATACGAATCTGCGAATCTGTTGCTAACTTTACTGAACTCTGACTCTCAGTATGTTTTATCAGGTGGAACTGCTTCAAATGGTGAAACAGATTTGATGTGTTGCCGCCGCTAGTCAGCTACCATAGATATATACACTAGATGTCGCCTACCCTACTGTTGTCTATTAGAAGGAACGCGTCAATAGAGCCGCCATTTTAGTACAGGGTAGCGCTCCTTTGAAATGAATGCAGGACCAAGGTGAAGTGGAGGACTGTGGCCATCCAAAGCCAGAGAAATGCACATATACACATATATCTATGATCGGGAGTTTTCCCCGGTGGTCAGTATGCAAATATTTTTTTAAATTACGAAATATTATAATTTTACATCACTTTTCTACATTGGTGTATGTGACCGCATGAGCATTCCTGACAAAGAGCGTGTGTTTGTGTGCATGGAAATGCATTACCCTCCTTCCCTGTTTAATTTGATCTAATCCGTGTCCTGAAACACCCCCCCCCCCCCCTCTCCTGCTTTCACTTCTCATTCTGACGGAGGGAGCGATTTGTTTGTGAATGAATCTCCGTTATGAACGACTCGTTCACTTAGCTAACAATAACACAAGTTTCTAGCACCGCAGCGTCTTCTTGTCATATTTCATAACATTGTTTGCTTATTTTATTCAACAAAACTAGCATAAGCTTAGAATTTAGTGCGAGTTGGTGCTACTTCGCCTTATGGTCACTGCAGTAAGACTGTATTATAATCATTAACGTTACTTGTTAAGCACAAAAGTTCATAACATACAAAATCATAAAAAACGAAATCTTACCTATGAAATGTGATGACTTTGTGGTTTGTTTTCTTTATTTGCTCGTTTCTACACCCGTACACAGCGCTAAAGTCCAGCATCCTCACATTGTCACACTGTCTTGACTAGTGCGGTTGAATGACGTTTGTCCTAGGAGCACTGTACCAATGTGGCGGCGCTATTGACGCATGCTCAGGGTCCCTATGCGATATCTAGTGTATATATCTATGGTCAGCTACACTCTCTGGCACACTTTGCAGAGCACCGAAACTAAGTTTATCGGAACTTAAAAAGCTGAACCACTTCCACACCACTGCATTAGTCTTTCCTTTCTCATCAACTATTTCGTCTGCATTCTTACTTGTGGAAGCTTGTTCATTCGCATCTGTATTCACAGCACTCATTTTGTAGCTAAAACTTTCTGCGGCGCAGCTTAACCAACTGCTGTGGTGAGCGCTGGCAGCGTGTCTGTGTTGTTCGTCATCACGTAAGTGACATAGATCACGCTCTTTCTGACGGCTGAGCACTGAACGTCATTCAGTGACAAGTGATACATGTATAAGATCTTATATAAATAATAATATATCTATTTATATATATGCAAATTTATATCGAAATATCGAAAATGGGTTTAAAAATCATATCACCGTTATTGAAAAAAAATCTATCGCGATATATATTGATATCGAATTATTGTCCAGCCCTAGTTATAGCACAGCTCGATTATCGTCATTGCGTCATGACGCTATTTACATTTCCTCTGGAGTTTCATGTAATTTCAGGTGTTTCATTTGTAATTTTTAGGTATTGGATGAGAGTATGAATTAAGGACTGGAGTAAGAGTGTCGTTTTAATAGAATGCCGCACGCCGAATGGGAAAAAAAACCTCAGCATTTTACAATGCGGGAGTCTGTGGTCCTTTACTGACTCAGTAGGTGCAGAGAATAGTGTCAAACAGCCGTGTGTGTGTGGAATATCCTGTCGCAAAATGTGGCGAAAAGTCCTTGTTACAACTGGCTCAAAATTGTAACATTAGAGAGACAATACGGACCAGGTAAATTGAGAAGAGAAATGATTTATTAACAAAAAGCATAATTAACAAAGGTATTTAAAGCAATCAAAGTCGGTATCAATGTAGGTCAGTAGTGAAAAGCGTGTGCATGGTAGTGAACTGAGCTCATGATCCAAAACAAACTAAGGGTGCTTTCACACTAGCACTTTTGGTCCGCACTCGGGTTCGTTTGACGTCATAGTACAGTACGTTTAGCTAGTGTGAACGTGTCTTCTGAACTCGGGTGCGCACCCGTGAACCGTACCCGAGTCCGCCTGTAAGAGGTGGTCTGGGGTACGGTTCATGCGAACTCTGGTACGGTTCACTTCTGGTATGAATGCAATCATACCAAATAGCGGAAGTGAACCGGCAACTGTACAACAAACTATCGTTTTCATAACGTCCATTCGTGTGTGTGAGTATGTGTGTGTGTGTGTGTGTGTGTGTGTGTGTATGTGCGCCACGTATTGTACCTTTAGCGGGACTGAGCCAAGCACAGTGATACACAGTGATGTCTGCTTGTCTCCTCCAGAAACAGCTTCTGCAGACACTGTGTGATGTTCTGAATGTTTATAATATTTTTGCGGCAGACAGACGCGAGTCGCTTTCTGTATGTCCAAAACTTATGATTCAGTAAAAGCAAATCGACCGCGATGTGCGGAAGTCTCCATTTTGGCGCTTTGCTTTCGTGACCGTCACCTAGCAACAGCCGTAAACCAAACAGCAGCTCTATGACGCAAGCGTACCGGGGTTCAGAAGGAAAAAAGACAGTGTGAACACAAACCAACCGAGAAGGTGGCAAGGGGGGACAATAGAACTTGGGTACGGTCCAGGCAATTGAACCAAGTGTGAAAGCACCCTAAAATAAATCAAAAACGCCTGACAGAGAGGTCCGGCTAACCGAGCTCTCTTCTCATGTCAAATGCTGGATTCTTTATAGGCACCATATAATGGGTCTCAGGTGAGATGACCCATCCACCAATCATGCAGGCTCTGCAAATCACAAAAAACTACCACAACAAACAGGTCCCACACTGGACCTAACTGTCCTACATGACGGTAATAGATAGTGATGTTTACATGTCTGTACTGCACTTCAATAATGCCACTAAAATCAGCATACTCCACATGTCTTAATTCTATTTCTGTTTAGTTCCATTATGACTTTAGTCAAATTAAGGTAATCAAAAATCGTTGTTTACATGGTCGACTTTTAATCAGAATATTGTCTTAATCGTATTTAAAAAAGCAGCTAGCTCTCTGCAACTCCCACTGAAGCTAAGCAGGGCTGCGCCCGGTCAGTACCTGGATGGGAGACCACATGGGAAATCTAGGTTGCTGCTGGAAGCGGTGTTAGAGAGACCATCAGGGGGCGCTCAACCTGTGGTCTGTGTGGGTCCTAATGTCCCAGTATAGGGAAGGGGACTCTATACTTCTCAGTGATCGCAGTCTTTCATATGAAACGTTAAACCGAGGTCCTGACTCTCTGGGGTCATTAAAAATCCCAGGATGTCCTTTGAAAAAGAGGTTTAACAAATTTGACCACTGGCCTCTGTCTATCATGGCCTCCTAACCATTCCCATACCATAATTGGCTTCATCACTCTGTCTCCTCTCCACCAATCAGCTGTGTGTGCTGTCGCGTCATTCAGATAGATCCTGCACACTGGTGGTGGATGAGGAGATTCCCCCAATGTGTAAAGATGGTCCAGAAAAGTGCTATATAAATGTAAGGTATTATTATTATAAATCTGATTTTTGGTGTCCATGTAAACATACTCAATGTTATATTGTTTTCAGTTGTTAATGATATGCAAATACCAGCTCCATTTAGGCATGACAACATGCCTCTCACAGGGTAATTAAAAGGCCTAATGCTTATGCTTTTCCTGAAAGCTGCTCTATTTCTATAGAACAGAAAAGGCGGTGGGCTGTGAGCATAATAAAAGCTCTGCTGCTTTCATGCCATGTCGTGCTTGTCTCTCATTATTAGCTAATGTTTTAAGCATCTTGCAGTTAAGTTTGATGCAATTCTAATAGTCAAGATAAATTGTGTTTGTGTTCGCATTTTTTAAAGATACTTGTATTGGGATTCTGGCTGTTTAAAAATAATTTCAAAAAAGGACAAAAGCATCACTTTTTATGCCAAGCATTATTGTTTTTCATGTCTCTTAAATGTCAATGAAAATCTTATTTAATGCAATTTGCCAGCTCACTGATATCTGCCAAAAACAATGTTAATACTTAAAACAAACCATAAATGTATGTTTGCTATTTCCAAGATACTATTAATGGATGCTGATTTCTTCAAGATAATTACAAAAACATAAATGGCATTCATCATGCAGACATTAGTAGGGGTTAGTCAATTAGTTAGTCAATTGTCAATAAACTGGTCAGTGGTCAAATCATTTAATGCAAGTAATGCTTGATATTGATGAAAAAAGATGCCGCAGATAAAGTATGATTAAAAGAAAATTGGAAACAAGCTTATAAATCGGCAGAAATATTTGAGAGCAATAACCCAAATTTACTGCAGCACCAAATGGTTCCTTTAATTAAGTATCCTTTAATTAAGTCATAGACTGTGAAATGATTAACAGCTTTTGATATGGTTTTAAAACAGCTTCTTGTTGCACTGAATGAGCTCTCATAATGCCATCTTTGAGACAAAACTCATTTGGTTTTAAAAACAATCGGACATAGTTCTTGAAACATCCTAAGCCAGAGGTGGGCAAACTACGGCCCGCGGGCCATATGTGGCCCGCTGAACAGTTTCGTCCGGCCCGTGAGGGAGTTTTAAAAATGCTGCTTCTGAGTAATGTTTTGGTTTCAGAATTAGTCAATTAAAGATGCGATACAAGTGAACGCCATTTGATGGCAGTATTGCACGGGGTACAGTTAGCGCAACCAGTAGAATTAGAACACACTCTCGGATGTAAAAAAATGTACTCGACCGTTAATGACTGAAAATGAGTCAGGCAAAAAAAATAATAAAATTGACTCTGAATGTCGTGTGTTTAAGGAAGAATGGGCAACAAAATACGTCTTCAGTAATAACGAACAGAAAGAGGTTGGTCTAATATGCCAAGAAAGTATTGCTGTTTTTAAAGACTACAACGCGGCTGATCACACCGAACGCGCATTTACGTTCCAAAAAACGCGAGATGCACCGCAGAGAAAAGAGATTATTTTATTGTTTTATGATGATTGATAATTAAATATAAATAGCTGTGCAAATTCATATGACTTGTAAATTTGACTCAATAATAACTATTTTAAAAAATCTGTTTCGTGTTAATGTGACATTTTTCTGTCCAACATTACATGTTCTATGTATACTGCCACTATAAATAAAAGTTATTTTTGAAGGATTTGACATGTGGCCCTTCACTTGGTTTGCAAAACTTGATGTGGCCCTCGGGTCTAAAAAGTTTGCCCACCACTGTCCTAAGCAATTAAAAAAAACAATAACAACATGGGCTCATTCTGAAATGTAGCCCATATACATTTCTGGAGTTCGAGAATTATGTAGCAAGAAGAACGTATGGCTGCATTTCGTCTTTAAAACAAACGCTACGGGGCGGTATGATGCCGTTCCTTTTCACATGTACCAGCGGACTGCTTACCTCCGTGTAAATGGCTTTCCGCTGTTACCAGTTTGTCCAGTGGCTCGCCGCATACGTCGGAGGATTTGAGACACAAAGTGGAGTAGACGGTGACGACGGGTTTCGAGTCTGGCGAAGAACGGTTCCAGAAAGCAGGTAAAACAAAATCAGATAAATAACAGGGTGAAAATCGGTCGGTCGATCAGTCGACATTGGCCTCTGGTGGATTTACAAAAGAACAGCAGGCGCGAATGGCACTCGTGGAAGAAATTTCAGATCTCAAAAAAGCCTACACAGCAGCCTCTGATTGATTCATGAAAACAAAACCTGCAAAAAAACGTAGCTCCTGGGACGTATTTGGCGCTCTCCAGAAATGTATATAGGGGTATGTATTCAGAATGAGCCTGGGTTAAAAAAACTAAAGTCCAGACCGAATAATCGTTTTTTTTTTGTTGTTGTTTTTTTGTCTAGAGCATTATTTCACTCCAATGTTGACATTTTATTATCCTTTTTATTATCCTGTTCAACCTTTATATGCTCCCTCTGAGCCAAATAATGAGAAAGAACCAAATCTCCTACCACAGCTATGCTGATGACACTCAGATCTACTTAGCCATACTGCCTAATGACTACAGCCCTATTGACACCCTCTGCCAATGCATTGATGAAATGAACAGTTGGATGTGCCAAAACTTTCTTCAGTTAAACAAAGAGAAAACTGAAGTCATTGTGTTTGGGAACAGAGATGAGGTTCTCAAGGTGAATGCGTACCTTGGCACTAAGGGTCAAAAAACAAAAAATAAGGTCAAGAATCTTGGTGTGACTCTGGAGTCAGATCTGAGTTTCAATAGTCATGTCAAAGCAGTTAGTAAATCACCATACTTTCATCTCAAAAACATTGCAAGAATCAGATGCTTTGTTTCCAGTGAAGACTTAGAGAAACTTGTTCATGCTTTTATCAGCAGCAGGGTGGATTACTGTAACGGCCTCCTCACGGGCCTTCCCAAAAAGACAGTCAGACAGTTGCAGCTCATCCAGAACTCTGCGGCCAGGATTCTGACCAGAACCAGAAAATCAGAGCACATCACACCTGTCCTCAGGTCTCTACACTGGCTCCCAGTTACATTCAGAATAGATTTTAAAGTATTATTACTTGTCTATAAATCAATAAATGGCCTAGGACCTCAATACATTACAGATATGCTCACTGAATACTAACCTAGAAGAACACTCAGATCTCTAGGATCATATAAACTAGAAATTCCAAGAGTTCAGTCAAAGCAGGGTGAATCGGCTTTCAGCTACTACGCCCCTCGCTGCTGGAATCAACTCCCAGAAAATGATCAGATGTGCTCCAACATTAGGCACATTCAAATCCAGACTGAAAACACATCTGTTTAGCTGTGCCTTTACTGAATGAGCACTGTGCTACGTCCGACAGATCGCACTATTATGTTTTTCTCTTCTTTTTCATTCTTTTACAACCTGTTTTAACATATTTTTTATCTGTTTTTAATTATCTGTTTTTATTTTATTTTTTTTCTTACACTTGTCTTTTTATTCCTGTTTATGTAAAGCACTTTGAATTGCCACTGTGTATGAAATGTGCTATATAAATAAACGTGCCTTGCCTTGCCTATTATTTCACAAAGTAATTTTAAAGCAAATTTTAAAGCTAGTATTTGTACTGAATTAATGTCTTTGTTTGCTTCCAAAAGACCTGAACTTCTTTTTCAGCCCAAGTCCCCATTGACTTCCATTGCATGGGTGATGTGTAGGATATTCCTCAAAACCCTTTGGCTTGAGTAAATGACATCATCTTCTAGGTGTCTTTAAATGACGTTTGTCATCTGCTAAACTCGTCATTGATTAAACATGTCAGGGCTGTTACATTCAAATCTGCTCTTTTTATAGTTGATTATGTCTCCGCCTGCAGCTTCTATTTAATTCCGCTCTGACCTTCTGGCTGAATGTGTGTTAGCTAATTAGTTTTGCACATTGACAGATCGCGCAACCTTGCCTGCAGCCCACACATTAATAATCACACATTGTTTCACATTGCAATGCGTTTTCCTCCCGCAGTAATTGGATGCTCAGTAAATGAGAGGTACAAAAGCAAATAGAAGACGACTTATGTTGATCGTTGTAGCAAACAGTTTCTTTTATCAAAGCAGGTAGGCGGACATTTTTACTTTTGTTTTCCTAAGCGCTGCTCATGGATTTGATTCAATTGTACTTTGATGTGAATTAAACTAAGTATTAGTTTACTTGATGTTCAGAACTTTAAAATACTTTATTGCAGCTTTATGTACAGAGACAACTATAAGTAATCTATTTATTGTAGTGATGGGCAAAGTTTAATCATGATTAATCGCATCTAAAATAAACGTTTGTTTTGACATAAGATGTGTGTGTATTGAGCAATTCCAGAGTTATGGATGTGACATTTGCAGTAAAATTTTAAAACATTAATTCACGGAGAAAGTATATGCTAACATTATATTGTAACATCTGTTTATTTTGTCCAAAACAACTAATCACAAAGTTATAGAAGCAAAAAAATATCAATCTGTAAACATATTTTATATTTTAAATGAGAAAAATAAACATGCATTATGGATGTGACCATATTGTGGATGAGATTTTATTTTATTTGACATTTTTTGCTTTTATGAGGAAAAAGCTTTGTTACGGATGTGACATCTCTCCGTTATGGATGTGACGGATGTGAAATTGCCACTTGTGTGATTTTGGTAAACCAAATATAACAGTTTGAAAACATTGACGGAGACATTTTTGAGTATTTTTAAAGTTTCGATATTTTGGTGAAAACAATTTTTTTCATGGCAAGGTTGACGTTTGCATGGAATTGCTCATATATATATATATATATATATATATCAGTGTTTCCCCTACCATTATATAAGGGGGGCGCCCCGCCCTCCCAACGGCTTTCCCCGCCCCCCTTGGAGCCAAGTTAATTGTATTTTATATATAGCGCCAGATCACAACTTCTTTTATTAAACAAGCTAAATAGCCATATGCAATATTTTACTGACACAACAGCATGTCATTTCTGTCTTTACATGGTTGTGCGATTACAAATTTCTGCTCTCTGAATCGCGTATGGTGGAGTTTCACACAGCCACTCTCTGCTGTATGGGAATGAGAGTGCGCGCGCCACACCTGACAGGATCGGAGACGCACGTGCGCTTCCGTATATATGCTGGGCTCGAAATTGCGACCATTGTGGTCGTATATGCGCCCGAAATGTAATTATGCGACCTCATAATATATTTGGGAGCATTTGTGTGACTGCATATAATGGTTGTAGTGCTACTTGTTTCGATTTTTTCTAAAAACGTGCTGAATCGGACTTCCCTGCCGCTATATTGGTTCATATTAGCTGTCAATCACTCAAGGCTGTCAGATAACAGGGAGCTTATAAGGGCGCCAGCCGAGATCAATCGAAGGTTTTTGGAGAAGGTGCCCGAATCTCGATGCGTTGCATTTACTGCGTGTTCAGCGCAAATGTCCGCTAAATGTAAAATCTAACACTTTACACATCATCGCCAAAGAAGCTCGCCGTTACTAAGTTTAAACTGAATCTGCGGCTCATAACAAAGAACGGTATTGCACCGGTGGTCATCACGAGAATTCTGTTCTGCCCCGCTTATATATTGGGTCGGCTGACTCGCCTGCTTTTCCACAAACACAGAAAAATGAAAATCAGTGCATAACGAGACTGAGCATTTAAAATGACACAAACCGAAACCAAAACTTTTAAAGAGTGATAGAAGTGAGACTTTTCTTACTTTCTTTGGTCCATTCTTTCTTGAGATGTATATTACTTTTCTATTTACTGATGACTGCTTTGCAGCTTTCAGCATTGGATTGAATGATTTATTATAATCTTACATTTGTTTTGTAGCAGAAATATTGTTTATTAAATTGACATGCAAATAAAACCAATAGTGCAAAATAAATATTTCTTACTGCAATGCTTCATTTTTGTTTGATGCAAACCATAAATTTAGTTTTCATAAAGTAACAGCAGAACCTTTTACAGTACATAACTTGCATTCAAGCACATTCAGGGCAGCATGATATTGAGAAATGTTATTCATTGTAAGTATTATTGTCATCATCGTCATCATTAATAATATTTTATAATTATTAGACATTCATTTTGGAATTATTGCACAGATATCAATAAGTCATCACAGCATTAGTTGATTGATGTTGTTTACAAATAAAATAAATCCCTTAATATACAATTTGCAGGGGTGCTCATTAATTTTTTGTAGTTGCTTCTAAATTTTTTCTGGTGCTCCTAAATTTTTGAAGTTGGGAGCACCGGTGCTACCTAGTTATAAAAGTTAATTTCGAGCCCTGTTATGCATAGCCTACAAGCAGCCACAACACAGGTAAATGATGTGTGGGGGCATCACACATCAATCGATGCGCTAGCACCATAGCAGCTGAAATATATACAGATGTGGTGGGACCGCCGTTTACGGTTTATTGGCGTAACTCGCGCGAGTGATGCTCCCTATATTGCAAGTGCAGCCATTGTATTTCCAGTGTTTTGAGCTGCTGTGATGCGAGCGAAGCAGAGCTGAGTGTCTCATCCATCCTCATCCATCCATACCTCTCCCGAAAGCTCTCCGATTCTCTCGCTAATTTTCCGTGATCCCCAAAAATGTGTTAAATACCCGGAAATCATAGCGACCAGAGTGAATGACCAAGAGAACAGACCGCGAGAGGCACGGTGATGGTTTAAGCATTGCATTTCTTAGGTTAAATTAATAGAGCAGTAAAGATATCGCGAGTGCACATCTCCCCCTAGTTGTAGACCAGCAAAATATTTGAATGGTCCTGCATGTATTTTGGCCTTTTTACATAGAACAACTGAAAGTGTGTTTTTGACAATATTGCAAGTTCATTAAAAGCTGGCTGGAATTAGAAGATAAATAAAACTTAATTTTTTAACATGAATATTTAAAAAATATAACTTCTTGTAATACACTTATTGCAAAAAAACAGTTTATAGGCCTATTTCCTTTTAGTAAAGGAGTGTTAGATTTATAGGTGTGCATTTTACCTTCTTAACCATCAAATAGGCTCTCCAAACTTTTTCTTGATTGAGACATGTTGAATTCTTCTTTCATCATTTGCAGTGTTTCCAAATTGCATTATTTGTACATTTTATTTAATAATTTTTATATCTGTGTTATATGACGGCGGTTCATTCCGCTGTGGCGACCATGATAAATAAGAGACTAAGCCGAAGACAAATGAATAGATAAATTATTTTCTGTAAAGCTGCTTCTGGCCATGACATGTTCACACCTAAATGGTTATAAGAGATGTGTTTAAGGGATTATATGCAGCATCCTTAATTTATTCTCTTATGCAAGGCTAGATCTTCTTTTAAGGTTCATACTTAGAGGGAAAATGTGCTTAATGCTTTATAAAGCTTGCAGCATTGGTACTCTGTATCAGCCGATCACCATGGCAGGGAATTGGTACTCTATTAGCTGCAAAAATCCTGATCGGAGCATCCCTAGCTTTGACCCAACTTGGCTGTCAGAGCAGCAATACTCCCCCTGGCTGTACAAGACTGATTTGAAGTAAGTCAGTAAATACAACCTTAGGAAAAGAAGTATACTCAAGTAAAGTATAAAAGTATTTAGTAAGTATACTAATATCAGTGTACTAGTAGTGTACTTGAAATGTTCTTCCAGAAACCCATAAAGATACACTGCAGTGACAAAAGCTGCACACTTTGTGGATAAAAAGATATAAAATAAATGTTGATTTTATTTATCTTGTATGATTATACAGTTCAAATACTTGTTCAGTTTGTTACTGCTGTCATTAAAAGAAACAAATTAACACCATGAGTCCGTGTCGGTGTCAGTCTGAACAGCCGCGCTGCGCTACACCGCACCCCCAATTTCCCCTCAGCAACCCCCCCCCCGCCCCAAAAAAAAAAAAAAAAACTGTAAACCTAGGGGAAACCCTGTATATATATATATATATATATATATATATATATATATATATATATATATATATATATATATATATATATATATTTCTTTCATGTATGTGTGATACACACACACATAAAAACAAAACTTTTTTACATAACTAAATTTATATATAATTTGTATCATATACAAATATATTTAATATCTTCATATAAACAAACATTTTGCATGCATGCATGTGTGTATGTACAGGGCTCGAAATTAACCTTTTTTCTTGGTAGCACCGGTGCTACAAACTTCAAAAATGTAGGCGCACCAGACAAAATTTAGTCGCACCCACCAAACATTATGAGTGCTGTTACAACCCGTTTCATATGAATGAACAGATTCTATTATATATTAACATTCTAATCACAACTAACAAATAAACAAAAATCTGCATGCGCTCACCGGCCCTGCACGCACTGCTTGACGTGAATGAGATGAACTGAATTAACAATAATAACTGTGCTGTTCTCACGGCTGCTGTCTGATATTGCACAGATGATATTGACATATAACTTATTATTTGCATGCGTCATCTTAATAGCAATACCGGTCTTTTCATGAGCTGTAATATTAGTTTCATCTCAGTGAATGCATGCTCTTTAGCGATGGTGAACGAGGTGTCAGTCGCACGACTGACAGCATCATGACGATTAAAAGAAGGATTAAATAACGTTTGAACATCTCGTGCTTAAAATGTGTAGATTCAGTGGCAAACACTGTTACCTGAAAACTCCGTCCCACCGGCTTTAGTCATTTTCATAGCGGACTTTAAACACCGGAATTATTTTATCCACTTTTCGAAAATTGACGCTAAAACACATGATCCAGCCTTTTGTTGAACACACACACACACAGAGAGCAGCTTGACTTGAGTGTGTTTTCATGTTCCTCAAATGGATCAGTGATTTTGTGCGAGTAACACTGAGCCGAGCATCAAACTTTGAAGAGCTTCTAGTCGACTGCTTTACAGTTTGTCGGGAGATTGTTTTTCTATTGTGCAGCTTCAGGAATAAGCAGCTTGCAGTTATGTTTATTTGCAGAGATGAGCGTTTGTTTGGGAAAAGAGCAGCGATGGCCTGTTGGCTGGCGCTGAGGTGAGATCTCAGCAGAATCATGCTGGCAGTGGAGGCGCTTGGCGAAGTTACTGAGACGGGCGATGCTTATGCATGTTCATCAGGTGTGATTTTTAGGATAGTTTGCACTGGATTGGTCACAACTTTTCTCTTTTTATTTCATTATTTAAATTCAATTCTTGTTTTCATTCTATTAATATTTTTTAATTGTATATATAATAATAAATAAACAATAATAACAAAGTATGGTTGCTACACTGTAAACAATGTACTGTAAAATTATTAAATTACATTAACTTACTGGTAATATACAAGTATAACACTTTCTATTCCTCTGCCTCTTTCGGCAATGCATATGTCTTTAAAACCAGACATGTGAACAAATCTAAACAAACAATTATTAAAACAAATATAAATATGCATATAATAAATACTACTAACAATATTAAAATGCAAATTGTCATGAATAAACTGACTACAACAGAGCTGGAATCCACCAAAGCCTCCTGAATTGAACACGGCATAGGAGGAGGTAGTGGTTTTGATATTTAGGTAGACCATAACTATTCTGTTTAAAACACTTTAATCCTTACATTTTTTTCATATTTAAAGATATTTGTGTATTGCTCATCTCTGTGTGTATTAAGCTATGGGCATGTTATTTTGCACTAAAATTAGCCTGTGCTAATGTTGCTCTATTAATGAAAGGAATAGTTTTGACAATGCATTTGTTTTTCACTTCATTGGTAATGTTGCATTGTGTTATGGGCTGTCAAACAGCATGTGTGTGTGTGTTATATATATATATATATATATATATATATATATATATATATATATATATATATATATATATATATATATATATATATACATATATATATACATATATATATATATATACATACACACACACACACACACACACACACCGTTGAAGTCAGAAATATTAGCCCTCCTTTGAATGTTTTTTCTTTTTTTAGATATTTCCCAAATGATGTTTAACAGGGCAAGGAAATTTTCACAGTATGTCTGATAATATTTTTTTCTTCTGGAGAAAGTCTTATTTGCTTTATTTCGGCTAGAATTAAAGCAGTTTTTATTTTTTTAAATCCATTTTCGGGACAATATTATTAGCCCTTTTAAGCTAATTTTTTTTGATAGAAAACAAAAACCATCATTACACGATAACTTGCCTAATTACCCTAACCTGCCTAGTTAACCTAATTAACCTAGTTAAGCCTTTAAATGCACTTTAAGCTGTATAGAAGTGTCTTGAAAAATATCTAGTCAAATATTATTTACTGTCATCATGGCAAAGATAAAAGAAATCAGTTATTAGAAATGAGTTATTAAAACTATTATGTTTTAATAATTTATGTAATATATATATTTATGTAATATATATCATGGTTTCCGCTACATTCATTCTTCCATGGCGGGGCGCCACACCAAAATTCATCCCGACACGGCTACATAACAGCTTCTCATTCAAAAACATTCAGTCGTTTTTTTTTATAGCGGGTTATAAATCGCACCAAAGCATATTAAAAGGTAAGTGAATTATAACAGTGCAAACTTTTCTGTAATCATAATTGAACCCTTTAAAGTGACATGCTGACTGACTGACAGACGGACTGACAGGTGTGTGATGTGTGAGGCCAGCAAGCACGACGTAGTTTTCAGTTAAGATGAACAGTTTCCATAATTATACTTTATAGCCTATGGCTCTGCATACAATGACTATCTTGCTGGAGTTTATAGCCGTTTCACTTTACTTCAGGACACATTAATGCCGCTCTGTAGGTCTATTGGACGCAATTATAAATGTTCCTAGCAAATCTAATAAATGTTGGAGACACACTTGTTACATAAACCACTAAATCACACTTCAGCAGCGTTTATTTGAGCGTGCACAAGAAAATCTGCACTTGAGCAGAGTATATTTGAGGGCGTGCAAGAAGTTTTGTGCACGAACAGAGGCAATCGGGGCGCAAGCAAAGAGATTCGCATGCTCGTATTACATGAATGCGATCTCGACTTGTAATACTGCGCTCATGACATTTGTCATTGAAATAACGCCATTATTAGGTAGGTAGTTGGTAGATCTGTGTCTACCAGTCCTGCCGCCACAGCTGGAAAAAATCCTAGAGGAAACACTGTATATATATATATATATATTACATCTTTTGTTTTATTGATGACATCAACTACAACCATAAACAAAAGTCGACTTTAAAGTCTGCATGTTTCCATATTATGACGCAGTTCTTAGAGAAACGGGATGTTAAATGAGAAAACAGTGGATGTCACTTGTTTTTTCTAGAAACAAGTAAAAACAGATTAAATATGTTAAACCAGGTTATAAAAGAATGAAAGAGAAGAGAAAAACATAAGTGCGATCTGTTGGACGTAGCACAGTGCTCATTCAGTAAAGGCCCAGCTAAACAAATGTGTTTTCAGTCTGGATTTGAATGTGCCTAATGTTGGAGCACATCTGATCATTTCTGGGAGCTGATTCCAGCAGCAGGGGGCGCTGTTAGTAGCTGAAGGCGGATTCACCCTGCGTTGACTGAACTTGTTGAATTTCTAGTTTATATGATCCTAAAGATCTGGGTGATCTGTTGGGTTTGTATTCAGTGAGCATATCTGTAATGTATTGAGGTCCTAGGCCATTTAGTGATTTATAGACAAGTAATAATACTTTAAAATCTATTCTGAATATAACTGGGAGCCAGTGTAAACATTAGGTGTAATAAAGTAGGCATTTCATTCTGAAAGATTGGGAAATGGGTTTGGGGAGAGTAGGGCTGGACAATAATTCGATATCAATATATATCGCGATAGAATTTTTTTCAATAACGATGATATGATTTTTAAACCCATTTCCGATATTTCGATATAAATTTGCATATATAAAAATATATATTTATTATTATTTATATAAGATCTTATACATGTATCACTTGTCACTGAATGACGTTCAGTGCTCAGCCGTCAGAAAGAGCGTGATCTGATCTCACTTACGTGATGACGAACAACACAGACACGCTGCCAGCGCTCAGCACAGCAGTTGGTTAAGCTGCGCCGCAGAAAGTTTTAGCTACAAAATGAGTGCTCTGAATACAGATGCGAATGAACAAGCTTCCACAAGTAAGAATGCAGACGAAATAGTTGATAAGAAAGGAAAGACTTATGCAGTGGTGTGGAAGTGGTTCGGCTTTTTAAGTTCCGATAAACTTAGTTTCGGTGTTCTGCAAAGTGTGCCAGAGAGTGTAGCTGACTAGCGGCGGCAACACATCAAATCTGTTTCACCATTTGAAGCAGTTCCACCCGATAAAACATACTGAGAGTCAGAGTTCAGTAAAGTTAGCAACAGATTCGCAGATTCGTATTTTCCGGATCAATAACTCATGACCGAAACATTGTTCCTACACAAATAGCACATTTTTTCAACTGTCGCAATGTATACAACAACCTACAACCTTATTTTCCTAAAAATGAGCTTTCCTACGCGCTGGACGCATTATATTGATCTCTATGCGCAGGCGGCAAAGAGACCGATCCTTAGGGACCGTCTACAAAGAGCAAAACGCAAAAAACAATACTACAAAAGCTGTCAATAACTTCCCTTTAACTCATTATACTGCCATCAAACTCAGATCACACGTCACTGCTGTCCTGCTGGTTATACTACAACACTTATTTTTCTAAAAAACTATTTTGCATATTTTTTATGAATTTTTCTGAGAGCTTTATTTATTTGATAGTTTATTTCACATTTCTTGTTTGTATAGGCTAAATACAAATAAAAAGTGAACAAATTTTTTTTGTACTGTTTTTATTTTAAAAAAAGTTATAAGAGTCTGGAGGTATTATCGACTTTGCAAATTCACTTTGCGGACATTTGTAGATACAGACATCCATTGTGTGCGTTCTTGGCAGTTTTTCCTTTCTTTTTAATATTGTCCATATCGATATCGGAATTATATCGTATCGACCGAAATAAAAAAATATATCGTGATATAAATTTTTGCCATATCGTCCAGCCCTAGGGGAGAGTTATTACAACCTAACAGACTCCTCCTCCTCACCATTTCTGTTTGTGGACAATACTGACAGCTGGAGGGCCGTAGTTAAGTATGTTAGCCCCGCGCAATACCTCAGATTTTATTTTCTTAATGACATGCACAGATGAATTGTTCACCACAAAACTAGCAGTGTGAGCTAACGAAATCAATATGGTTAGTTTTGATTTGATGTGTACTTTAAAAAAATCTAAAGTTGTTAAACCCCCAACACACTCTATACTCCATATAACTCCATTTAAATGCCAGGAATCAAGCTTTTTTTGCATTTCAACTGATGATCTATAGCAAAAACTGCATATTGTACCTCTTCTCAACAGAGAAAACCAGCAACAATCAAAAATACATAATACAGTGTCATGGCTTTGCAATAAAAAAAATGTCCAGTGGGGCAAAAATAACGGAAAACATAAACGGAAGGTAGTAAGTTTGCCCAGAGTGTATTGTTGAGTTTTTGAAATTGTTCAAAGCATTTTCCCAAAATATGTGTCAAAATAATATGTCACCAAAAACCTTTTCATTTGCTGAAACAGAAAGTTGTGGCCAAATTAAGCCTCAAAATCACCCTAGAGTGCATGAAAACATCCCCAACAGCACAAAGGTTAAAAGACAGTCTGTCATTTTCTCCACGAGAGGGTGTGTGTGTTCACAACAAACAAAAGCATAGTTTGATGATGGCGTGACTATCATGGGAGTTGTGGTCTTCATCGTCCTGTGGGATTCCTGCAGAAATAATGTTAGCTAAAGCAGGGGTTCCCAAACTTTTCACCCCGCGACCCCCAAAATAACAATGCCAGTGACTCGCGACCCCCACATTCCTTGGAGGTGGTTATAAATATACAAATGTTGCTCACACAACAATAGGCCTAAATAAACATGAGCATATTGACAACACAAAAAAGTGCAACAGTCTAACAACCATATCATTTTTGTAGTCATTTATTAATTTGTTTAATTTAATATTAACCTCAGCTAATGAGACTGGTGGGCACAATGTTTTCAGCACAAGTCTACTCTTGGTTTAATTTTGGAGACCACCAGAGAGCATCCTCAATGTTCAGTTGTGGTCTGTATTTATTTTTTATGTATTTGATTGCCATAAAGGTGTCAGAAAGTTTAACCTGGTGCTATAAAATCAATCTGCTGCATCTGACGCTGTTGCTTTGTTGTTAATCCATTGTAAACACACCAATTCTGAACAAAAAAATTGAAAGGCTGATGGCTTTTCATTTGCATGATGTTGTTTTTTATGTAAATATTAACTACTATTATATCTTCTAAAAATATGGCAATTCTAATAGTTAAAAATAAAATTTATTAAACTTTTGGAAATCACCAAGCGACCCCCTGTTATTGTCTCGCGACCCCCACGTTGGGAACCACTGAGCTAAAGGATTCAATACTTAAGCAACCATGGTAGTATAAAGCGGAGCACTGGTTAGCACTGTCGCCTCACAGCAAGAAGGTTGCTGGTTCGATTCCCGGCTGGGCCAGTTGGCATTTCTGTGTGGAGTTTGCACGTTCTCCTCGTGTTGGCGTGGGTTTCCTCCGGGTTTTCCCCAAAGACATGAGCTATAGGTGAATTGAATAAGCTAAATTGGCCGTAGCGTATGAGTGAAAATATGAGTGTATGGGTGTTTCCCAATACTGGGTTGCGGCATCTGCTGCTTAAAACATATATTGGAATAGTTGGCAGTTCATTCCGCTGTGGACACCCCTGATAAATAAGGCACTAAGCTGAAGAAAAGTGAATGTATAAACAATGAAAGCGGTCAAAGTGAAACAAGATGCTGAAGCAATTGTTGATGACAGGCAAAAACATTGCGCCTTTTAATAACCATGACTGACATGTTGTCATGCTTTCATAATGTTAATTATTTTATCAAATGTAACTGTGCCTCCCACTAAACAACTGTCTCTTTAAAGAGTCTCCATGAATGAGACATCAGCTGTTCTTTATTGATTTGAGTCAACCGTTGCCACACACAACGCATTTGTGGATTTACAAATAGTCATTTTTCATTGTCACCTATTGCTCTGAGCACATTGCTATTTCTGCAGCAGGGTTTGCATCATATCTGTGTGTTATTAGAGTGTCTGGAAATGAATGAGAGTGTGTATGCTTTTTGTTTTGTTTTCCAGATACTCAGTTCAATGTGTGTGTGTGTGTGTTTTTTCCCTAAGTATAATGTCTTTCAATAGGAATTGCTGAAAGCTCAATAACAAGCTCGGTTAACTGTGCTGTGTAAACCCGTTCACCATGACCAGTGGTGGTTGTTAAAGGGGTTGGTTGTTGCCAGGCAACCGTCAGCCCTGGCATCTACCCAGGAGATCTTTACCAGTCAGATCCACACACACACACAGTTTTGCCTACTGGCACCTGCCGTCAGTTAAGACTCACAATTGTTGGCAGCTATTGGGCATTAACAGGAAATGACCCGTTCACTAGAATAACCACAAAACAGCAGTTCAGGCGTGCTTGAGCGTGTGTGTAACTCATGCTTATTGAACTGTTGTTGTTATTATTCAGAGCTTAGTGATTTGAGCAGCAGAAGTGTTAGACTTCAGTGCGCTCTTCAGCTTTTAAAGTCAGAAAGCAGCCGTCCTGAACATCCGAGACGGACAGATTTATGACTGTAACAACATCCGACACTTACACACATTAACCAGCAGAAGCACACACACACACCTGTTGAGCAGGAACCAGATCTATTTCGCATTGTAATGAGAGCTTGGGTGTTGTATTAGATAATAAGATAATAACAAGGACAAATGGTAAATTTATAGATAAATAGAGTTGAAGACAATACAACTCACCCTCCTGTGAAATTAATTACTTTCAATAAAGTCCTGTTTAAAGGAGAGATTTCATTCATTCATTCATTCCTTTTCCTTCGGCTTAGTCCTATATTTATCAGTGGAATGAACCGCCAACTATTCTGGCATATGTTTTACGCAGCGGATGCCTCTCCAGCCGCAACCCAGTACTGGGAAACACCCATACACTGTCACATTCACAGACATACTCATACACTATGGCAAATCTTGCTTGCCCAATTTACCTATAGTGCATGTGTTTGGACTGTGGGGGAAACCGGAGCACCCAGAGGTGCCAACACGTGGAGAACAAGCAAACCCCACACAGAAATGCCAACTGGCGCAGTCAGGACTTGAACCAGCGACCTTTTTGTTGTGAGGCGACTGTGCTAACCACTGAGCCACCGTGCCACCATGAACAGATTTTTAAAACACTTAAACATTCATTCATTCATTTTCTTCTTGGCTTAGTCCCTTTATTAATCCGGGGTCACCACAGCGGAATGAACCGCCAACTTATCCAGCACATTTTTAACGCAGCGGATGCCCTTCCAGCCACAACCCATCTCTGGGAAAACACTTAAACATGATATTTTTAATTACTAATGTCTAATAACTCTTAGTCTAATAACTTTTTTTTTTTTTTTGTCTTTGCAATGGTGACAGACATTTTGTTTTTTGTTATTTTGCAAGATACTAGTACACGGGGTTAACTAGGATACTATTGTAAAACTATTTAATAAAAGTGTAATAGGAAATAATATTTTATACGTCATAAAAAGACGAGACGTTAAAAAAATAAATCAAATATTACAACATGCACAGAAATAAACATCAAATACACCTGAATTCAGAATTATTAGTCCTCCTGTATATTTTTAAAAGGAAAGAAGATTTTTTCAACATTTCTAAACATAATTGTTTGTTCTGTAGAAAATTGAAAAAATAAATTAATAATAATAAATATATATTATTACATTATTTTAAGGTTAATATATATATATATATATATATATATATATATATATATATATATATATATATATATATATATATATATACACACACACACACACATATATACAGTTGAAGTCAGAATTATTAGCCCCCCTTTGAATTTTCTTTTTTAAATATTTCCCAAATGATGTTTAACAGTGCTGTTACTGGCAGAATATCGCATGGCTATCAGCTAGGGGTGTCAAAATTAATTGTTTCTTCGGTGCACCGCGATGCAGACGCGAACAATTCGGTATCGGTTCAGTAATAATAATAACCGGTTATGTACTGACGACATTTATCTCATATTCGATATGTCTGACACTTACAGCAGAAGCCCCTATTTTTATATATTTGATATATTTGGTTATTTGCTATAAATGCTCGTTTATTTTAAAGGTACAGTTTATATATCTTAGTGTTTGTATTAAATGACAAAATTGTATTACAAATAGTAAATATAAATATATTTATACGTTTAATAAAAGAATTGCTGTGCTGTGAAGAAAATATAAAACTGTGTATGGAAAGAATCGTCAATGCACCGTGATGCACCGAGATCGAATTGAACCGAATCGATGGCATGATAATCGTAACCCAACCATGAGACCACTGTAGGTTCACACCTCTACTATCAGCCAATTAGATTCAAGAACCAGACATACGAAATAAAACAAACACTTTCTCCAGAAGAAAAAATATTATAGGAAGTACTGTGCAAAAAAAATCCTTGCTCTGTTAAACATCATTTGGGAAACATTTGAAAAAAACTAAAATAAAATAAAATCACAGGAGGGCGAATAATTTAACCTTCAAATATATTCATTTTTGAGTCATTTTCAAGATTATATTAGATTTCGGAAATACATACAGTTTTAATTTATTATTAATATCATCATCATTATTATGACTTTAGTATAAAATCAATCTTTTGCTACGTGAGATTTAATTTGAAAGCAATGCTGAGAGCACTTTCTGATTTACGGCTGTAACTGCATCCGACTCTTTCAGTGATTAACCGGCACAACACACAGCGCCGCTCATCTTACTCATGTTTTTTCACAGCTCATTTTTCACATTGTAATTCGAGTGCATTTCCGTTTCCTTCCTTTTGTCAGTGAAACTTAGATTAAAGCTGAAATCACTGCTCACCGCTGGCCAAAAGAAAGTGTTGAACAAAATTCCTAACCATTTCAAGTGTGCAAATAAATTACACAAGTTCCAGAAAGCTTTTGAATATCATTTTATGAACAATCTCCTGGCGGCACAGTGGCTCAGTGGTTAGCACTGTCACCTCACAGCAAGAAGGACGCTGGTTCAAATTCTGACTGGGTCAGTTGGCATTTCTGTGTGGAGTTTGCATGTTCTCCCTGTGTGGGCGTGGGTTTCCTCCGGGTGCTCCGGTTTCCCCCACAATCCAAAGACATGCGCTATGCCGTAGTGTATGATTGTGTGTGTGTGAATAAGTGTGTAAAACATATCCACTGTGTAAAACATATGCTGGAATAGTTAGCAGTTCATTCCACTGTGGCGACCCCTGATAAATAAGGGACTAAGCTGAAGGAAAATGAATGAATGAACAATCCTAACAAAGTCATCAGCAGAACAAGATCCATTTGTATTCCAGTTAAGCGTCTCCTCCCTTGTAACACAAGTCAAGTCAGTGTTGAAAAGAGGACAGTTATGCGTGTAATTAGTGGTGTTGGCTAAAGCAAGTCTAACCGTTATTAGTATTACTCGTACTCGTATTACTCATATTTGCAGTTGGTGATTCGTTCAGCTCAATTAAATTAGGTATGAAGTGTTGTTGTGTGCGTCATCCTGCGGCTTTTGTGGTTCAGAATGATTCCTCAGAGCTCAAATCATGTGTGATGTTGAGGAAACATACTTTTTGTCTACTTAAATTCTTTAAATTTACAATTTATAGTTGAGTTTGAGTCAAATTTATTCATTCATTCATTTTCTCTTCGGCTTATTCCCTTTATTAATCTGGGGGTTACCACAGCGGAATGAACCGCCAACTTATCCAGCATATGTTTTACGCAGCGGATGCCCTTCCAGCTGCAACCCATCACTGGGAAACATCCATACACACTCATTCACATCCATACACTAAGGTCAATTTAGCCTACCCAATTCACATATAGCACATGTGTTGGGGGAAACCGGAGCACCCAGAGAACATGCAAAACTCCACACAGAAATGCCAACTGACCCAGCCGAGGCTCGAACCAGCGACCTTCGCCACCGCGTCACTGTCAAATTTATAGTTTGTTTTATTCTGTAAGCTATTTCTACTGTATTTGTAAGTAAATATTTTGTCAGTTGAGTTTTGTTTTTTGCATAAAACATGCCACAATTTCATAAATTTCGGTTTATATACGTTTCGACAACACAATACCAATATTCACCAATTATTACACCAACTTCAACTGGTGTAAAAATAATTTTGATCAAATAATTTTTCAATTAAATGAAACCTTTTGTTATTCTGAAGGATTTTTTCATTCATTCATTTTCCTTCAGCTTAGTCCCAGCAAACAAGTTTGTGTGTAACAGACATCTAATAGACATCTAAATGTAGACAGCTTGGCTAAAACCAGGCTAAACTTGGGCTGTCAGGTAAAATCTAATAGACATCTAAGAATAGGCCAAAGCTAGACTAGTCATCAAATAGACAGATTAGACAGACTTTATATGTGTAGTCATTGATTTCTGTCTATTTGATGACTAGTCTAGTTTTGGCCCATTCTTAGATGTCTATTAGATTTTACCTGACAGCCCAAATTTAGCCTTGTTTTAGCCTAGACGACTATGTTTAGACATCTATTAGACATCTTTTAAAATTAAAAAAGGATTGCTGGGGTCCCTTATTTATCAGGGGGTCACCACAGCGGAATGAACCGCCAACTATTCCAGCATATGTTGTACACATCGGATGCCCTTCCAACTGCAACCCAGTACTGGGAAACATCCATTCACTCTCACGTTCATACACACACTCATACACTACTGCCAATTTAGGATTTATTTTTTTTATTGTTAATTTTCTGTAGGAAAAAGAAAATTAAAAAAAACTTTTTTTGAAAGATATATTATAATAAATAATTCTTTAATAATACAGTTGACGCCAGTGGTGTAGTGGGTAGTGGTGTAAGGGTTAGTGCGTCGACACATGCACTCTGGTGCTCATGGCGACCCGAGCTCGATTCTATGCCGATCCTTCCCCTCTCTCTGCTCCCCATGCTTTCCTGTCAGTTCTCTCTATTTTCCTATCAAATAAAGGTGAAAACCCCGGAAAAATTATTTTTAAAAAAACATAATAAAACAAATATTAACCTAATATTCGCAAACCCAATCAATCCATTAAATCCAGAAATAAATTGCCATTTTTCAGGTGGTCACCAAGTCATTCATTTATTTTATTTTCGGCTTAGTCCCTTTATTAACCTGCGGTCGCCACAGCGGAATGAACCACCAACTTATCCAGTATATGTTTTACGCAGCGGATGCCCTTCCAGCTGCAACCCATCACTGGGAAACACCCATAGACACTCATTGTGGTCACCAAGTCTTTTTTTCAAATTCACTTCTGAGAATGCATTTTTATTATTATTCACACAACCCTAATGAACACTGCAAATAACCACATAGCAACACCCTGGCAACCACACAGAACACCTTAACAACCACATCAATAGCAACCTAGTAACAAAATATAGAGAACCTTTGGCTAAAAAACATTTGAAAATAGATATTTTTAGTTCTTATTTATACAGTTAAAACAGTCAATTCACATAGTAGGGGTGTCAAAATTAATTATTTCTTCGGTGCACCGCGATGCAGACACGGACAATTCGGTATCGGTTCAGTAATAATCATAACCGGTTATTATGTACTGACTACATTTACCTCATATACGATATGTCACCGTAGCTTACTATGGCGAGGGAGGCGAGCGCGAGCATTTAAAATGCTCCAACTACTTAAAAACTCAGAAACTGTGCACAATTTCACTGCGTGTGTGTTTGCTGGACAGTCTTTCACTGACACTTACAGCAGAAGCCCCTATTTCACTGCGATTAAGAGAATGAAAGTAAACTCCATTTCTCTCTCTCATTGTGGCCCGTTTGACCTGCTGGCGTGACTTTTCCTCTCCTCTCGGCTGTTACAGCGATACTTCTGAATACAGACACGAGCGTGTGCATGCAGAGGAGTCATGGATCAGCTGTGATCGCAGCTGCTGTTTATCAGTGTCACTCATCATTGAAGAGCGCAGTGCGCAAGAGCCAATCGCATCCCTTTCTGATGAGCGCGTAACCAATCAAAGGGGTGTAAGAGAACTTGGTTGACAAGAATCAGAAAGCGAGCGGGATGTTTATATTATTTGCTATAAATGCTCGTGTTGTAAAGGTACAGTTTATATATCTGAATCAATGGCATGATAATCGTAACCGAACCGTGAGACCAGTGTAGGTTCACAGCTCTATCACATACTGCACATAATCATATAGATATGTATATATAATTTTATTGCTTACTTTATTTCCTATTTATTTCTGTTCTCGCATGTTTGATATGCATGAATGTACCCAGGGCTGGGCGATAAATCCATTTTATCCATTTACTTGAGTGTGAAGTTCACATCGATTTGTTTGAATGAAAATCACATCTAACAGGTCACGCTCCCCTCTGGGCTCCCGTAGTTCCCTCCGCATTGCCATAAAAACACACAAGCAACATGCAGAGAGCAGAGGAGAACTCGGAAAAATGTTCCGGTCTTTGAAATTAAATGAAAAACAACACGGACGCACAAACACGCCCACCAAAAAATGGCAGAATTGACGCATTTACTGCGAGACACGAGCATTTGAAACTGCACACAACACCTTGAATTTCATACAGTGAGAAGTAATGGATCAGACAATTAATAGAGAAGACGCGCACATGAAAGGAACTGTTACCCATAGATATATACTGTACACTGTAAATATCTCTGACTGTTGCCGATCTTAAGCTGTTGGGAAAGGTTGCTGTTTCCAGATAAATGATGTGACCCAGCCGCAAAAACGTTCATTACTGTAAATATCAACACTGACAAAACTTGCTCAGAGCACTAGACTAATCTACCAGATGCAGCGACCCGACGCAAGTAACGGCAATAAAATGCAACTCACTAGCCTAATGTGAGTAATTTATATGAACTGATATAACACTAAATAAAAATGAATAAACCTCAATGTTCAATAAACAAAATCATCTTCAAAAAGGTGCCCTTTTTAACCCTCAGAGGTCTGAGGTGATTTTGGGGCCCCTGAGATATTTTGACATGCCCTGACATTTGTGCTAATTTCAGCTACTTATTACATGGTATTGGCCAACATATATTTTATTTGTATTCAGCACAAACTGTGCTACAGCAATATGTGACAATTGTTGATGTACATGCTTTTGTTTTTTAGAAAAAAAAATATTATGCGTGGATTTAGAGAAAAAAATGTAGCTGAAATAAGGTCCAATAAAACACACTTGATGTGCCTGAGCAAGACTTTTGAGTAACCAGTCTGGTAGGCTAGAATATTTACTTCACAATTATGTACAAATTATTTTATTCTCTCATTTAAAGGAAACATTACAAAGATTTACATTCTGTTAAGTTTGTTTGGCTCGTCTCAGGTCTATGCGTGAGTGACGATGGTCATGAATAATTCACACCTGGAGAAACAAAAGACACTCCCCCACTTACCCCATCTGCAAAAGCTAGCCCAAACTAAATGCTTGTTACATTTAGTTAAAATGTTGTAGGTTGTAATTTTTTTCAATATTTAGCTTGAATTTTATTGTATTATCTTTCAATTTCTGAATATATTTGGTGACTAAAATATTATTTTAATAAATATATCTGTTTAATGAATATGTTTTGTTTAAATGCATCAAAATACACTGCCTATATTCACTGAGAAATGGAGGGAAATATTTGAAATGGTATAAAACGTGTTTTCAAAACTGTTGTAATAAAAACTTTCTTGTGCATTAATCCAGCATTTAATAATAATTTCTGAATGACTCTGGCATAATGACAAAACACAAGAATAATCACAATAATATTTGAAGACCTTTTATATATATTTTGCTCAAATAGTTGCTGCCTTAGTTCACTTTTTCCAAACTTTAACAGGTTCAACTACGGTAAAATAAATAAAAATTTAATTATTAACACGTACAGTATAACATGCGTCACGTTCTAGCCAGCGCGCTGTGGGCGTGTGTGCAGCCTACGTCATTGTTTGTATTAGTGGCGGAAGTGGGAATAGCCGGCGTGATGTGCGCTCTGCTGGGAGAATTGTATGGATTACCTAGCAAGACAACATTTGCTTTCAAAATGAGTTGGAAAGTTCACCCTCCAATCTTTATGCAGATATGTCTGTCATGTGTATGTCTCATGTATTCGTGGAGATTCCGCTGTTTTTTTTCTGATCTCAGTTTACATGTCGCGCGAGTCTCACATGGACTATTGTAATAACAAAGCCTCGTGGGCGTGGTCGCATTACAAATAATGAGCTCCGATAGAGAAGCTAGACATAGCATTAGTTTCATATTGATTACTTTATCAAGCAAAATTTGTTTTCAACATGCACCGCTGCATTTAAAAGTAGACACTTCAAGCTTTCTATAGATATATGTCTCATGTCTGTGTGTTTAGTTGTCGCGGAGTTTCAGTGCATATTACTGACGTGTTTGTAAAAACAGTTCACGGAGAGAGAAAAGAGAAAGTGCCTTCACTGTTTATGCTTATTTTGCAAAAGCACACACTTTTGTTGTTATTGTGAGTGTACACAAAAAACTAGACACCTAACAGATTCAATTGATGTATTGCTCATATCTGTACGATCAAAACTGAAAGTGTCATTTAAGTTTTTTCAGAGTTTTCATGTGAAAACACGTCAAAACGCGTATACGCGGGCTTCGACCCCTGGGGGTTAACAGTCATTATACGTTTACTTTCACTGTGGTTTACTTTTACTGCACAGTAATTGTACAAAATGGTGTAATTTATATTATTATTATTATTATAAAAGTCTTGTATGCAATTATAAATCGAGCCTGTAAAATTTAATATTTAAATGACAAGTTTATTTTTTCTTTACCATTTTTATATACTATAATTATGATAAGATTATAAAGGTTAATAACCTTCAACTCCAAGCATGTTTTGTTTATTATTCAAATTGTAAATCGATTTTTTATCTGGTTTAATAATCATCATAAGAAAAAGACCCCCAGGATGGATCACCCTCCAAAACACAAGTGCTGTTTAACAGAGTTCAGAACTAAGACGCGTTTATTATTATTATTATTATTATTATGGTCTGGATCTGCTCCCAGTCTGTTTGTTTGGCATGGATCCAGCAGTGGTAAATCTTCAATATGAATCTGGCAGATGTGGCAGTGCTTTGACAGACGAGAGTAAAGATGTGCTGTAAAGTCTGTATTTCTTTCCTCAGCAGCTCTGGCTCAGCTGTCATCATCATTTCTGCAGACTTCAGACTCAATTTACACTTGTTTCATTCATTAATAATATGCCAGACAAAGGAAGAGGCGAGCGTTTGAAGAAAACGAGCCATTCTTACATTTCTTTGTGTCTTTTTAAGATTTCATCTTGATTTATATTAAAGCTGCATGCTTGATATTGTATTTAAAGAAGTTGTACTGTACACGCTGTACCCGGAGTTTTGGAAAATGTTCACCCTAGCCAGAGTTTTAAGATTTCAGTCACCTGATACTGCATTTTAGTATAGATAAAAAAATCTAACTAATTTCGAGAGGATCACGTGCTTATCATTGAACACAGCTGGTACCGGATCAGCTTCGTATATTGCACCAATCAGATGAATACTGACACACTATAAATTACCAGAGCTTTCGTCAGCACCAGTGGTGTAGTGGTTAGTGCGTCGACACATGCACTCCGGTGCTTGCGGCAACCCTAGTTCAATTCCCGCCTCGTGGTCCTATGCCAATCCTTCCCCTCTCTCTGCTCCCCACACTTTCCTGTCAATACTCTCTACTGTCCTAACAATTAAAGGTGAAAACTAAAAATAATAAATATAAAATAGTAATAAAAAAAATTTAATTACCAGAGCTTTCTACTCCAGTCATCTTAGTCTTGAAGAATCCCCCTTTCCACCCCAACTCCTCCCCTTCTCTGATAGGGCGGCACGGCAGCGCAGTGGTTAGTACTGTTGCCTCACAGAAAGAACGCCTCTGGCTCGCCCTCTCTCTGAGCCGGTCAGCGTTTCAGTGCGGAGTTTGCATGTTCTTCCTGTGTTCACGTGGGTTTATCCCGGGTTTCCCGGTTTCCTCCCACAGTCCAAAGACATACACCATAAGTAAATTGACTATTTTAAAATAGCATCTTTAAGGCAACTCTTAGTCAGATATATCTAAGCATGTTCACTAGTGGATGAGTTCCCGAGACCTACCTGAGCTCAAACTCTCCTCTCACCCTTCAAACGAGAGGGAGCCCCGGGCTCAAGAAATATTCTGAGCTCAGGGCTCTCTCCCGGGACAGCAACCTTCCCAATACGCTTCATTATCAATCCTCAGCTAAGTGTGAACGCTTGAACCTGTATTATTGTGGACTGAGCGTTCACACCAGATGCGGATAAAGTGTTAATCGCGGGTGATTTACATGTTAAGTCAATGCATTGATGCGATTAGACATCCTGCGGCGCAAATTTTGAAATTCGAGTGAATGAAGCTGCGGGAATTGAACGTTTCGTGCATTTGACTCAATGTGCGATTCATGTAAATCGCTCGAGAAAAAGCTAAACTTTGGCAGAGATTCACACCTCATTAACCAATCAGAAGCTTGCTCTAGTAGTGGCGTGATTATGTCGTAGTGCCTGTAGTTGTGTCTCGAGGGGAAAGGGAAATGCCATTTTTCAGCCTTCCTAAAGCACAAAGCATAACTACTCTCTCAATAAAATTCATGTCAGCCATTTAGCAACAAAACTGGAGTCGCCAGGCAGACAGATGCCCCCCATGATGCCAATCCACGTCTAATTCATTCATTTTCCTTCGACTTAGTCCCTTATTCATTAGAGGTCGCCACAGCGGAATGAAGCACCAACTGTTCCAGCATATGTTTTACGCAGCGGATGCCCTTCCAGCCACAACCCAGTACTGGAAAACACCCATACACTCACATTCACACTCATACCCAATTTGGCCAACTGACCCAGCCGGGTCTCGAACCAGCAACCTTCTTGCTGTGATGTGATTGCGCTACCCACTGCGCCACCGTGCTGCCCATATATCATGATGAGACGTCCAATTTACACCCCTTATATGTTATTATTTTATTGACTGAAGTGCACTTAGAATGTGTCACATTGTGAGCCCTTAATAAACAGAGACAGCTTCTGTAAATCTGTTTTTCGCGTTCAGCGTGTCTCTTCCTCCTTGGCGTTTCAGTCATGAATTAATGATGATTTATCTTCCTGCAGTGACAGCTCGGTCCCAGTTTAACTTCTCAAATCTCTTCTCTTTGTTCCTCTTAACAGCGCTGGTCCCAAAGGAGACAACATCTATGAATGGAGGTCAACTATTTTAGGACCGCCGGGCTCTGTGTATGAAGGAGGGGTGTTTTTCCTGGACATTGCATTTACACCGGACTACCCGTTTAAACCACCCAAGGTAAGAGCAAAGACACGTGTGGAGCATTTTGACATTGAAATTAGTGATTGATTGATTGATTGATTGATTGATTGATTGATTGATTGATTGGGGTTTTTATTTACGTCCAGGGAGCTAAAATGGGTATATTAGAGGTATATAATTGGGCATGTTCTGTTTTCAAATGTATTTTTTGAGAATTTTTTCAATTTATGTAGATTTACTGGATTTATTAGGCATCTGTTTGAGTAAAAGGTCCCCACAGAAATGGCAACTGACCCAGCCGGGACTCAAACCAGCGACTTTCTTGCTGTGAGGCGACAGTGCTAGCAACTGAGCCAGCATGTCACCCCTAGACAAACTTTGAATTTATTCTTATTATTTTTTTTAAATAGTGAGATGTTTATAAGATGTATTTAAAGATCGTCTCCATCTTTTAGTTCTTATGTTCTTATGTAAATTGCATTATTTTATTTATTATCTTTTTTAACACCGCAGCACTGTATTGAATCTGCCAGTGACATGAACTTAAACATACATTTAATACTGAATAACACTTAAAATTGGAAACAGAATACACATTTCACAGGAGCGCTAACTATGTTGTATTCTGAGATGACCTGATTGGCTCTCAGGTGGATTCATAGTAATTTAATTCATTTAATAACCCCTTTTCAAAACTTATGTTCATACAATTTTGACAAAAATATCAGATTAAAGCTTAGAATTCCAATATGATGAAATGCGGTTATATACATGATCATGCATGCATTAAAAAGCCCAGATTAGTGAACAACTAATAGATCTGCAAGTTGCGTTTTTATCCCAATAGGTGGCGGCATTTCATTAAATGATGAAAAACCCATTCTGTCAGTAAAGTGTAGACTTCAAAAGAAAATTAACTAATATTTAAATAGTCTTTTAATGTTTTTCTGTGTTTTGATATCCCCCAAATGATCATTCTTGTGTAATAAATAGGTTTTAAATTTATTTGGAAAATATTAAATAATTATTTGCATTTCATATTTTCTACTCATTTTAATACTGTAACTATTAAATCTTTTACTTTCTTTATCGTGAATTGATGGGATATTATGGCTTTAAAATATTATGCCAATTTATAGCTTCTTTAAGCTCCTTTGACACTATCTACATTGTAAAACGTGCTATAGAAATAAAGTTGAATTAAATTGAAACTGGATTAAAATAATCGAATAATTAAAGAAATTAGTACAAAAAAAAATAATAAAAATTAAAGTAAAACTAATTAATTAAAATAAAAATTCTACTAGTACCGTAACTATTCATCTATTTACTTTTTTTAATCAGTGTCTCTTATTACATTTACTTTAATCATTTTTTATTTTAATCTGTTTATAGAACACAAACAAATAATACGTCATTTAGATGAAATAAAATAAAATATCATGATTAAAGTGAAACAAGTGTAAATTCGAACAGAATAAATCTGGATTAAAATCAAATTAAAAAATCATAAGAACAAGATGACAAAAATTCAAAGAAAGCTAATAAATTAAAAAAAAACTTTCTACTACGAGTACTGTAACTAGTCATATTTTTACTTATTTTATTCAGTGTTTTATTATTAATGTTACTTATAATCATTTTTTAATGTGTTAATAGAACACAAAAATACGTAATTTAGATAAATCAAAACAAAATATTATGTTTAAAAGGAAATAATCAAGTATATTTTTGAACTGAATAAATCATGACAAATGGATTAAAATGATCTAATAATCAGAAAGTAATTAGTACAAAAAATAAGATTTAAAAAGTAAAACAAACTAATTAACAAATCTATTCCTACTCCTGTAACTATTCTTCTTTTTACTTATTGTAATCGGTGTTTTATTATTATTAATTAGTTATTTTATTCATTTTTTAAATTTTAATCTATTTATAGAACACAAACAAATAATAATACATCATTTAGATTAAATAAATGAATAAAATAAATAAACTGAATAAATCATGAATCACATAATAAATCATGACAACTGGATTAAAATAATCTAAATTAAATTATAATTAGTACAAAAAAGATTCAAATTAAAATGTTAAACAAATTAGATTAAAATTATACATAAAAAAACATGATTTACAAATTCTACTCCTAGTAGTGTAACTTGTCATCTTTTTACTTTATTTAAATCAGTGAATGATTATTAAACAGACTTATTTTAATCAATGCTTTATTAATTTTAATCTGTTTATAGAACACCAAAAAATAATAATAGATCATTTAGATCAAATCAAATATTATGATTAAAATGAAATCATCAGGTATACATTTGAACTGAATAGATAATAGAAACTAGATTAAAATAATAATAATTAGAAAATAATTAGTACATAAAATAAGATAAAAATTAAAGTAAAAAAATTACATTTAAAAAAAAATGCTGGTTGCCTTAAATGTTTTAGCTGAATCAAATTAATCCTAGGAGTCCATTGAACTTATATTATGTTAAACTGACTTAAAACAGCTTGCGTAACTCATAAAATTAAGTTAGAAAATGATTACATTAGTTTAATAGGTTGCAATGAACTAAAAACATATGCTGTCAGGACTCACTGATCATATAATATTTTGCAGTGTATTCATCTTTTTACTGATTTAAATCAGTGTTTTATTATTATTATTATTATTATTATTATTATTATTATTATTAATATTCACAAGGTAGTATTTATTTTTCATCCCAGACATGCATCTCTGTCACATTCCTATAAAATTATCCAATCTGTCTGTAAACTATACGTACAGCAGGATGTAGATTATTCTTATTTTCCTATGTGTTTGTTCTCTGACTCTTGTGGGTTTGTATATAGACACAGGAATCAGGATAGAGGAAGTTGTTCTGCTGCCTATTAAACTGTCATGAATCTCAAGGCAAGGAATGTCAAGGTCCATTAAAGGTCTGCTCTGAAAGCCTCGGGCTCTAACACAGATGCCACACACACACACACACACACACACACACAGTTTCAGTTCATACAGAGTTAAGTTTGCAGAGATTAGTGTGGCATAACCTCAAAACTGAAGTAAAGAAACAGATTGACTGTCCTCAAACGCTTGTGTTTGTTTGCTCAAGATTGAGATTCAGAGGAATTATTCACACGACAACACACACATGCATTATATATTTGTCATTTACATCATGGCACAGTTACGATCCTGAGGCAGACCACAATCTGGTGAATTCAGTAGGCTTCTTGACTTGACTACAGCATGCATCCTAATTTATCCCTGATTTTAAATCTCTTTTTCAGCATTTAAAAATGTGTGCATCTGTTTTTAATACATTTTGACAATAAAACTGATCCATTTAAAATGTAAATTGTACATTTTCTGTGCTGTGAAGAAGAAATACTTCCTAATTATACACATAATGACTGATTATGTGTTGGAGTTGCTTCTCTCATTCACTCTTCAGTCTAACAGGCTAGTTTTTGTTTGTTGGTTTGTCATAATTCCCAGTATTTTCTTTATTACATTATTGTTTGTCCACTTTATGTTTGTTCATACAATTTCAAAACAACAATAAAAAATAAAACTAAATTAATAATAACTAGTGGTTTTCAAACCAGATTTGCATAAAAAAAAACGTATAAAAACAAACATTTCCTTAATAAAATATTATTCTATTATTATAAATGTATTATAATAAAATAAGTAATCAAACATTTCATAAAGATAAATTAAAATAGTACAAAATATGAAAAAAAAAAAAAAAAAATTATATATATATATATATACATATATATATATATATATATATATATATATATATATATATATATATATATATATATATATATATATATATATATATATATATATACACATACATACACACACACACACAAACACACACACACACACACACACACACACACACACACACACACACACACACATATATATTAAGGGTGTAACGATACGCGTATTCGTATCGAACCGTTCGGTACGAGGCTTTCGGTTCGGTACGCATACGAACCGAACGATTCAGACAAATATAATGTTTTCAGCGCAACAATGCTCAACAAGGCATCCCATGATGTGACAGGCAACATCTGCCTTCCCCGCCCACCTCCAGTCAGGCACACACTGCACTCAGGGTCAGAGTAAGCTCAATTGGCGCTCAAACCGAAAGTTATGCCGCTTTCAATCCGAAAAAGCCGGCGGAGCTGGGTGTTGAGATGATGCGGGGTTTGTCCCGGACAAAAGCGAAGACCGAGGGGCGCTGAGATGATGCAGGGTTTGTTCCGGACGAAAGCGAAAGGGTGGAAACGCGCCGCGGACTGACTGCACTTCAGCTAGCAAAATGGCTAGTAGCTAACATTAATGTAATCCTCCTATAACCAACAACGGGTCTGGCGTTTGGGAGCACTTTGCTTATTCCTGCTTTCAGATCCACTGAGATGGCAGGTGACGGTCAAATCAAGCAGATCTCGGTTGTATCCACATGTTAATCCGTGAGTCAGGTAATCAAAAAATAGGTCGCATGACATTTAAGTATACGTGGGTCACGCGTGGGTAAGATCAATTATTGGTGATGCAAACTTTAACTATTTACTCTAAAATATTAAAGTGTTTCAAGCAATCTTAACAGACTGGCACAAATATGCTTTCATTTAAAAAAAATCGCTCGTCACGGCTATATGCGGTGAACATCTCCGTTTTCACAGGTTTCTGAGTTTTCTCATCATCAATCACTTTCAGTCTGGGAACATGTTCAGTGCTGCGAATTTTGTTTTAAGCCTGTCCTGCAATATCGTGTATTGAGGAGGATATAGGCAAAGATATTGCAGAGAGCTGAGATCTACAGTATGACGACTTTAAAGACGATATTTAGCTTGTTTCGCATTAATGTAGATATATTACATGTTTTAATTACATTATTGAATAAAATGAATAGCATTATTATTTTTAATCATCATCATTAATAATAAATAAACTAAAAATAATTTGACAGCTTCAGCTGTTCACATCACCGGCACTTTCGGACTTCAGCACCACGTGTCTTTAGCATGAATTGAAATCGACTTTCCCTCCTAAAGGAAAAAATACAATAATTTTTAAAATTGCAATGCGATTAGTCATGTATTCGCAATTTCACATAAATCAGCATGCGAAAATTTAAATAGCCTATTTCCATTGCGCTCTTTCTCTCTGCAGCAGCAGTTCACGCGCTCTGGATAAGCGCACTACACAGCCACATCTTGTAGCAAATTAATTTGCAACTTTGTTGTATAACAAATAGGCTAAATAACAACATTTAATTAACAAACAAATGAAATAAAATTATTTGTAAAAATGAAACTACAGAAAAAAGAAAATGAAAAGAACTGAAACCAGCTCAAATGTTCTGTTCTGGAATAACAGGTGTTGCGATCAAATTAATTCGATGGAATAATTAACACAGACAGGCACATTTTTCAGAAAATAGCCTATTTTATTTTATTTAAAAATATGTTAGGCCTATATTTATTATATATATATTTTTTAAATAGCCTATATTAAATTACCATTCATTTTGGCTTTAACGAATTATTGAACAGATTATTAATAACTTATCAAAAACATTTTACTGAGCTCAGTGTCGGCCGTCACCGGATAAAGTCCAATCTTTCTTTAATTTTTTGGACTTTTGTTTGAAAGCTTAGTGGCATTGTAGAGGTCCAATTTACTGTTGTTTGATTTAAATTATAGCCTATATATGCGCCAATAAACAAGTCAAAGGAATGAGTGAATTAATAAAATGATTCTTAAATGTCGATATTGTTTTTACTCAAAAAAAAATAACAAATGTTTTATAAAAATAAAAGGAGCAATTTTCATAATTTATACGATTCAGTTAAATATAAGTTGGACATTTATGGGGCCATGTAACATGTTTTTGTGTTTGTTTTTTTGTTCTAGTGATCTTTAATATATACTGGGTAGCTACGCAAAATATTTTCTAAAATGTCAAGCAGGAATTTGTCGATTAGCTTTAATTATGAAGACAAAGAAATATTAAAAATAACAAAAATAAAATGATAAAAAAAAATACAAAGATAAAAAGAGCAGCATTTTGCTAAATATAATAGTCCTTTATATGCTTTAAATCCTGCTATGTGTTGTTTCATATTCGTTTTTATTTCACTTGATGCATTAGTTATTTAATGTTTGAAAGCTGAAAGAAATAACAGCCGTCCTTTAAATCATTATTTTACCATCAAAATTTAGTATATTTTATATTATTATCAACTTTTGATATAAAACCGCTGTGTAATTTAATTGATTGTTAAAAATGAAATAATTTTATGGCATAACAGTGTTTAGTAGTTGCTTTCGCTTCCGTTCTTCACGGAAGCTTTAACAGAAGCGTGTGCCGCATTCACCTCTGACGTGGCTACTCAGCCTGTAGCCTAGTTTAGGATTTTTTCGTTGTGACGATTAAGCAAGAATCATAATGCATTGCATATTCAGCTCATTCTTCAGTAGCCTCAACACAGGCTGGTAGCCTAGATTTAAACGGATCGTTTATAAGAATGAGCGATTAATAGATTAATTGGTCGTTAATTTAAATGGTCATTGATCACTGGATTTTGTAGAAACTGACATCCCTAGTTCAAAGTAAAAAAAAGAAAAGAAGAGAGATCATGCTTTTATGATGTTAGTTTTCATACAATAAAAAGATTTCAATCAGAGAAATCCTCTGGCTTTTTTCCTTTTTTTTTTTTTGCTGTATCGAAAACATACCGAACCGTGACACCACTGTGTCGTATCGAACCGAACCGTGATTTTTGTGAACCGTTACACCCCTAATATATATATATATATAAATAAATATAAATAAATAAATAAATAATAATAAATTTTATTAAATATTAAATAAAAGACAAATAAATACAAATTATGTAAAACACTTAGTTTTTAAGTAAATGTTTAGGTAAAAACAGTACTGTATCAAAGTTTTTTTTAATTTCGTATTGTGATGCAGTTCTTAGAGAAATGGAATATTAAATGAGAAAACAGTGGGCGTGGCTTGTTTTTTCTTCTACTGCGAGCTGATTGGATCTAGTAAAAGTATTTCATTCAGAAAGATGGGGAAAAGGGGTTCGGGGAGAGTTATTACAACCTAACAAACTCCTCCTCCTCACCATTTCGGTTTGTTGTCAAAGGTGACATTTGGGTGGGGGGGTTGTGAGCCGCACCCAATACCTCAGACAGACGTTATCTGAGAATTTAACTGAAAAAAAAAAAAAACAGGAAGTGCATGTTAGGCATGGCACAAGGTATACTGCGGTTTGCAAAAGTCAAGGTTTTAAAACCGCCAATATTTTCTGTAATACCGTTCCTAAGGTATGTGTAAGGTTTTTTATTGACTTTTTTTTTTTTTAGGACAACAGTAAAAATATCTAAAGATTTAAAGCCGTTAAGATTTTAAGCCGTTTTAAATTGTAAAATCTGTGTTTTTGAAACAAAGACAGCAGAAGTCAATGATACATTTGAATTATACACTATAGCCTGATGTGTTTACTACTCCAACATATCATAAATCTTTCAAAAAATAGAATATATTGTTTTCAAAGGGGAATAAGTTGTTGTTTATTACCCAGACATTTAAAAAGAATATATTTTAGAGCAGTGAGCACAATACCGTGATACCATGATATTTTTATCCAAGGTTATCATACCGTCAGAATCTTATACCGGCCCATGCCTTGTGCATTTTCAGATTAAAAGGGCAAACTATTTATTTTTACTTAACCCTCTACTGCACACATGGTAGATCTATAAAAGAAAATTGACTGTTTTTCTTTTCTTAAAATGGCTTAACTTGAAGTGCTGTGAAAACAAATTTGGAAAAAATTATTTTTTTAAGGTACTTTATGATGTTTCCATATGGCAACAACATCTAACAGTGGATCAAACTTAGAAATTTCACATTTAGAACTTTCCTTTTTATTAATAATTATTTAGTTTGAAATGATTTAATTGGTGACGCAGTATTATAAGCTTTAACACAGAACTTATAAATGACACCTTCTACATACTTTCTAACAACTCATATTCCAAAAGCTTTCATGTATTCCATTCTTTTTGCTGAATATTATTGAAAACAATCATAATGTTGAATTATCATGTATACAACACAGTGAATATAAATATTTTCTCCAGTAAATATTATAACAAATAAATCAAGTCTGGTATATCCAGATGCATCAGAATAATGTAGCTCCTAGCTAACAATGTTTATATATTATACTATATACTATATATGTTTATATATTATAATATATACTTTACTACACCTGTCTTATCTGCCTCAAAGCTAACTTATTTGAACTTGTCTCCATCACTGCTCTTATCAAATGTCTAATCTGCATCATTCTCATGGTCACTAAAACCCATCTTATCCTGTTCTGTCCTTTTCTTCTTTCACTTACCATAGAACATGGCGGTGCTCGCTAATACACTGTTTCCTGTATTTCTATCTATTCAAAAGTAGTATTGCCATTAAAACTAGATTTTATCCATGATGCAAATGCCATTAACATACAACTAATCAACATTATATTACTAGCATTCATGTTGTTATTGATACAACTTAAAAGTTCACAGCTGACCTTGCTAGCTAGCTAACCCATTTCAATATTGCATGCTCCACTATTGCCAGTGTTCCCATTTGGCAACACATACGTTTGATCGATTTACAAAAAACTAATTTGATAAAAACTTTCAGTTGAGCTGGAGGTGATGTTTCAGTTATTTTTGTGGATCTGACATAATTTGATCCTTTGTTTTTATTGACGTTTACATATAAAATCAATATGGTTAGTTTTAATTTAGTGTACTTTAATAATATTATTGCCTTATTTAGATCAAGGTAAATAAGTGAATGTGTGGTGTTTTTCTCAGGTAACATTTCGTACGAGGATCTACCACTGTAACATCAACAGTCAGGGTGTGATCTGTCTGGACATCCTGAAAGACAACTGGAGTCCTGCTCTGACCATCTCTAAGGTGCTGCTGTCCATCTGCTCTCTACTCACAGACTGCAACCCTGGTGAGAATCTACATTATTCACATCATTCAGGTTTAATCAGTCCTCTTTGGATAAAGGATTCTTAGGGTGCTTTCAGATCCAGATGTTTGTTTGGGAACCTGGTGCGTTTTCCCCCTTGTTTAGGCTTATGTAAATCTGGCAATCGTGCTCAGATCTGCACAAAAACAAACGGTGTGAGATTGCCTGAATGAGGTGGTCTCGGCTCGGTTGAAACAAACTCTAGAGTGGTTCGGTTGTAGTGAGAAAACAATATGTGCCAACAAACTAACAAACCAGGCTATATCACAGGGTATTATGGAAATGTAATAGGAATGATGCAATAAGAATGATGAGTAAAGATATCATTCCTAACGGTAAATGTGTGTTTTATGTCAAATATGAAAGTGAAAGCATGCTGTCTAACTGAACTATTAACAATATATATAATATCATTAACTTTTTGGTCAACTTTTATATATATATATATATATATATATATATATATATATATATATATATACACACACACACACACACAAGCGGTTGAAGTCAGAATTATTAGCCCCCTTTGAATTATTTTTCTTTTTTTAATATTTCCCAAATGATGTTTAACAGAGCAAGGAAATTTTCATAGTATGTCTGATAATATTTTTTCTTCTGAAGAAAGTCTTATTTGTTTTATTTCGGCTAGAATGAAGCAGTTTTTATTTTGTTTTTAAACCATTTTAAGGTCAATATTATTAGCCTCTTTAAGCTATATTTTTTTTTTCGATAGTCTACAGAACAAACCATCGTTATACAATAACTTGTCTAATTACCCTAACCTGCCTAGTTAACCTAATTAACCTAGTTAAGCCTTTAAATGTCACTTTAAGCTGTATAGAAGTGTCTTGAAAAATATCTAGTAAAATATTATTTACTGTCATCAAGAGAAAGATAAAATAAATCAGTTATTATAGATGAGTTATTAAAAATATTATGTTTAGAAATGTGTTGAAAAAAAATCTCTCCGTTAAACAGAAATTGGGGGGGGGGGGGAATAAACAGGGGGGCTAATAATTCTGACTTCAACTGTATATATTTTTACAACCGCTGACAACAGAAATGAGGCTATCTATGAGAAATTCTTACTTCTGATTTACATTTTGAGATGACTATGCCTGTGACTGTCACTATTCAAAATTAAAGTGCACCCTTTCACTTATAATGTCTCATTTCTCATCGTCATAAATTAAAATAATGACGCATGACAGCTGAGCAGAACCCTGAACAATAAACCAAACTCTGACCAATGTGAGGAGAGTTTACTCGCAGGTGGCTTGTTTTATTATTTTTGGTCAGTTTAGAAAGTTTGCCGCATGGAAACGAACTGCACCAAGAACAAAAATCAACATTCTAACAATTTTAATCTCCGTTTTGGAACAAAACAATTTATATACCAAAAAATAAAAAATAAATATTCAGTAAAGCCACTCAAAATGTAAGTAAAAATAGCGATGCACAGATACCATTTTTTTGGAACTCATTCGATCTCGATACCAATATTCTGCGTATCGACTGATACAGATCCCCATACTGTGCATTTTTTTTTTTTTTAAGCATAATACAGTTTCTATAGTTCTGGTGATAAACTCAAATAATATACCTTCTTTAGTAAAAAAAACAGACCTATAGGCCTACTGTACATGACAGACAGCACAATCTAACTAAACATGATGCTTGCTGTAAACTAGGCTACATTATTTGAGCATTCCTTATGACATTGATCTGTTGCGGTCCAACTTATGTTTCCTTTTTTAATATCAAGATTTTTCTTTGAAATCTATAATAGGCTACCACTATTGACACTAATCGTTGATAAAATAATCAGCCTTTTAGCAAAGCCTGATATTTCCCTGCAGGTTTGACGCAGACTAAACTAAACTGTCTGAGGCCAGTTTTACTTAATCCCTCGCCGTGATGAGACGGAGAAAAGTTCAAAACAAGGTCCGCTTATATGCTTCAGAGGCAAAACTGGTCGATTAAATCAAATATTAATATAAATAACATGACAGTGAAATATTTACAGTAGCCTATATTATGCTAAATACTTTTTCTGTTAATGACTATCCATATTGTGCCCGTCAGTTTCACTTTCATTAATTTAATCAACTAGCCTACTTTGACCACAATGAGCCAGGCTTTACAAACTATTCGCAGCACTTAAAGTATTCACCTCGGAAGAATAAACTCTGTCGGAAGGATGAGAGAACAAACTCATTGTGAGAATAATGTTACAGAGTGACGCACATTGCGTCTGCGCAGCCGAATGCGTGAATGAAGCGCTTGATGCATCACTGCAGCGCGCAGCCCTCCAGTATCTGCTGAAACTTCTGAAAACTGAGCAGCACAAAGTGAAGAAATGAGTGCATTGAGGACCTGTCCAATGTATTATTGAGCCTTTTCTAATTTTACATTTTTCGTTAGGCCTATTTTGTGTGTGAAGAGCAGGTAATAACCCTCTCTACTCCAGTGTTGCGAATGCGATCTGCTGATCTAACAGACACAGCGCAACATGATATTGAAACAGTAATGAACTCCTTGTTGCAGGTCAAAATGAACCCATTTAAAGCAAAACTAAATGCATTTCCACACCGATTGTTTAAACTAAGATGAACAAATAGTCTTGGGGAAAGTTTTGTGTGTTGTCATGAACGTGACGCGCAGTTTAAAATTTGAATTAATGGAGAATGACTGACAGGCGCAGCGGCGGGAAGTGCTGAACTGAACATGAGTTTAACCACGTAAATATTCATCTGTTTCACATTAAGCTTTAGAATGGCTTCAGAACATTTAGGAAATAGTAAGCCTACATGACCACATTCTAGTGCCTTATAATAGGCTACCTTCAGGGCTTAGTTGGCTTATAAACACAGAATATAGTGCACGCGCAAGACTGGATTTGGATCGGTACCAGCTAGCCGATACCCAATCCAGCCAAAATATGCGGTATCGAACCGATATCCGATCCAAGTATCGGGATCGCTGCATCCCTAGTGGAAAAAGTAGACAAGTTGAGTGACTGATTTTTTTTATGTTTGTATAACTTTAAGAATCTTTTATTCAAAGAGCACCGACGCACTAACTCTTGTGTATTGTTTAAACTGACTACCCTTTCGTTATGTTGGTGGCTGTTTTTGCCCCTTTGACTTCATTATAATCACATGTTTTGATTGCAAAGCCATGACACCATATAATCATGCATTCTTGATAGTTGCTGGTTTTCCCTGTTGGGAAGAGGTAAAATGTGTCATTTTTACTGTTGATCATCAGTTGGCACCATTAACCCTTTAGACTGGCCAGTACAAAGAAGTTTCTGGCTTTTATATGCACTTTGACTCCTCGGAAAACAAGTTTATTTAGTATCTTTTTTCTTTGTTGAAATGATCTATGTTTGTAGATTGTTTATTATATTTATGCAGATGCACTGGCAGAATCATCCCAATCAATCTAAAATTATAAATTCTTTTCGATAGTCATCTAGTGAAGTTGTATTCATATCGTAATATACAGTTGAAGTCTGTATTATTAGCCCTCCTGAATTATTAGCCCCCTGTATAATTTTCCTGCACTTTCTGTTTAACAGAAATTAGATTTTTCAACCCATTTCTAAACATAAGTTTTAATAACTAATTTCCAGTAACTGATTTCTTTTATCTTTACCATGATGACAGCACATAATATTTGACTAGATATTTTTCAAGATACTAGTATTCAGCTTAAAGTGACATTTCGCTTCACTAGATTAATTAGGCAAGTCATGTTGTTTGCTGATATTTCAGAATCATGCTCAGTGAACATTCTTGTTTATCTGAAAAACAATGCTGAAGTCAGATATTCTGCTTTGAAAATGTGCGTTATGTGCCAGAACATCTGTCTTTGTTTTGGTCATTTAACCCGCCCAATGCCAGTTTAGCCAATTGTATTTCAGCATTCCGGGTTGCCTTGGTGTGATTCATTCAGTCATGAAGGCTCTCAAAGTATGCGTCCGCTACCAAAAATGCGACCTCCAGTGGACAGTAGCAGACTTTGAAATAAGACACAGATTCAGAGTTCCACATGTGGTTATTAATTAGCAAATAACAAATATTACAAACGTAAACATTAGGTGAGCAGGTTACATTGTAACCCCATGACCTAACAACACGCTACCTGATGAGGTTTGCAGTGATAAGCAATTGTCTGTTTGCACCAGACGAAGCACGACAATTTAAATACAGCCATTCAGAAGCACAGAATAGTGACCTCGCTGCACTCCAACAAAATGGTAGAGTTGATAATCCAATTAATACATATTAAACCGCTTTAACATTATTAAATGTAGATGCTGAATATCTTATATGTGTTGGTTTGCACTGAGTCACAGTTCTAAAGTTCAATTTTAAACAGTTTACTTTATTTTCAAGATCTGCTGCTGCTTTCAGTAGTATGGCAATAAATGTCATGTGAAATGGCATTCAAACTCACATTATTAGCATTTAACACTGAATAAAGGACATGAGCTGTCTGAGGTGATCATTGTCAGTTTTCTGTTGTTTCTAAAATATAAATTTCAGGTGTTGGTTAGAACAAACATTCCTTTTAATACACTGTAAAACCCGACAGTCAACTTTATCAAATGAAATGAGTGTAGTTAAATCAATTTACTGAAAGCTATTTCTATTCATTTGAGTTTTGAACTCAGTGTTGAAGGTAATGAGTTAATTAAATACCTCATTACTTTAACTTAAATGGAGTAAGTTCACAGTACTCATATAGATTAGTTTAACTCAAATGGTTTGTAGCAATCGGGTTTTCCTCAAACGGCTTGAGTTGCCTTAACTTATTAGGTTTTACCGTACTCAGTTGGTCTGAGTTCTGTTCATTTATTGAGGTTTACTGTGCTCATATTGCTTCATTTACTCAAATGGATTAAGTTCACAGTACTCATTTGGATTAGCTTTTAAGCTTAAATGGTTTGTTGCAATCAGTTTCCTCAAATGGTTACCTTAAGTTTTTTGGGTTTTACAGTGTATAGAAAATACTCCTTCCATCATGTGCCGTTGCTTTTGTTTAGAACACGATTTAAATCAGCCTTTGTTGGTGTCATCAATCTGGCAACCTGTGCTTGCATGTGTTTTGAACCAGGGGTGCAATACCCAGTTCAACCACTGGGTGTCAAACTTGCATACTGCTCCTGTAACAGTAGTTTATTCTGTAATAGACAATCAAATATATATATATATATATATATATATATATATATATATATATATATATATATATATATATAAGTAATGGGCGATATAAACGATATGCAATATAAACGATACAAAATTGGCCTACGATAGAGATTCTAATTCTATTGCACTATCGCGATAATGCATGTTTGATGACGCAATCTACCCGCGAAATTAAGAGCAACGAGCTGCAGCCGGCTGCAACGCATCATCTTGAATAAACAACAGTGCGACCATATGGCTGCGGCCGATATATTATTGGGGCGGCCCGGTTCTGTGTTCGCGAGAAACTGAGAACACTCTGTGGGTCTGCATGCAGAGCATGCGAGTCTGTGGCAGAGACGCGCTGGATACAGAAGAGCGCGAAGACTAAATAGACTGATCCAGCTCATTATTTGTGGTGACAATACATTCTCTTTTTCCCGGACATGTCCGAGAATCTGCTTTCGCTTTCGATATTAATTGTATTCATTTTTGCATTACTTTATAAGCAAACTTTATCTGGTGCGTCTCAATCTCTCAGCAGCACCAACACTACAGCAGACAGAGAGAGAGAGAGAGGGAGAGAGAGAGAAAGAGCAGATCAAGACACCAGTTTTAATTTCATTAGGAGAACAAAATGTTCAAAATCAAATGTGTTACCTTAGGCTGCAGGTTAGAAATATGTTTTTATTTAAAGTATCTGCAATACACAATTTTATTTGACTAATTTAATACTGGAAGTAATTTCAGTACAGTGTAAGTTCCTTAACCAAACACCAGTTTTTTTGTTCTCTGCAACTTGGCATTTAGGAACCAAAGACTTAAAAGAAAAGTCTTTCTTTCTAAAAGGCACTACATTTAGTTTATTTATCTGCAACATTGGGTTGTTTAATTACAGTTTTGCCTTTGCACAATAAATGTTCTCAAAATGACATGCAACGTTTCTTTATTTCTTAAACAAAAAATAGCAGTTTGGCTTTCCTAAGGGTCTATGTAACCTGTTCTGAAATGGTTCTATTATAATTTATAAATCGCAATATATATCGTTATCGCAAGAGGCTGCAATGTATATCGCAATATGGATTTTAGGCCATATCGCCCATCCCTAATATATATATATATATATATATATTTATATATATATATATATATATATATATATATATATATATATATATATATATATATATATATATATATATATATAAATAAGGTGGCTAAAAATATTGACCTTAAAAGTTTTTAAACAATTATAAACTGCTTTTATTCTAGTCGAATTAAAACAAATAAGACATTTTCCAGAAGAAAAAAATATTATAGGAAATACTTTGAAAAATGATGCTCTGTTAAACATCAGTCGTAAAATATTTGAAAAAGAAAAAAATCCACAGGAGTTAATCATTTTGACTTCAACTGTATATTGCAGAATAAAAAAAATAAACAAGTAAATCGCAATGTTAGATTATCCCAATGTCTTGCAGCCCTACTGCTGTTTATTTTGTGCCATGCTGAAATCTTAACCTCAAAGTACCCTAAGAAACACATTCTCCATCTTTACAATTCAGCATCTAACAAATCTCTTTGCATCCGCAGCTGATCCTCTGGTCGGGAGCATCGCCACACAGTACTTGACCAACAGAACGGAACATGACAGAATAGCCAAACAGTGGACGAAGAGATACGCCACATAAAGCAGCCACACACACACACTTACACACACACTATATTCCCCTCAGCCCTACTGTGCCTCTACCTCTCCCCGTCTGCTGAAAGCACACTCACCAAGTGCAACAATACATCTGGCCCTCTTCCTTCCAACTTCCTGTAGACCTTTCTGTGAACAAAACTCCTGTCCTTTGTTCCTTGTTGACTTGAAAGCTTCTTTTGATACAAAGAGTAGATTGGGACTTTATTTTCCAATTATCTGAATGTTTGAAGTACCTTAGGAGAAAAGGAATACTATTGTTATTATTACTGTTATTATTATTGTCCTTATTGTATGTATATGCTTTCTTTTTAAGTGGCATCAGGAACAAATACAGCTTCTGAGTTTGTTTGTTTTTCTTACTCATCGCCGTAAAAGTGTATTACTTTATTATTTTTGTTTGTTAGTTTCTCCTTTTGTTAGAAGTCCGTACTATTTCCATGCATGATAAACGGCATCCATCCAACTCCAAAACTCTCTTCCCCTCTTGTTTTTGTTTGTATGTATTTTTTAAAACTCAAAAGTCATGGCAGCCACTTGACGATAGGCTTGCTTGTGAATTAAAAAAAAATGTAAAATGTTAAAAAAAAATAATAATAATAATGTGTACATATTGCTACATGCCACCTCTGGCCAGAATGGACTGTTGTGCACTTGCTTCATGGAAAAAAAACACCATAAATAAACACTGTGGCTGAATTGTCATTTATTGTATGTAAAGTCATATGTTTGGTGCATGTTTTCAGTTTACTTTCTCTCTCTCTCTCTCTCTCTCTCTCTCTCTCTCTCTCTCTCTCTCTCTCTCTCTCTCTCTCTCTCTCTCTCTCAATTCAATTCAATTCAATAGTTGCTTTATTGGCATGACAAACGTTACAAATGTATTGCCAAAGCATTTATAAAGTTTACATAAAAAAGTAACATATATATATATATATAATTTAAAAAACTACACATTATATAGTAGTAGTAAAATATATATATATATATATATATATATATATATATATATATATATATATATATATATATATATATATATATATATATATATTATTATTATTATTATTATTATAAAATATATTATAAATATATATATATATATATATTATAATTAAATAAAATATAAATAATATATCATATTATTTAATATATCATATTTATGGTGACTTGAGAAAATCATAACTTTCCGCCAGACTGTCAGACTTAAGCCGCGGTCATACTGGACTTTTCTCCCCATAGACTTCCATTCATACGCACGCAAATGCGTCAGACCGGAAACGCAGGGTCATGCGTCGAGTTTCGCATTTCGCTGCGGTGCAAAGTTCAAGCTTGGTGAACTCTGACCTGCGAAATCACATCACTTGACTGCATGAGACCAATCCAGGATCCAAACATGACCTCTCTGGACAGAAATTTAAAACATGGAGCAATCACTGTTTTTTTTTATGTCTAATCATCTTGTTTAATCCCGCCCCTTTTCGCAGCGCCGTACAACAGAATTTCGCAAGCTCAAACTCTAGTGTGACTGCGGCTTTAAGGTTGGGCTCATTTAACTCATGCTGCGTCCCAATCCGCATACTATCCGTCCTAAATAGTATGTGAAAATAGAATTAGTATGTCCCAAATCGTAGTATGTTGAAAAGAGGATGCCAAAAATTCCCGGATGGTTTACTATTTCCGGTCAAAATTTTAAGTTTAGAAGCGTCCATACTCTAACCGCTGATATTGCCCGCAGTACATTGCGCGTTGGACGTGAATTCGATTAGAACTACAAAACGCGGTTGAAAAGTGTAAACAAACTACAAACATGATGGACGCGCGAGACCAACCGTCAAGCAGAGAGGCTTCGGTAAAGATGTTTATATGACTGTTAGTTAATATCTAGCCCACTGGAGAATATTTAAACAGCGCTGTCTGTGTTATATTTTATCTGCAACAACAATACTGAACTTATATAAAGACGTGTTTGGACATTACCGTCTGAATGCAGAATTATCCAAAGACCTGAGGAGATTTCTCTGCATGAAAGACTCGTAAATGGTAGATTATCCTGCTGCTGCTTCTCCAATAAGGTAGGGAATTAAATACGACAGTAATGTGGATGATTGACAGGGCTCTAACTAAGCAACACAACGATCTGTGTAACGAGGAAGTAGTATGTCCCAAAGCTTGAATACTTTTCTGTTACACACTCTAAAGTATATATTTTTCCTCCACAAAAAAAATACATACTTTTAGGTCGTAGTATAAGTATGCGAATTGGGATGCAGCATCAGACTACTAATCTGCCAATCACTGATGACCTTTCAACTTACTAGCCACACCCTAGCAACTGTCCCATAGACTTCCATTGTAAAAAGAAAAAAAAAAACTGCCATTGACTTTACATTGGACATACTAACAACATACCAACTCATACAAACAATATACTAATCCATACCAGAAACATACTAATCATACTAGCAACATGCTAATTCATACTACAAACATACTAGCAACATGCTAATTCATACTACAAACATACTAGCAACATGCTAATTCATACTACAAACATACTAGCAACATGCTAATTCATACTATAAACATACTAGCAACATGCTAATTTATACTATAAACACACTAGCAACATGCTAATTCATACTATAAACATACTAGCAACATGCTAATTCATACTATTAATACACTAGCAGCATGCTAATTCATACTATTAATACACTAGCAACATGCTAATTCATACTATAAACATACTAGCAGCATGCTAATTCATACTATAAACATACTAGCAGCATGCTAATTCATACTATAAACATACTAGCATCATGCTAATTCATACTATAAACATACTAGCAGCATGCTAATTCATACTATAAACATACTAGCAACATGCTAATTCATACTATAAACATACTAGCAACATGTTAATTCATACTATAAACATACTAGCAGCATGCTAATTCATACTATAAACATACTAGCAACATGCTAATTCATACTATAAACATACTAGCAACATGCTAATTCATACTATAAACATACTAGCAACATGCTAATTCATACTATAAACATACTAGCAACATGCTAATTCATACTATAAACATACTAGCAACATGTTAATTCATACTATAAACATACTAGCAGCATGCTAATTCATACTATAAACATACTAGCAACATGCTAATTCATACTATAAACATACTAGCAACATGCTAATTCATACTATAAACATACTAGCAACATGTTAATTCATACTATAAACATACTAGCAGCATGCTAATTCATACTATAAACATACTAGCAGCATGCTAATTCATACTATAAACATACTAGCAGCATGCTAATTCATACTATAAACATACTAGCAGCATGCTAATTCATACTATAAACATACTAACAGCATGCTAATTCATACTATAAACATACTAGCAACATGCTAATTCATACTATAAACATACTAGCAACATGCTAATTCATACTATATACACATAGATATATATATTAGATGTCGCCTACCCTACTGTTGTCTATTAGAAGGAATGCGTCAATAGAGCCGCCATTTTAGTACAGGGTAGCGCTCGATTGAAATGAATGCAGGACCAGGGTGAAGTGGAGGACTGTGGCCATCCAAAGCCAGAGATATACACATATATCTATGATCGGGAGTTTTCCCCGGTGGTCCGTATGCAAATATTTTTTTAAATTACGAAATATTATAATTTTACATCACTTTTCTACATTGATGGATGTGACCGCACGGGCATTGCCGACAAAAAGTGAGTGTTTGTGTGCATGGAAATGCATTACCCTCCTTCCCTGTTTAATTTGATCTAATCCATGTCCTGAACCCCCCCCCCCCCCCTCTCTCCTACTTTCACTTCTCATTCTGACGGAGGGAGCGATTCATTTGTGAATGAATCTCCGTTATGAACAACTCCTACACTGAGCCGACAATAATACAAGTTTCTGGCAGCGCAGCGTCTTCTTGTCATATTTCATAACATTGTTTGCTTATTTTATTCAACAAAACTAGCATAAGCTTAGAATTTAGTGCAAGTTGGTGCTACTTTGCCTTATGGTCACTGCAGTAAGAGACCGTATTATCATCAATAACGTGACTTGTTAAGCACAAAAGTTCATAACATACAAAAACATAAAAAAACGAAATCTTACCTATGAGATGTTCTGCCTTTGTGCTTTGTTTTCTTTGTTTGCTCGTTACTACACCTGTACACAGCGCTAAAGTCCAGCATCTTAACATTGGCACACTGTCTTAACTAGTGCGGTTGAATGACGTTTGTCCTAGAAGCACTGTACCATGTGGCGGCGCTATTGACGCATGCTCAGGGTCCCTATGTGATATCTAGGCTGCGTTCGAAACCGCATACTTCCATACTATACAGTACGCTAAAATCAGTATGGGAGCCGAGTAGCATGTCCGAATTCATAGAATTCGAAAATCAGTATGCGAGAAGTACCCGGATGACTTACTACTTCCGGCGAGATTCTGAAGTGCACATCCCATGCACGCTGCGCTATCCCAGGGTGCCCGGCGAGAGAATTCATGAATGGAAGTGAAGCGACGCAACTGATGGAGGTAGGTCACGTGACCATGACAAAATGGCGGATGTAGTACGTCCGAATTCCATTCATACTTCTTACATTCACACTGTATAGAACGTACTTTTCTAACGGCCGAGTAGTACGTTTAAATTCAAACGCAGTACCTACTTAGTAGGCGGTTTCGGACGCAGCCCTAGTGTATATATCTATGCTTTATGCATACTATCAACATGCTAATTTATACTAACAATATACTAATCCATACTGAAAACATTAACAAACATACTAATCATACTAGCAAACATGCTAATTCATACTAAATTCATGCTAACAGCATGCTAGTTTATACTAGAAACATGCTAGTGACATGCTAATTCATACTTAATGCTAACGACATGCTATTTTATGCTAGAAACATGGTAACTTATGTTAGCAACTGCCTAGCAACCACTCAGAACACCTTAGCAACTGCCTAGCAACACCTTAGTAACCACCTAGAACACCCTAGCAACTGCCTAGCAACCACACAGAACACCTTAGCGATGGTCTAGCAACGCCTTAGCAATGACTTAGAACACCCTAGCAACCACCTATCAACGCCTTAGTAGCCACTCAGCACACCCTAGCAACGCCTTAGCAACCGCCTAGCAACCACTCAGAACACCTTATCAACTGCCTAGCAACACCTTATTAACCACTCAGAAGACCCTAGCCACAGCCTAGCAAACACTTAAAACACCCTAGCAATCACCTAGCAACACCTTAGCAACAACCTAGAACATCTTAGCAACTGCCTAGCAACACCTTAGCAACCACCTAGCAGCCAATCAGAACATATTAGCAACTGCCTTGCAATGCCTTAGCAACCACTCAGAACACCCTAGCAACCGCTTGGCAATGCCTTAGCAACTGCCTAGCAACCACTCAGAACACCATAGCAACTGCCTAGCAACCACTCAGAACACCTTAGCAACCACCTAGCAATGCCTTAGCAACCACTCAGAACACCCTAGCAACCCCTCTCTCTCTCTCTCATGAATAATAATAATAATAAATATTATTAATAATAATAATAATAAACACTAGCAGCTGGTTTGATGTGTTTCCCAGAACTATATAAACTGTTTTAAAATATGGCAATCATAAATCTTTATACCTTAATGTAAATTGTGGCATACCAAAAGGATCAGTTTTATGTCCAATATTGTTTATAATTTGCATTAATGATATGTGTAAGATATCAGAGTTGTTTAAGCTTATTTTATTAGCAGATGATACAAGTATTTTTTGTTCTGGGGATAATTTACCAAAACTTATGGAGTTGATTAAAACAGAAATGAATAAATTGAAATTGTGGTTTGAGATAAACAAACTGTCATTAAATAAAAGTAAAACAAAGGTTGTTATTTGGGAAATTAAAAAGTAGTCATAATATAGATTTACAAATTGATAATGAAGTTATAGAAACAGCACAATTTATGTTTAAAGCTAGGAATAAAAAACTTCCAAAGTGCATACAAAAGTTTTTTGAAGAAAGACAAGGGGAATATAATCTGAGAGAAGAACAACATTTTAGGAGATTATAAAAATTTATACAAATACACTCAACGGCCACTTTATTATGTATACCTGTCCAACCGCTCATTAACGCAAATTTCTAGTCAGCCAATCACATGGCAGCAACTCAATGATCTGCTGCAGTTCAAACCGAGCATCAGAATGGGGAAGAAAAGTGATTTAAGTGACTTTAAATGTGGCATGGTTGTTGGTGCCAGACGGGCTGGTCTGAGTATTTCAGAAACTGCTGATCTACTGGGATTTTCACGCACAACCTTCTCTAGGGTTTACAGAGAATGGTCTGAAAAAGAGAAAATATCCAGTGAGCGGCAGTTCTGTGGGTCAAATGCCTTGTTGATGTCAGAGGTCAGAGGAGCATGGCCAGACTGGTTCCAGCTGATAGAAAGGCAACAGTAACTCAAATAACCACTTGTTACAACTGAGGTCTGCAGAAGAGCATCTCTGAATGCACAACACGTCCAACCTTGAGGCGGATGAACTACAGCAGCAGAAGAACACCAGATGCCACCTCTGTCAGCTAAGAACAGGAAACTGAGGCTACAGTTCACACAGGCTCACCAAAACTGGACAATAGAAGACTGGAGAAATGTTGCCTGGTCTGATGAGTCTCGATTTCTGCTGCGACATTCGGATGGTAGGGTCAGAATTTGCCATCAACAACATGAAAGCATGGATCCATCCTGCCTTGTATTAAGGGTTCAGGCTGGTGGTGGTGGTGTAATGGTCTGGGGGATTTTTTCTTGCCACACTTTGGGCCCATTAATACCAATTGAGCATCTTGTCAACGCCACAGCCTATCTAAGAATTGTTGCTGACCATGTCCATCCCTTTATGGCCAGTGTACCCATCTTCTGATGACTACTTCCATCAGGATATCGCACCATTTCATAAAGCGCGAATCATCTCAGACTGGTTTCTTGAACATTACAAAGAGTTCACTGTACTCAAATGGCCTCCACAGTCACCAGAACTCAATCCAATAGAGCTCCTTTGGGATGTGGTGGAATGGGGATTCGCATCATGGATGTGCAGCCGACAAACCTGCAGCAACTGCTTGATGCTACCATGTCAATAAGGAGCAAAATCTCTAAGGAACATTTCCAGTACCTTGTTGAATCTATGCCATGAAGGATTAAGGCAGTTCTGAAGGCAAAAGGGGGTCCAACCCGGTAAGGTGTACCTAATAAAGTGGCCGGTGAGTTCTCTCTCTCTCTCTATCTATATATATAGTATATAGAGAGAGATAGTATCTCTATATATTTGATATAGTAGTAGAGTAATAATTATTTAATATCAACACTTATTTCAGCAGTTACTGTATTTTATTTAAAATATGAATTAAAAAAAAAAAAAAAGGTTATATTTTAGATTAGATTTGTTGTTAACTCGCCTACTCAAAAGGGAACATTTAATGAGCCTAATTTCTCATTAGGATGTTAATTTTCACCCGAAGTATGGACCATTAATGTCAATATTAATACTTGTGAAGATATAATGACATAAAAACTCTTTAAAATGACTTACTCCAAGTTCATCCGCTACCTGTTCTCCTGAGGATCTGCTCTCCTGCAAGTCTCTGTAAGACAAAAACACCTCAGTGAAGGTCTCTGAGGGGTTTTTACTATCTTCATTATACAGTGACTAAACAAATGTACATAACAAAAGAGTTAAAAGTTTATGAACAGTTTTACTTTCCTTGTGGTTGCTACATGAGGTAAACATGAAGACCAGCCCCTTTCCCACGTTTTTCTAACGGTCGTTACTTGAAGAATTGGTTAATACTTATTATTACACTTTTAAAACGTTTATTTATTTATTTAACCCAGTGGTTTAGTTAAAATATTTGGTGCTTGGGTTATTTTTAACCTTTATTGGGTTATTTATTTAATAACTCAATCCTTTAGGTTACAAATTTGAATTTCAACAGTCAACTGATTTAACTGACACAGAACAGCTGTATGTTAATATGCTGCGTAACATTGTTTTGCGTTATAAAGTTAATGTAAGCTCCAATGCAATAATATTTCTGTTATTTTTATCATGTTTACTTCTCTCCGTGTGTCGAGAGATTTTTATATCCATTTCAATATATTATACCCGGTATTATCAGTAATTATTACAATTTAATTAACATATTTTGTTTGTTTTGCGTATTTTGTTACAGCAATTTCACTACAAAAAGGGTGGCTAGCGTTAACTTCAGTCTGTAACATAACAATGGATAATCGTCGTTAATTAAACAGCATAAAGCCGTAACCTACAAATCATTTGATCTCATCATCACATAACCTTATCAAGCTCAAATCTCCATAAACCATATGTCACTGTGTCCGATACACACACAGCTAAGATAAGTAAATCCGCCCTTATATTAGTCAGGAGTTCATAAGTCGGTGTCAAATCACACGATGATGCTGAAGTGTCTGTTCAACAAAATAACCTTTCACACACATCACATCTCTCAGCTATAAAGATGAGGAAGACACACTCACCACAAAATGCCAAAAGGCTGGTTAATCGCTCAGTTTCACCTTAAATGTCAAACTTTACTGATTTCCCTAAGTGTTTTCCGTTTATTTACGATCGTGGATCGCATTATGGGATGTCGATCTTTGCTCTGTCGACTTTTGATGTTGAAAATTCAACACTACAGTTCAACAAAGTGACTTTTATTGACATTTTTTCACACACTTCACGACTCAGCTATACTCACCACAAAATGCCAAAGGCTGGTTGATCGCTGCAAATTTCACCTAAAATGTCAAACTTTACCGTTCTCGCCAGATCAGTGCACGTTTTCATTAACCTTAATGAGTTCAGCTGCGCGTCTTAAAGCAACAGTTCCCCTAAAATCAACATCATCCCCTCATACGGATTGTTTTAGTATAGTTTTCTTTTTTCTCTCAGAAACAGATGAAATTGATCACTGCTGTAAATATCCTAAAATAAAAGTATTGTAAACGTCCACATAACAACCCCACATGAAAACAAATCTACCATCCCTGCTGAAAAAACCAGCATATGCTGGTAAGGTATGTTTTGATGCTGGTATTGCTGGTTTCAATGCTGGTTTTGCTGGTCTTAATGCTGGTTTTGCTGGTCTCAATGCTGGTTTTGCTGGTCTCAATGCTGGTTTTGCTGGTCTCAATGCTGGTTTTGCTGGTCTCAGTGCTGGTTTTGCTGGTCTCAATGCTGGTTTTGCTGGTCTCAATGCTGGTTTTGCTGGTCTTAATGCTGGTTTTGCTGGTCTCAATGTTGGTTTTGCTGGTCTCAATGCTGGTTTTGCTGGTCTCAATGCTGGTTTTGCTGGTCTTAATGCTGGTTTTGCTGGTCTCAATGCTGGTTTTGCTGGTCTTAATGCTGGTTTTGCTGGTCTCGATGCTGGTCTTGCTGGCCTGAGTGCTGGTCCTGACCAGCATTGCGACCAGCAGGACCAGCATTAAGACTAGCATTAAAACCAGTAAGACCAGCATCAAGACCAGTAAAACCAGCATTGAAACCAGCAAAACCAGCATTGAAACCAGCAAGACCAGCATACCAGCATCAAAACATACCTTACCAGCATATGCTGGTTTTTTCAGCAGGGATAGCGTTTTTTGAACAATTCAAGAGTTCACACTTAGCTGATGATTGATTACAAAGTAAGTTTGGCATGCTGTCCCGGGAGAGAGCCCTGAGCTCGAAAGGTCCTTGAGCCCTGGGCTCCCTCCCGTTTGCAGGGCGAGAGGGGAGCTTTGAGCTCAGGTAGATCTTGAGATCTCCCCCCTTTTTAATAATTGCTATAAAGAGATAAGCTGATGGATAAAAGTTTGACTAGTGCTAAATTTTGATTGATCAATTAAATTGTGGTGCATGTTTTTGGAATGTGGGAGGAAACCGGAGAACCCGGGGGAATCCCATGCGAACACGGGAAGAACATGCTAACTCCGAACAGAAATGACAGCCAGTCTGTTAAAGGACTAGAACAGGTGACATTCTTGCTGTGAGGCAACAGTGCTAATCACTGGGCCACCGTACCGCCCTATGAAAGGAAATGTGGAGGAATAGGGGTGGAAGGGGGGATTCTTCAAATCGAAGATGACTGTAGTAGAAAACCCTGGCTCTTTATAGTGGGTTAGGAATCGTTTGATTGGTGGATCATACATAGTTAATGCGTAACCAGCCGTGTTCATTCATAATCATGTGATCCTCTTGAAATTAGTTTATAAATAAACTTCACTAAAATACTTGAATGAATATGTTGTGGTACAAATGACAAAACAGTCGGATATATTTACTACAATACACCACATTTACTAAACTTAAATTGAAAAAAGTAACCAAATTGATGATAATTAGGCTATTTTTTTAATTATAAGCAACTATCTTAAAAAATTCAAGCTATTGAAATATTAGAGTTCACCCCAAATTAGCTATTACCATAATAAATGACCAAACAGTCAGTATATTACAATACACCACAGTTTATTAGTAAAAACTAAATTATACTACAGTATCATTCTAATTTATCAATAAAATACTGTAAACACTATATATATATACAGTCAGTATAATACACTTTATTATTCATTCATTCATTCATTTTCTTTTCGGCTTGGTCCCCTTATTAATCCGGGGTCACCACAGCGGAATGAACCGCCAACTTATCCAGCACGTTTTTACGCATGGCGGATGCCCTTCCAGCCGCAACCCATCTCTGGGAAACATCCATACACTCTCATACACTACGGACAATTTAGCTTACCCAATTCACCTGTACCGCATGTATTTGGACTGTGGGGGAAACCGGAGCACCTGGAGGAAACCCACGCGGATGCAGGGAGAACATGCAAACTCCACACAGAAACGCCAACTGACCCAGCTGAGACTCAAACCAGCGACCTTCTTGCTGTGAGGCGACAGCACTACCTACTGCGCCACTGCATCGCCCACTTTATTATACAGTACAGTATATTATATTATAGCCACAGCTTTATTATTTAAAAGAGATTTTAAGAGATTATTTATATACATGCAACTTTTAAATGGACAAGCCATTCAGTATTTCACTTGACAGTGTTATTTTATAAAGTGCCTTAAATAAAAAAAGTTACTAAATTAAAGATTTATTGAATTAACTCGGTATTTTTAACGATTGCAATTTGCAACTATCTAAAAAAATCAAGCTACTGAAATATTAAAGAGAGTTCACACCGAATAAGCAATTACTATAGTAAACAAATGACAAAACAGTTGGTATATAGGGCTACGTTTTCAGAATGACCGTATGTTGCAACCATACACCACAGTTTACTAGTAAAAACTAAATTATATTCCAGGATCATTCCAGTTTATCAATAAAAATATTGTAAAAACAAAATATACAGTCAGGCGACGCGGTGGCGCAGTAGGTAGTGCTGTCGCCTCACAGCAAGAAGGTCGGTGGTTGGAGCCTCGGCTGGGTCAGTTGGCGTTTCTGTGTGGAGTTTGCATGTTCTCCCTGTGTTCGCATGGGTTTCCTCCGGGTGCTCCGGTTTCCCCCACAAGTCCAAAGATATGCGGTACATGTGAACAGGTGAACTAAAATCGTCCTTAGTGTATGTGTGTGAATGAGGGTGTACAGTATGTGTGTTCCCCAGAGATGGGTTGCAGCTGGAAGGGCATCCGCTGCGTAAAACATATGCTGGATAAGTTGGCGGTTCATTCCGCTGTGGCAACCCCGGATTAATAAAGGGACTAAGATGAAAAGAAAAGGAATGAATGATTATACAGTCAGTATAATACACTTTATTATAGCACAGTACAGTATATTATATTATAATACAGCCAGAGCTTTGGTTATAAGAGATTATAAGAGATTATTTGTATATGTGCAACTTTTTAAATATACAAGCCATTCAGCATTGCACGTGACAGTGGTATTTTAAAAATGCCTTAAATAAAAAAAGTAACTAAATAAAAGATTTATTTCATTAACTCGGTATTTGTTATTGATTGCAATTTGCAACTATCTAAAAAATCAAGCTACTAAAATATTAAAGAGAGTTCACACTGAATAAGCAATTACTACTGTATAGTAAACAAATGACAAAACAGTCGGGTATATTACAATACACCACAGTTTACTAGTAAAAACTAAATTATACTACAGTTTCATTCCAGTTTATCAATAAAAATACTGTAAAAACTATATGTCAGTATAATCCACTTTATTATAATACAGTATATTATATTATACCCAGAGCTTTATTGAGATTATAGAGATTTTGCGAGATTATTTATATTTGCGCAACCTTTAAATGTGCAAGCCATTCAGCATTGCACGTGACAGTGTTATTTTATAAAATAAAATAACAAAAATCAAGCTACTGAAATTTTAAAGAGAGTAAGAATAAGCAATTTACATAATGAGCAAATGACAAAACATTCGGGTATATTTCAATGCACCACAGTTTACTAGTAAAAACTAAATTATATTACAGTATCATTCCAGTTTATCAATAAAAATACTGTAAAAACTATATATATACAGTCAATATAATACACTTTATTATAATACAGTATAGTATATTATAGCCAGAGCTTTATTATTTAAAAGAGATTATATATATATATACATACAGTTAAAGTCAGAATTATTAGCCCCTCTGTATTTTTTTCCCAATTTCTGTTTAACAGAGAAGATTTTGTCAACACATTTCTAAACATAATAGTTTTAATAACTCATTTCTAATAACTGATTTATTTTATCTTTGCCATGATGACAGTACATAATATTTAACTACATATTTTTCGAGACACTTCTATACAGCTTAAAGTGACATTTAAAGGCTTAACTAGGTTAATTAGGTTAACTAGGCAGGTTAGGGTAATTAGGCAAGTTTATTATGGTAATTAGGCTAGTTATTGTATAACGATGGTTTGTTCCAGGGGTTCCCAAACTTTTTAGCCTGCGACCCCCAAAATAACAATGCCAGTGACTAGCAACCCCCAATATTCTCGGAGGTGGTTATAAACAGATAAACCTTGCACACAACGGCGCACACATACCAATAGGCCCAAATCTATTCATCGTTTAATTTTGGAGAACACCACTCGGAGACCATCCTCCATGTTCAGTTGTGGCCTGTATTTATCTTTATGTATGTGAGTGCCGTAAAGGTGTCAGAAAATTTTACCTGATGCCATGAAATCAATGTGCTGCATCGTCTTTAATATAACAATCACCCCAGGCGTTGCAAAAAAAATAGAAAGACTGGTGCCTTTTTATTTGCATGTGGTTTTTAATGTTTATTCTTAACATGTTAACAATGTTACTATTATTTTGTTCTTCGGTAGGTTATGGATGAAATATGGTCATTCTAATAGTTTAATAAAATGAATTAGATTTTTGAAAATCGTCAAGTGACCCCCCTTCATTGTCCCGCGACCCCCCGGGGGTCCCGACCTCCACTTTGAGAACCACTGCTGTATACTATCGGAAAAAAAATAGCTTAAAGGGACTAATAATTTTGTCCCTAAAATGCTTTTTAAAAAATTTAAAACTGCTTTTATTCTAGCCGAAATAAAACAAATAAGACTTTCTCCAGAAGAAAAAAATATTATCAGACATACTGTGAAAATTTCCTTGCTCTGTTAAACATCATTTTGGGAATATATAAAAAAGAAAAAAAAAAAGAAAAGGGGGGCTAATAATTCTGACTTCAACTGTGTATATATATATATATATATATATGCAACTTTTAAATACAAGCCATTCAGTATTGCACGTGACATTGTTAATGAAAAAGTGGAAATTTTATTGCATTAACTCAATATTTTTAACTATTGCAACTATCTTAAAAAATCAAGCTATTGAAATATTAAAGCGACTGATCCTCTAATGTACGAAGAAGAAAGAGATTTTAAAAACACATAACCAAAGCGTTGTTTACCATAGTATTTTTATTTCCCTGTTAGTGAAAAGAACAATCTGGTTACCAACATTCTTGGAAAAACAATCTGTAGAGATCTAGTTTGTCCAGCAGGTGTCAGCAGCTGACTGTGTGTTTATTGGGAAGACCTTTTCAAATATACTCCTTACAGAAAATCAGTGATCTGTATATGAGCATCCTGATATACATTGTGATATAAACTGATATACACATATTCAACTCTGCAGCTTAACAAAGTGACTTTTATTGATATTTTAGATTGAAATAATATAATAATTAATATAGAGAGAAATAAGTCTGTAAAATAGGAGAAAATGTACTGGCAGGTTATTATAAGGATTTGTACAGTAATATACAACACCAACCCACATAATATATATTGGTATTTGTTTCTTTTTAAATGTGTTTGTTTTAGTTTCCTCTCATATTTAAAGCAGTTTTTACCTCTTCATATTCTCTTCGACATATGCAACTGAATTACTTTTTTGATTCGCTGAACAGAAAGTGGCCGTAGGTCCTTTCAATACAAAGCTCCTTTTGACTGGAGTAATCTTCCTTTTTTTTTAGATCAATTAAGACATTAAGGCCCAGTTTCACAAACAGGGCTTAGCTTAAGCAAGGACTAGACCAGGGGTGTCAAAGTCAATTCCTGGAGGGCCGGAGCACTGCAGAGTTTAGTTCCAGCCCTGCTTCAACACACCTATCTGTAGGTATCAAACAAGCCTAAAGCACTCAATTAGTTTGATCAGGTGTGTTTAATTGGGGTTGGAACTAAACTGTGCAGAGCTCCGGCCCTTCAGGAACTGGCTTTGACACATGTGGACTAGACCTTAGTTAAATTAGGCTATTTAAGCCAGAAAACGGCCTTAGAGAAATATATTACTGGTGTGCACCTGTAGACAAAAAATGACATATTTTAAGACATCTCACTGCAAGTTATTTTCAGTTGAGACATGCAATGTAATCCATGACAGGGGAATGTCTTTTCAGTACTAACTTATCTTCTTTTTTGGATACAACTTGTAAATGTTATTAATATTAATTCTGTTATTAATATTGCTTCCAATTGAAATGCTTATTATTTATTTGTATATCCAATTGTTTGTACTTTTGATTATGTCTTTGTTTTAGGTTTTAGATCAGAAATGGCCAAAGTTGGCCCATGTAACCTTTGATTTGGCTCGCCACCGCATCTGAAAATAGAGTTAGAGTGATGGGCATGGATTAGAGGAGGGGTGCCCAAACTTTTTCTCATGAAGGGCCAAAAACCAAACTTTATTGAGGCTGGTGGGCCGAAGGCAAATATAGTTGCCATGGGTAATTTCCTAATTTATTTAATATTGTTCAAAAATAACTAGAAAACATTGCTTTATATTAACTAATACAGCATAATATTGTGCATTGTATAATGAACTTACAGTCAAAACAAAAACAATCTCATTTACAGTATAACATTATGGAGTTACTCTAGCTTTTGCCTTGATTTGCTCGCAGATGTCTTCTGCATAGTCCTCTATTTGTCAAGTATTTCCGTTTTACAAACTCAGATTCATTTACATTTAATTGAAATATTTAATTTCAGTTTTCTTTTTTGTAGCTCAGCAATAAAACAAACAAACAAAAAAAAGTTACATCAAATTAGAAATGATGATATCTGTTAAATGCATTCACCCCAACCCTCTTCATCGTTCTCAGATGGGATGGTGGGCCAAATCAAAGGTTAGAATGGGCCACCTTTGGCCCTACTTTGGGCATCTCTGGTTTAGAGATTGTCATTTCAAACCTAATATAACCTTTTGCTTGTTTTATTGTTCAAGGCTATCTGAAATTAAATGTTTCAATTAAATATTAGATTTAGTTTATATACTGTCACCTTATGGATAGAGGACAATGCAGAGACTTTGGTGAGCAAATCAAGGCAAAGTCAGATTCTGCTTGACTAGTGTATTCAGCATTGAACTCCACAGTTCACTCTTATGTTTTTATTGCAATAAGTTATCATTTTAAAAGTTATAATAAGAGTATGAAAGTAATAAGGTGCTACATAAATAAAGTTTAATTGACTGATTGATTAAAAGTCCCTTTTTTGAACTTTTTAAGGTTAAAAGTTGTTGGAAGAAAGACCAAGATCCCATAATGCAATTCAAAAGCAGAAATTAATGAGGAATAATAAAAACATGAACCACAAAATACAGAAAACTGCTAATTTACAGCTATTTTTAGTGTAATAATTTCTTCATTTCAGTGATGCTGCTGTCACTCTAAAAAAGGAAATGTTGTTGCTTTTTAACCCAAGGTTGGGTCAAGTACAAACCAACCCAAACAGCTGGGTTTAAAACTGTAGTTTAAATTTAATTAAAAGAATTAACCAAATGTTCGGTCCATATTTGACCCAATGCTGGGTTAATACAAGAATATAATAAAAGAAATATAATTAAACTGTTCTGTCCAGCTTGTAAATGTATAACCCGTCCTCAATAGGGGTCCCGACGTACATGCATTAAAGAGGTCAATTATCTGAGATATAGATCTGGTTAATAATTCATAGATTATGGTGAAATATGAGATGCAATAAACCTACTAAACCAAATGGCTATATTTATCTGCTCATCTGGCACGTCTAAACCACACCTTCTCTCCATTTTGCCTGGGTTTGTGGGTTGTACTGTACAGAACGTCGTGTCCTACAATGTTCCTTCAATCAGTGATCTGACTCGGCAAAAATGTTCAGACGCTGGTGTACATGACATGATGTGCCTTTCTCCTTGAAAATTCAAGCTTTTTGTTTTGTTTTCTATCAATACATGGCAGGATATAACAAAAACATTACAGGTATATTATGTGGGCCTATTACACGTAAAACCAAAACATAAGAGAGAGAGAAAATAAATAACTAAATATAATATAAATGAATCAACGAGAGATGTCGTGTACAACTAGGAATTTCCCCATGCATGATTTGCCCTGCTTTATCCTTATTGTGCAGTTTATAAAGCAAACGCTCATATGAGGACGTTCTGATCATTATGTTGACCCACTCTTTAGCTAAGGAGTGTTAGGAGTTTTACAATGCCTTAAAGTTTACCCTGGCCGTTACAGAAATCCCCACCATGATCACTGTAAATTCTTCCCTTTGGCATTTGTTCCCTGTCCTTCGACAGACATAATCTTGATGAGAATGGTGTTGGTGCTGCAAGCCATTCACTCAAAATATTTAAAGGTCGAACAATTATGTGCCTTTCTAAAAATCTCATTTACAGTGTAAGTTGATTTGTTGAATTGGGTTATTGTCTGGGGAAGTAACCAATCAAATTTATGATTCGTTGCATAATTTTCATAACCGTATTTATGGTCATCTTGTCATATTTAGGTCATACGCCTTGCTATCCTGGCAGTCAAAAAAGCAATTGAGCTAAGCAAATAGCTGAGAAAGTGGGTCATTTTAATTACTGTATGGCATTTTATAGGTAAAAGCACGGTGAGGGCGTATATTTATATATATATTTATATATATATATATATATATGAAGTCAGAATTATTAGCCCCCCTGAATTATTAGCACACCTGTTTATTTTTTTCCCCAATTTCTGTTTAACGGAGAGAAGATCTTTTCAACACATTTCTAATTATAATAGTTTTAATAACTCATTTCTAATAACTGATTTATTTTATCTTTGCCATGATGACAGTAAATAATATTTTACTAGATATTTTTCAAGACACTTCTACAGCTTAAAGTGACATTTAAAGGCTTAACTAGGTTAATTAATTTACTAGGCAGGTTAGGGGAATTAGGCAAATTATTGTATAATGATAGTTTGTTCTGTAGACTATCGAAAAAAATAAATAGCTTAAAGGGGCTAATAATTTTGTCCCTAAAATGGATTTTAAAAAATCAAAAACTGCTTTTATTCTAGCCAAAATAAAACAAATTAGACTTTCTCTAGAAGAAAAAAATATTATAGAAAATACTGTGAAAATTTCCTTGCTCTGTTAATAATCATTTGGGGAATTTTCAAAACAAAAAAGAAAAAAATTAAAAAGGGGGCTAATAATTCTGACTTCAACTGTATACAGTATATATATGAAAATTCTCAGTTTCTCTGGATTTACAATAGTAAACAAAGTATAAAGTTTTTTATTATTACATTATTTTAAGGTTTATATATATATATATATATATATATATATATAATATATATATATATATATATATATATATATATATATATTCATTCATTCATTCATTTTCTGTTGGTTAAGTCCCTGCATTAATCCGGGGTCGCCACAGCGGAATGAACCGGCAACTTATCCAGCAAGTTTTTACGCAGCGGATGCCCTTCCAGCCGCAACCCATCTCTGGGAAACATCCACACATACTCATTCATACTCATACATCATGGACAATTTTAGCATACCCAATTCACCTGTACCTCATGTCTTAGGTCTGTGGGGGAAACCGGAGCACCCGGAGGAAACCCACATGAACACGGGGAGAACATGCAAACTCCACACAGAAATGCCAACTGACTCAGCCGAGACTCGAACCAGCGACCGTCTTGCTGAGAGGCGACAGCACTACCTGCGCCACCGCATCGCCAAGACTCATTTAGTAAGCTCTAAATAATAGTCATTTTAAATGCTTCATCACTCTCCTTCCAGCTACTGGATTTTACCCATTGGTCAGCAAATAATGTTTTGTCCTTTAAAAATATAATTTTAAAAACATTACACTCTCAGAAATAACCGCCCAAGGTATTTTTTTACATGCATTTTTTATTTCTCTTTGCTATTTGGGCTTATTGGAACCTATTTAGAATAAAAATCTAAGTATCATCTTTTGATATGATGTACTTTTAGAGAAAAATGATGTTCATATATGTGGACTCGTGGTCCAAATTTACATTTTCCTGATTTTTTTTTTATGCATAGAAAATTTTTGGAACTTGCTTTGACTATCAGGGAGTAAAAACAAAAAAACAAAATCCCATTTTGTACAGTTAAAAATAGGGTAGGACATTTCATATGCTGCAAAACAGTTGCAGGATGACACTGTATGTCTGTAACAAAATATAAAACATTCAAAGTATTTAAATAGCCACTTAAGAGCTAAAAGGTGCTGTCTACATATGAAGACACTCAAGCCCTGTCCCTAAGCCCAAGGTGGTTTAGTACTTTTAAGGCAGTAATATGTAAACAACTTGGGTAAATGAAAAAGTACTGCATAAAGTGACAGCTTTTTAGCCTTTATTTCTGAGAATGTACTATTTTTTTAAATGAATTATTTTAAAAGACTAAAATGTTTTACTGGAAAATGAGTAAATCTAGTAGCTGGAAGCAAAGTGACAGCGATTTTAAATGACAATTGTTTTGTATTTAGGGCTTACTCAACTGAATGATCTGAATAAACTTGACTGAATGATTCAGAAGGATTGGAAACACGAGGGTGAAAGTGAGCACATGTTTCATTTTTGGGTGAACTATCCCTTTAAGTACAACTTTTTTGGCTCCCTGCATGTAAAAACGCCTATAGTTAAATGCCTGAATGTCACAGTGCCCCATTATTAGTCCATGTTGTTGTTTTGAATGGGGAGTGGCGGAGCTCCAGAAAAACATCGTGTTCCCGGATTCGCGCCTCACGTTGCAGCGGTGGGCCTGTGCTCGTGCATGCGGCCCCGCCTCTCTGAATATGGAGTGACATTTGCGACAAAATTCTGCAAAGATCATGTTTTGAGTTAGGAAAATAGCTTTTTGCACATGTATAAAACCAGTGTTACAATATTGGATGTTTGCTAAATTTTGATAAGGGTATAACAATGGATAAGAATAAGCTAAAATGTGAACACAAACATAAAGTGTTGATGCAGTGTACAATATTGGCCATTATACGTTGATATATGCCTTTGTTACCCATATAATAATATTTAGATTTTGTTTTAATGAATTTGTTTACAAATTCAGTTCACAGAACATCTTTATTATCCTTCTGTTTGCATATTGTCATAAATACAATATGTACTTAGGGTGCTTTCACACCTGTGAATCGATTCAGTAGAAACAGGGATTAAAATTGTTACATTGTTGCTCTTTGTTCTTGGTGCTGTTTGCTTTCACACGGCAAAGTTTCTAAACGGACCAAAAGAGCTAAAACAAGTCACGTGTGAGTAAACTCTCCTCACATTGGTCAGAGTTTCACGGTTTATTTTGCAGAGTCCCGCTCAGCTGTCGGGGGTGGTTTGGTGGTGTTTGACAGCGTGCGCGCGACATGTCTGAAGAGCGAGGAGGGATGCGGTGGGGAGGGGTGATGAGAAGGGTGCGCGACGTATTTTGAGGACCGGGAGGAAGACGCGCGATTTCCGGGAGATTATCACTCATTTGCGGGCATCCGGGAGTCTCTGTGCATTTGCGGGAGACTCCCGGAACTTCCGGGAGACTTGGGATGTCTGGAATGACTCGTAATCTACTCATAATTCTCTCTTCATATAGCCGTATGCCTATTACATATCCATAAAACACTGTGATATAGGCGGGCTCGGATCGTATCGCTTTCTCACTACAATCGATCCGCTCCAGGGTTCGTTTCAATCGAGCCGAGACCACCTCATTCAGGTGGTCTCGGAGCGATTGCTTTGGCGCGATTCCGAGTGCGATTGCCCTGTTCACATATGCCAAACGAACCGCGCTAACTGGGCAAACGCGCCAGGTTCCGGAACAAAAGTCTAGGTGTGAAAGCACCCTTACACTCTCAGAAATAAAGAAGCTGTCACTGGGGTGGTACCTTTTCAAAAGGTACGCATTTGTACTTAAAGGGTCCATACTGGTACCTCAAAAGTATATATTTGTACCTAAACATTTTAAGAGGAACATATTTGTACTTTTTAGGTACTAATATGTACCCTTGAGGTATTAATATGGACCTTGTAGGTACACATTTGTACCTTTTGAAAAGGTACCACCCCAGTGACAGATTGCATATCTTTATTTCTGAGAGTGTAGAATGAATAATAAAATGTACATTGATGTTAAATAAAGGTTACAGTAGTTATAGAAAATAATAAATAAAAACAAAAATGTCCACTAATAATGCAGAAATTAATAAAAGGAAAAAATTCAGAACTCAAATATAAGAGAAAGTAACAATAACGATAAATGACTGAAAAGACAAAAAATATTTAAAATAGTCAATTATTTAAGTCTAATGCTGTGTTCACACCAGATGTGGCACGCGTAAATAACGATATTTATTCGTGTGAACATTATAAGTTGTGAAATTCACAATTTCATGTCATGGCTTTTTTCTGTCCGGTGTACCTGGATGATGGAGGCTTTCAGCAGTGCTGACTGAGCCCAGTCCAGTTTGATGAACTGTTGTTCGGTGTCGGCAAGATGATTTCCCCTCGGGACACCAACAACAGGCACTACGTCATACTCACTCCCCTACAAGAGCAAGATCCTGATTGGTTAATACGGTGCAAATGTCCGCTGAATTCAGATTTTCCAACTTGAGCCACGTTAAGCGCGACAAGCACGTCAAACGCGGAAAATGCTCAACTCGTGCCACGTCATTTGCGCCGCCTCATTCACACAAATCGGGCCACAGGATGTCTATTTGCTTAACATGTAAATCACTCGCGCTTGACACTTTATCCGCGTCTGGTGTGATCGTAGCATAGACAGTTATTGAAGTCTAACGAGTGATAGACAATTGATCTCTTTGAAATGAATAATTTTATCCTGTCTCATTCCTTATTAGCAGTCATCTGTAATGCAAGGAATGTTGTGATTGGTTGTCATACCAGCCAATCAGAATTTAGCAAACATCTGATTGGCTGGATTTCTGTCACATTGTAACACTTTTAATTTAAGTCTGACGACACAAAAGGGACCACAAAAACCTCAAAACTGAGTTAATTTGCATGCAAAAAGCTATTATGCGCACTCAAAACATGATCTTTTGCACACAGAATTGTTAAGGCGTGTGCAAAAAGCCATTTTACCAAGCGGCAACCTCCCGCTCTCCCTCGGGAAGCCAATACAGAAGTAACAGAAACTGCAAATCATCGAAATTCCGCTAGTCCTGCTCCATATGGAGCAAATCTCTATTGAGCCCACTGTTCAAATGGCCAACTTTACAGCAGAAAAAAGGTGTTTTCAGCCTGGTACAAAGAACCATTTTGGTGCATATAGCTCATATTACCCTTCATGACAACTGTAAAGGGGTGAATTTTTTTATAACTCATCTGTTTCCTTTATATTAGGTTATATTAAGTCTGCATAATTAAGGGCGTGGCAACATGAGTGACAGTTAGGTCTCGCTGCTCGCTGTCTCAACTGATTCCGGCTGATTAGCCGCTGAACTCGGCATATACATCATATTTTTGTGTTGTTTTATGTGGCTTTACACAGTCAGTTGCCTTTTGGAATTATTTCTTACAATTATCAGATGATATGGCATGCTGTGTGCACTTAATTGTGCTCACAAACCATTCATGTGGCCTCCGTTTCCCAGGTGAGTGCAATTATATATTAATATACCATCTCTATAAATGTATTTGTTTTATTTAAGATCATTTATCATTTATTATGTTCTTTAGACCTGTAATGCACTCCAGAATCTGACAGCTTGATTAGCTGTAGAACATCTGGAGCGTTGTCATACAGTGTTATGCCTAGATTTCATCAATAGCCTTGCATTTACTAACACAGACTATATCTGAAGTGTTTGGAAGTAGTTTGCGTTTCCCTCCTGTTGAAAAGCACCATAAGAACAATGTTTAGTGGCTCAATGTATTACAGCAGTGTTTTTAAAAGACTAAACACTTTATTGATATAGTGTACAACCAAGCACATGTGGTCAGAACACAAACGAGTCACAGGTAATGAAGTATTAAGTGTTTCTCGATGACGCGTGAACAAAATGGCGACGGTTGGCCACGCCTACTGGTTGCTTCTGTTGGGTTCTTCATAAACCTATGGGTGACGTCACTGATATTACGTCCGTATCTTTTACAGTCTATGCATTTCACATGCTCAAAACATGATCAAAAATTAATTTTGCTTGGTCAAAAAATTATCCTTTGCGGACAGAATTGTTAAAGCATGTGCAACAAGCAATTTTGCACTTTCAAAACATGATCTTTTGTGCACATAATTGCCTGCAAAAAGCTCAAAACATGATCTTTTACGGGCAGAATTTTGTCGCAAATGTAACTCCATAATATCTGGACGGGTCACAGAAAGTGTGTCACTGGGTTACCGTGAGTCGAGCGCGCACACCGAGGGGCGGAGCCGCGGGTGGAAACACGCGCAGCAGATCACTAAGTACCGAGCGCTCGTGCACAGACAGGAGTTCCGTATCATTGTGAGGAGGAGACGCTTCAGATGGAGCACTGACTATCAGAACACACACATACATAACACACTGGATCTGATCTATCTCTCTCTCACACACTGCAACTTCTACCAGCTGGAATTATCACTGTCCGGCTGAATCACAGATACCCGAAGACTGAAAACATGGAATCGGCAAAGCAAGGTATTGGACTGTCGTTTATTCATTATTGCTTACTTTGCAAGTAATTTAGCATCTGATACAGTACTTCTGTTTATTTCAAGAAATGAATGGTGCAAAAATCGATGACAATTTTTCCAACATCATTGAAAATTTTTATGCTTGTGATTTTTTGTGATTTCAAATATTTAATTGATTAAATCTATGATTAGGAATTAGTAATTTTTATATTTTATTATAGATTTAAATAGATATAAATTTATAAATTATATATACATTTACTATATATATATATATTTTAAATATTGTTTGCATTTCTATTTTTTGTGCATTACAAGTTATTTAATATTTTGTTTGACATTTAATAAATGCATGCATCTATCGTGTTGTGTGTGTATATATATATATATATATATATATATATTATATATATCTATATATATATATATATATATATATATATATATATATAGCATATGTGAATATATTTGTATATATTTAAGCATGTTTTAAAAAAAATAATTAATTTAAAATCATTAAAAATATTTAAATAATTTAAAAATAATACGTAAAATAATAAATCTATCTATCTATCTATCTATCTATCTATCTATCTATCTATCTATCTATCTATCTATCTATCTAAATAGACACATCAATGGGTAAATGTCAATACATCTATATTTAGCAGCACTTCAGTGCATGATCGTCATTTTTAATGTAACTGTAATATTTCGGGAAAGCTGTCATCATAAATAAAATGAATACCATAAATAAAACCTTTTAAAATGACATCAGAATGATTAGTTTAGTTCTTGTGAGTCAAACTGGGTGATTTAAATCACCGTTGGCAATCTTTCCGTGGTCTGCATGACAGATCTGCAGCCTGGAGCAGTCAAACACTGGATGTGGGTTAGGAGTGCCCGTGACGTCACGCGCGCTCAGTACTCCGAGTACTAGAAGGCTCGTGCTCACATGGCTCCCGTAGCCTAGCCATGTGCCCGTGTGTACGAGGAGTCGGCGTCTCGCCGCTGATTGGCTGTGACGCGGCACTTGCTAATCTCTGATTGGTCGAGGCGCTGCGGTTGCATAATTTAGCACACTGGCCTGACGCGAGACTCTCTGCAGTACCACGTGAGAGTGGCAGCAGACAGAGAGTGACCTACATATTCCATCCGTACAAAACATGAGAGGCCACGTGTGGGCGGAGAAACACTGGGTAGATAACCTTCAGTGGACATTTAACACTATATAGTGGGTTTTTATTAGTGAACAGTTAACTGCTTATAATATTGTACATCTTTTAACATCATATTGTATTTTTTGTTCCTTAAGGCAAGACAGAATAGGCAAATAAGGTTTAAAAAACTACTAATAATTATGGCCATAGCTTTTCAGTGGGTGTATTAGGTTAAGAATGGCTAACATTTTTTATTGTTGCTATATATATATATATATATATATATATTATATATATATATATATATATATATATATATATATATATATATATATATATATATATATATATAAAACAATATAATTTATTTTATTGGTAAACAGGTAACTACTAAAAATATTGTACTATATATATTATGCATATATACTGTATATATTACTGTATATATTATGTTAAGTATAGTTAACATTTGTTTCTATTATTGTTAAAATACATAATGGTTATTATTGTTTTATTTATTTTGTTTAAATATTTAAATGATACTCTATTTCATTATATTTTTTAAATATATTTTTATCAGTCTATATTTTAGTTTTAAAACAATATAGTGTTATTTTATTGGTGAACAGTTAACTGCTAATAATATTGTACATCTTTTGACATCAAATATTGTATTTTCTTTCCTTACGGCAAGTCAGAATAGGCAAATAAAAACAACTAATAATTATCACATATACTCCCCTAGTTGATATATTACATTTATTATTATTATTATTATTATTTTATTGTTATGAAAATAAATAATGTTGTTTTATTTTGTTAAAATATTTAAATAAGACTCTATTTGATTAAATATGCTCTAATTTTGCATACATTTCTAGCACAGACTGGTTGAAACCTGGTTCGATTATTTATTTATTTATTTTTTAATTCATTTTTTTAAAACCAGTCCATGGACAGTCCCAATCAGTCCATATTTCAGTTTTTTTTAAAGAATATAGTGTTATTTTATTGGTGTTTATTGGTGAACAGTTAATGGCTAATAATATTGTACATCTTTTGACATCAAATATTGTATTTTCTTTCCTTACGGCAAGACAGAATATACAAATAGGGTTTAAAAAACAATTATTAATAATGACTAGTTCCTTAGTTGATATATTACAATTATTATTATTATTATTTTATTGTTGTTAAAATATATAATATCTATTATTGTTTTATTTAGTTAAATATTTAAATGAGACAATATTTGATTAGATTTGCTCTAATTTTGCATACATTTCTAGCACAAAAATATGAAGACTGGATGAAAGCAGGTTAAATTTTTTTTAAACAATTTGGTATTTTTTATTAGACCATATTTCAGTTTTTAAAACAATATAGTGTTTTTTATTAGGTTTTTATTGGTGAACAGATAATGGCTAATAATATTGTACATCTTTTGACATCAAATATTGTATTTTCTTTCCTCACGGCAAGACAGAATAGGCAAATAGGGTTTAAAAAACAACTAATAATAATCACTATAGTTCCTTAGTTTATATATTATTATTTTATTATTTTAATAAAATATTTTTAATATTTTTAAAAAATATATTTTTTTATTATTTGATTTCATTGTAATGAAAATATATAATGTTGTTTTATTTTGTTAAAATATTTAAATGAAACATGATTTAATTAAATATGCTCTAATTTTGCATATATTTCTAGCATAAAAATTTGGCAGGTTAAGTTTTTTGAAACAGTTGAAAGTTTTTACAATTTTGGTCCAATTTATCAGTCCATATTTTAATTTTAAAACAATATAGTGTTATTTTATTGGTGAACAGTTAATGGCTAATAATATTGTACATCTTTTGACATCAAATATTGCATTTTCTTTCCTCACAGCAAGACAGAATAGGCAAATAGGGTTTAAAAAACAACTAATAGTTATCACTATAGTTTCTTAGTTGATTTATTAAATTTATTATTATTATTTTATTGTTATGAAAATATATAATGTTGTTTTATTGTGTTAAAATGTTTAAATGAGACTCTATTTGATTAAATATGCTCTAAGTTTGCATACATTTCTAGCATAAAAATTTAAAGACTGGATTAAAGCAGGTTGAAAATTCTCAGTCAAATGTTTTTACAATTTCGGTCATTTTATATCAGTTCATAATTGAGAAAACACCATGACCAGAAAAAAAACCCTTCAAAAGTTTTTAGATTATTAAATGTTTCATATAACAATATAAGGCAAATTATATGTGAGCAAATCCCTTGATAAAAAGCCAAACAATACAGATATAGTGTATTAATAACTGACACAAACTGATAAAGAGCGACAGAAGAAATCTTAAAAGTGTATTTTCAATGTTGTCTCCACATTAGACAGAAATAAACACTTTAGGAAAATCCCAAAAAGTCCAAAAGCAATAAAAATGTATTGTTTATGGATGTTTCCTTCATGCATACACATTCAACAACATATATAATATATGTAAGCTTTTCACTCATCATAGCACATGTGCTGCTGATGATGTGATATGAAAGTGATTTGATATGTATGTATGTGCGTGTGCAAATGTTGTGCTACAGTACTAGTAAGAGTAATTAAACACAATGCAGTCCACCAATCCATTCATTTTAAACTAGGTCATGACTGAGGAAAGTTCTTCCAACATGTGCACAGCATATGATTATATAATTCCATAACTGTGTCAGCAACTCCTCATGCCAGTGAATGTGTGACTTATTCATACTGGGATGAGCTACACATCAAGTCAAATTAGTTTAGATAAAGCGATTGTCCAGTATGGGAATGGAATGCAATGACGCAGGTCACTGGATCATTCATGAGTCAAGGATAGTTTCACAACATAATCATTTATGGGGTTTTTGCCTTTTTATGACATGATAATGACAATAAAAGCAATTTTATACTATAATTACTTTTTTTTAAAAATAGAATTTGTCAGTTTTACTATTTCAGATTTTCAGATGTCAGTTTTACTAATTTTCTTGTTTTCGTACATCAAATTAAACTAAATTAAAATAAACAATGTTGCCTTTTTTTCTGCTAGGTAAAGTAAAACGTCATTATAATAGTGTTGTTACGATGCTGGAATTTTGTATTTTATTTCAAGAATGTTTGCAATTTTTCATGTTAGTTTTACAAATTTTCTTGTTATAGTAAACCAAATAAAATTAAAATTAAGAAATAAATGGTGCAAAAATCGATGACAATTTTTCCAACATTATTGAAAATCTTTATGCTTGTGATTTTTTGTGATTTCAAATATTTAATTGATTAAATCTATGATTAGGAATTAGTAATTAGGAATTAGCAATATTGCCTGTTTTCTACTCGGTTAAATGAAAACATCTTTATATTAGTGTTGTCACGATGCTGTAATTTCCGACTTCGATACGATACCCTGAAAATATCGATATTTGATACCATTTTCGATACCAAGTGGAACAAATTGCGCAACATTAAAAGTAGGGCTGCACAGTATATCGTTTCAGCATCGATATCGCAATGTGCGCATTCGCAAGTCACATCACAAAGATATGCAACGCTCAGTCTGAATTAAACTTGACCAAAAGCCACAGAATTGTACTTAATCACTGTATTTATGTGGAATTTATATGATTTATGCAAAAAAAAAAAAAAATTTTCTTAATTAGAATTTTTGTCTTGTTTCTAGTCCAAATATTCATTCATTTTCTTGTCGGCTTTGTCCCTTGCGGGGTCGCCACAGCGGAATGAACCGCCAACTTATCCAGCACGATTGTATGCAGCGGATGCCCTTCCAGCCGCAACCTATCTCTGGGAACTTCCACACACACATTCACACTCATACACTATGGACAATTTAGCTTACCCAATTCACCTGTACAGCATGTCTTTGGACTGTGGGGGAAACCGGAGCACCCGGAGGAAACCCACGCAAACGCAGGGAGAACATGCAAACTCCACACAGAAACGCCAACTGACCCAGCCCAGCCGAGGTTCGAAACTGCGACCCAGCGACGTTCTTGCTGTGAGGCACCAGCACTACCTACTGCGCCACTGCGTTGCCCTAGTCCAAATATCTACATTTCAAAGTGAAAACAAGATTATTTCACCTACTGTGTGTCCCACTCGCAGATAATTTCCTTAAAACAAGCACAAAAAAACTCTTATTTTTCACTTATTTCTTCTGACAGTGAAAACTAAACTATATCTTTTCTTGGTCTAAGAGTTGTTTTGATATTTGGACTAGAAATAAGACAAAACAAAGTAAGAAAAGCATTTTATTTGCGTTGTAAGCATTCAATTTCTATACCTGAGTACTGTTAGACTCCCCAGAAAACCATCAAATAGAACTGTTCAAACTATCTCGTGAAACTGTATTCATATCGCAATATTCATCACAGAAAAATAAAATATCGCAATATCAGATTTTTCCAATATCGTGCAGCCCTAATTAAAAGTATGCAAAGGAAGTAAAAAGCGAAAAATAAACTAAACCATATAATGCTTATAGCAGGTTTGCAGCAGGCCTTAAATCAAAAAGGCAATAAATAACAAACAAAAAAAAGCTAAATAAATGCAATCTCATCTTATTTTCTGATTAAATAAAAAATGTTCAAATATTATTATTATTAATATTATTCATCTCCCTGCTGGTGAAAAGAGACCAAAAAGCAAGATTGTATTATTTTCGATATTTCACTATTGATATTTATCGATTTATCAATATTTTTGACAACACTACTTTATACTTTATTTCTTTTTTTCCCATATTATTTTAATATTTCCCAAATGATATTTAACAGAGCAAGGAATTTTTCACAGTATTTCCTAAAATATTTTTTTCTTCTGGAGAAAGTTTTATTTGTTTTATTTTGGCTAGAATAAAAGCAGTTTTTAATTTTTTAAAAACCATTTTAAGGTCAAAATTATTAGCCCCTTTAAGCCCCGTTCTCTTTTTTGATTGTCAACAGAACAGACCATCATTATACAATGACTTGCTCAATTACCTTAACTGCTTAATTAAGCCTTTAAATGTCACTTTAAGCTGAATACTAGTATCTTGAAAAATATCTAATCAAATATTATTTACTGTCATCATGGCAAAGATAAAATAAATCAGTTATTAGAGATGAGTTATTAAAACTATTATGTTTAGAAATGTGTTGAAGAAATCTTCTCTCCATTAAACAGACACTGGGGAAAAATATACAGGAGGGCTAATAATTCTGACACCAGCTGTATTCTTTGATGCATATTTACTACTGTGCATACCTGGTTATAGTGTTTAAAAGTAGAATTTTCTGCTGTGTTTTTCGTATGTCCAGGAGGTGTGATAGCCTATGTCTGCTCCTCAAGCTCCGCCTCCAGCCCTGAGTCCTGCATGACTGACAGCTCTGCCAGCCAATCGCCATCATCCTCTCCTCCTCTGCCCGCTAAAGCGAGCCGTGCCACAGATCTGTCCATCAGCGCAGGAATGCTGAAACACACACGTGGACACACATCTGATAAAAGCCTCGCTAACAAGAGCTCCATCACCAGTGAGTACACACACACACACACACACATACACAGTGAACACATCTGACAGGATTTACTGACTCTGATGTGTGTTTTCCAGAGCTGAATGGGATGGTGCTGCTGTGTAAAGTGTGTGGAGACGTCGCCTCTGGCTTCCACTATGGTGTTCATGCCTGTGAAGGCTGCAAGGTGAGGAGGCGTATAATATTTTGGGTCTTTCCAAAATCCCTCATCTGTGGGCATTTTAAGGCATCTTTTATAAGCTAACATAAATATGTACTTATGAATCAATTTAGTTACTTGCAATCCAAAAATGTGCAGTTTTAGCATGTATGTGTATGTTCACTGTGTGTATTAGTTTATTCATTTTAGATTTGTTTCTGTGACTATGTACAGTAGTAGACAGTTTAAGGATTTGAACCCCATTTTACTTTTAATTTGAGTAATTTTGAGCAGTTTTAGTTGAGTAGTCATTATTTCTTATAAAATATAAGATCATAGCTTATATATACACTCACTGGCCACTTTATTAGGTACACCTTACTAGTACCGGGTTGGACCCCCTTTGCCTTCAGAAGTGCCTTAATCCTTCATGGCAAAGATTCAACAAGGTATTGGACATATTCCTCAGAGATTTGAGACATGATAGCATCACGCAGTTGCTGCAGATTTGTCGGCTGCACATCCATGATGGGAATCTCCTGTTCCACCACATCCCAAAGGTGCTCTATTGGATTGAGATCTTGTGACTGTGGAGGCCATTTGAGTACAGTGAACTCATTGTCATGTTCAAGAAACCAGTCTGAGATGATTCGTGCTTTATGACATGGTGCGTTATCCTGCTGGAAGTAGCCATCAGAAGATGGGTACACTGTGGACATAAAAGGATGGGCATGGTCATCAACAATACTCAGGCAGGCTGTGATTGGCTGCTTAGAAATTTTCATTAACGAGCAGTTGGAGTACCTAATAAAGTGGCCAGTGAGTGTATATATTTTTTAGGACATCGGACTAAACCGAAATGTGAAAAACACATTGATTTTTATATATTATTTGACCTTTTTTTTAGAGTTAAGGATCTGTTTTTATGGTTTTAGTTATGGTTTTAAAATTAAATAAATATGAAATAAAACAATATACAAATATTGGATGAAAACTTGTTGGCAGCTAAGTTGAAAAGGAAAACAGAAATAGTAATTTATACATTCATTCTGAAAAATGATGAGTTGTTTCATGAAAATATAAATAATTCCAATCATTGGTTTAAATGTTTTAATATAATTTGTACCCTAACAAATGGGATTATCCATATTTTATCCAAATTGGGTTTGGAACAAGCTGTTTAGCACATCCATTTTACAAATAAATTTACACTTATAGTTTATTTAAATATTTGTTTTACTAAATTAATATAATATGCATGTTTTTTCTTCCACAGGGCTTCTTCAGAAGAAGTATCCAGCAGAATATCCAGTATAAGAAATGCCTGAAGACTGAAAGCTGCACTATTGTGAGGATAAACCGCAACCGCTGCCAGCAGTGCCGCTTCAAGAAGTGTTTATCCGTTGGCATGTCAAGAGACGGTGAGTTTGACAACACATTCCAAAAACATATCAAATTGGTGGCAGATACTCGCCGATACCGATGGCAAATTTTTTTTTGCAGTATCAGTGAGTATTTCCAATACTAGTATCGGTTAGGGCTGCTCGATATTGGGAAAAGCATACAGTATATAGTGTGATATTTTTTTTTTCTGCAATTTATATCACAATATTTAACCAAATAACTCGATTTGGAAATAATTAATACTTTTCTATTCTTTGGGACGATTTTGTAGAATGCACTGGCAGAAAATATAATCAACGAATTACCAGCATAGATAAATAAAGTAGAGCGACGATGTACATGAACACTATTCAAGTACAGAAATAATCAAATGTACAATAAAGTTGTATAGTCTTCATTGTATAAATGATTAAATAAAATTAATCTTTGTTAAAGCTATGTGATGTAATAATTCCTTGTACCTAAATGCTTTAAACTGACTTAAAATGCTTACTGCTAACACGCGAATGATAAACTTTCAGTTTATTATGGTTACACTGAAATGACTCCACAATTTTGATGTGTTCTGAACTGTTTACCTGGCCAACTATAATCTAGAATCCACATCGCAGATCCTGCAATGTGACTATTGTGGATTCGCACATCGCGATATCAATGTTAAAACGATATATTGATCTAGTATCGGTATCGGACCAACCCTAAACTTGACCTGTCTTTTCAGCTGTGCGTTTTGGACGCATCCCGAAGCGTGAGAAGCAGCGCATGCTCCTGGAGATGCAGACGGCGATGAACAACATGATGAACAACAGTCAGGTCCAGCACATGCTGCACGTTTCTCAGAGCGACTCGTCAAGCTCTTCTTCTGCATCTCCGCCGGATTCCCCGCGCTCCTCATCGGAGTCGCTCGTCCCGATGGACACGGCCTCGTCCTGCTCGTCCGACAGCGGAGAAGACGACGGACGATTCTCCTACAGCGCATCTGTTTCTCCGGCCGCATCTGAAATGCTTAGCAGGGAAGATGAAGAGCCGCAGACGCAGTGCTGGAGACGCTCAGACTGTCAAAACACCACAGGACCTTATAGAGAACAGGCGGCGCAGCAGTGCACTCGCTCACCGACTGAAAATATGACTTACTGCAGGAGGAACATGAATGAAGGGGGAAACCGGGGACATCTGGTGAGCTGATCTTCTGCTTTTTACACCCTAAAGGGTGCCATGAAATTAAAATGTTTTTAGATGTTAGTATCAGTATTGGTAGGTTTTTCAGGGTCTTAAAAACAAAATTTTAGCCCTTAAAAAGTCTTAAATTCACAGAAATATTGTGTTGTAGGTCTTGAATCATTTTAAAGAGGTTTTTCCAAGTTGTCCAAGGAAAGCTACTCAATCGGGCCAAAAACGAAGAAAAAAAAAAAAAAAAAACATGTAGAAATTTTTTTTTCTTGACACATTAATATATATATATGGTTAAAAAATAACTAAATTTAATTTTTAGTGCCAAACAAAAAACATTCAATTGGCCCAACCAAGTCATTACAAACAATCCTTAATGTTTTTCCCTGTATAAGTCAAAATTTTCACTCATAATCGTCTTAAAAGGGTCTTAAAAAGCCTTAAATTTGACTTGATGAAACCTGCAGAAACCCTGGTTTAGGATATCTATAAGCTAGGGCGCACCAAAACAGTGACAAATACTTCATACTTCAGTTTCTCATAAACTTTTCTGACCAATCAAATGCTTTCTAGTGTCTGACATGCCCCACCCCCTTCAAGATGCTTATTTTTTTTTTTATTTGATGCACTCGATCTCAACCACTCTCACTGGCAGAGCTGTGATTAAACAAAACGCTATTGGCTGTTTTTTTTTAAAGGGGAGGGGCTACTCTTTGTCCCACCCTCTCTTCATGTTTCAGTGGAGATTACGTCAAGCATTGAATAAAAAATGCACATTTCAAAGCACTTTATCTGTCTGTACTTTGTAAAAAGCGTTTAGTTGACATTACTTAATAATTAGGCAACGAGTTCACTCTCTTTTTTTCAGTAAACAAACTATGTGCATAATTATAAAAGTGAAGTCAATGGCTTTACTGACTTTTTTTTAAAGTAAAATCAACTTGTTGCTTTTAAGGCATTGGGTTTACTCACTTATTTAAAGTAAAGTAACTAATTTGTTTTTACAGTGTACTAAATATAGATGCCTGCTGTGATTCAAAAAAGTATTCAAAATAGGTCTTGTTAATAAAGCTGAAATGTTATTGAAAAGTGCATTATTTAGAATGTTAATTAAAAATAAATAATAATAAAATTTAAAATAATAGTTATTATTTATTTATAGCTGCTATTATCTTTTAATTTTATAAGTAAGTTTACAGACTACTTAGTTTGAATACTTTTTTTATTAAACATCACTTGATATCACAAAATATTTGAAAAATAATTACAGTTTAACTGAATTTGACATTTTGTCTTGAAATGTGTGTGGATGCATGCACTTTTTGTCATGCTTTAATGCTGATAATGTGAACAAAGCACAAAATATTTAATAGTTATTACACTGAATGGTGTAATTATTTACACAATTATTTAAATAATTGTTTAAAAATATTTACAAATGTATAATACTTATACTTATTATAAAAAGCATCTGCTAAATTAATTAATTTAAATGTATTTAGATTAATTAATATGAATTAAATTGTAGATTTAAAATAAATAAGCAAGCACGTTTACTTTTTATTTAATGATTATAGGCAGTTTTCATTATAGTGTGCATTATTTTACTATACATTATTAATAACAATTCATTTGTAAGTCAATTGGGATAAAAGCATCTGCTATAAGAAATTAATTTAAAAGTATTTATTATAAGTAATTAATATTAATTACATAATTGATTTTATAATAAACTAGTGCTGGGCCGTTAACGGCGTTAACGTGCTGCGTTAACGCGAGACTCTTATCGCGCGATAAAAAAAATATCGCCGTTAATCTATTCTCAAAGTTGGGTTGGGAGCTGGGTCTATTTTACGCAAGCTATGATGACTTTCACCTGGATATATTACCGCGGATGTATACCTGACCGGTGAGCCGTCTGCTCTATTGAATCAAATCAGCAGGATGCCTGACTCTAACTGCAGTTTCACTTTTCATTTATTGCTTCGTGACAAACTGGGGTAATATAGACGCAAATACGGAGTAAGGACAGGTGAGAGAGTTATGGAGTTTAATAACGCATGATTCGCAATTGGTAAGGGAAAAAAAAACTTCCGCATTTCGCGATGTGTGTGTGTTTGTGTATGTGTGTGTGCAGTCCTTTCTGACAGCCGCGTGTGGACCTTGTCGGAAAATATGGCGAAAGGTCCTAAAGACCGCGGTGTTTACTTCAATAATGCCACTAAAATCTGCATACTCCACGTCTTAATTACATTTCTGTTTAGTTCAGTGCTGACTTTAGTCTGATTAAGCTCATCAGAATTCGCTGTTTGGAGCTTATGTAGGCCTACAGTTCAACATTCATGTTTAACTGAATAAACAGTTAGTAAACACAAGTAAGTAAACACATCTTATTGAACATCATTTATTTTTATCACCAATTATCATAGTAGAACAGTTTCTCAAGCAGTTTGTGATGCATTTTGGAAACATGGTCTAATGCGACACCCGGCTTGAGAAACCCGTTCTCAAAGACTTATTATTTGGGTAGCACACATATTCTAAATACCTTCGGCAGAATTCAAATGAGCCATTTTAATCTAGATTAATCTAGATTAATTTTGAAATTAATCTAGATTAATCTAGATTAAAAAAATTAATCTATGCCCACCTATATAATAAACACAAGCAAGAAACTTTATTATAGTATAGCATTAGTATTTTTAGTATTTTGAGCATGCAAAATTAATTTTTGATCATGTTTTGAGTGCACTAAATGGCTTGTTGCATGCACGTAAACAATTCTGTTTGAGACAGATCTTTTTAATTTGATCTTTTTAATAATTGTCGGGATTTATATTAATTATTCTTACAATTTATTTCATTTTTAATAATAACTAATTCATAATATGTTAAATAATTGTAATAATTATTACAAAATATTTTATTATTTAATCATTTATTTGACTGTTGTTTATTTAATAATTTATTTTAGTAACACCACAATAAGGTTGTATTAGTTAATGTTAGTTAATGCATTTGCTAACAAACAAATAATAAACAATGCATTTATTACAGTATTTGTTTATTGTTAGTTGATGTTAACTCACAGTGCATTAACTAATGTTAATGCATTAGGAAATGCTGAACTATGATTAATAAATTCTGTACAAATATTATTCATTTTTAATTCATGTTAGTAAATATATTAACTATGGAAACCTTATTGTAAAGTCTGACCTTTATTTTAAAAGTGGAAACAAATCTAACCACACCTGTTTCCTCTTTCAGGTTTGTCCCATGAGTGCCTCCCCATTCGTGGACGCCTCCAGACCCGGTCATGAAGTCTGGGAAGAGTTTTCCAGGAGTTTCATTCCCGCTGTTCGAGAGGTTGTGGAGTTTGCCAAGCGGATCCCAGGCTTCCAGGAGCTTTCCCAACACGACCAGGTCAACCTGCTGAAGGCCGGCACATTTGAGGTAAAGCAGTGTCCCATCCTGACTGCAATAAATATTAATTCCCTCCCTTAACCATTAGTTTGCTATGAGGGAATGATGCACTAAAGAAAGCTCCGCCCCCTACTCAATATTCTGTTTCAGTTGGAAGTACATGTGTGGACATACAGTGAAACGAAATGTCATGTCTCGCAGGACTATGGTGATACATAAATGAGCATAATCGTCAATATAAACACTGGATGCAATGATTAATTTTTTCGTATTGTGATGCAGTTCCTATAGAGAAACAGAATATTAAATGATTAAACAGTGGGCGTGGCTTGTTTTTTCTACTGCAAGCTGATTGGATGTAGTAAAGTAGGCATTTCATTAATAAAGATGAGGAAAAGGGTTTGAGAAGAGTTATTACAACCTAACAGACTCCTCCTGCTCACCATTTGTTTGTTGACTAACAGTTGGAGGGGCGTGGTTAAGTATGTTAGCCACGCCCAATACCTCAGACAGACCTAATAACAATGTGAGCCAGCAATTTTGATGACTTTTAATGACTAACTACCTGTAACGCTGCGGTCCTCCTCTGTGCAGGTGCTGATGGTGCGTTTCGTGCCTCTGTTCGACGTGCAGCAGCGGACGGTGAGTTTCATGAGCGGCAGGAGGTACAGTGTGGATCTGCTGCGCTCCATGGGGGCCGGAGAGCTGCTCAACTGCATGTTCGAGTTCAGCGAGAAACTTACAGCTCTGCAGCTCAATGACGAGGAAATGAGTCTCTTCTCTGCTGTGGTGCTCGTGTCTGCAGGTACGACAATAAAGAAAACACAAGCATGCAACTTTACTCTTCTCTTCAATGATTATAAAGTCATTTTCATTATAGTGTGCATTACTTTAATATGCATTAATAATAACAATTCATTTGTAACTCGCTAAATTAATTAATTTAAAGGTATTTAAATTAAATAATATTAATTAAACAATAGATTTTATTATTTTTACTTTTCTATTTAATGATTATAGTGTAGTTTTCATTACAGTGTGCATTACTTAAATTAATATAAAATACTAATAACAATTCATTTGTAACTCGCTTTGGATAAAAGTGTGCTAAATTAATTATTTTAAATGTATTTATTTATAAGTAATTAATATAAATTAAATAATAGATTTTATAATAAACACAAGCAAGCAACTTTATATTTCGCTTTACTGATTATCTGTTTTCATTATAGTGTGCATTACCTTAATTTATATACATTACGAATAACAATTAATTTGCAAGTTGCTTTGCATAAAAGCATCTGCTAAATTAATTAATTTAAATGTATTTAGATTAATTAATATTAATTAAATAATAGATTAATAAATAAGCAAGCAAATTTACTTTTCTATTTACTGATTATAGCGCAATTTTCATTATAGTGTGCATTTCTTTAATATACATTAATAATAACAATTCAATTCAATAACAAGTTGATTTGGACAATAACAAGTTGATTTAGGTAATTAATAGTAATTAAATAATAGACTTTATAATAATAATTATTTGTTATTTATACCCATAAAATTGATGATTTCTAGATTTGCTATAATTTCTATAATTAGTAATTATAACACTATATTGAACAATTTATTGATAAAAATTAATAAATTATACTTTAATCAAATTAAAAATGTAGTGTTTCCACCACAACCTCTGAAGCAATATGGTATATTACTACACTTAATAACTAACTAACAATTTAGTGCTCTCCATATAATGTTCTTCAGTTATATTAAATAAATAATTAATAATTAATGTATCATTAACCATTTAATATATTGTACATAAAAAATGTAAAATGTTATTTAATAATATAAAAATGTTGTAATAATATATTAGTAATGTTTTAATGATAAAAATGAAAAGAATAATAGAAATTTTATTTAAAAAAATCCTGAATATACTTTTTTGAATATTGATTTGTGTTTTTATGTAAATTTAAAAGTGTAAATTATTGTTATACATATTTGTTATGCTATTTATTTACTTAAGTTATATATATATATATATATATATATATATATATATATATATATATATATATATATATATATATATATATATATATATATATATATATATATATATATATATATATATATATATATATATATACACAGTTGAAACCAGAAGTGTACATACGCTGTATAAAAAGGCACATAACCATTTTTTTAAAAAGTCAGATGTTAATGTGACTAAACTTTTTCTCTTTTAGGTAAGTTAGGATTATCACATTTGTTTCTGTTATGCTTAATAGCAGAATAATGAGAGAGAGATTTTTTGAGAAATTGTTATAACTTTTCTTGAAAGTCAAGTTTAAATACAATAAGATTATTATGCCTCTGAAAAAGCTCAAATGATGGTGTCAAGGTTTTGGAAGTTTCTGATTGGCTAATTGACAACATTTGAGTTTATTGGAGGCACAACTGTAGAATAGTATTTAAGGAAAACCTCAAACACACCTTCCTTGTGTGACAACATGGGAAAATCAACAAGCCAGAACCAACAAAAAAGCCCAGACCACAACCCTAAGCATACTGCCAAATTAGTTCAAATGTGCTTTAAGGACAACAGAGTGAATGTTTTGGAGTGGCCATCACAAAGCCCTGAGCTCAATCCTATAGAAAATTTGTGGGCAGAGTTGAAAAAGCTTGCGCGAGCAAGACAGCCAACAAATCTGACTCAGTTACACCAATTCTGTCAGGAGGAATGGGCCAAAATTCCTTCAAACTATTGTGAGAAGGTTGTGGAAGGATACCCAAAACATTTGACCAAAGTTATACAGTTTAAAAGCAAAGCTAAAAAAATACCAAGGAAATGTGTGTAAACTTTTGACTGTCTAGAAATTAATAAAAAAAAAAATTCTCATTATTCTGGCATTAAGCAAATGTAAATGATTTAGGTAATCCTAACGAACCCAAAATAGTAAACGTTTAGTATGATTTACCATTAGACATTTTTTTTAAAAAAATGGTTATGTTCCTTTTTATAGAGTGTATGTAAACTTCTGGTTTCAACTGTATATATATATGTATTCAGAATTATTAGCCCCCTTTTGATTTTTTTTTTCTTTTTTAAATATTTCCCAAATTATGTTTAACAGAGCAAGGAAATTTTCACAGTATGTCTGATAATATTTTTTCTTTTGGAGAAAGTCTTATTTGTTTTATTTTGGCTGGAATAGAAGCAGTTTTCATTTTTTTAAAAGCCATTTTTAGGACAAAATTATTAGCCCCTTTAAGCTTTTTTTTTTCCGATAGTCTACAGAACAAACCATCGTTATACAATAACTTACCCTAACCTGTCTAGTTAACCTAATTAACCTAGTTAAGCCTTTAAATGTCACTTATATATATATATATATATATATATATATATATATATATATATATATATATATGCTATTAACTTAAGTAAATAAATAAATATAAATCAACTTATTCACTATTTTTCTTGCTGCATCAATTATCTTTGCTTAATTTATGTCATGTTTCCAAACACACAAACCACATTTATTAAGTAAAATTAGCATGCAACTCACAGATTTCCTTTTGCGTTTACAGACCGATCAGCCATTGAGGACGTTGCCGGTGTGGAGGCCCTTCAGGAAAGCCTAATCCGAGCCCTGAGGAATCTAATCATGAAAAACCACTCAAACGAATCTTCCGTTTTCACCAAACTGCTCCTAAAACTGCCTGAGCTGCGATCGCTCAACAACATGCATTCCGAGGAGCTGCTCGCCTTCAAAATACAACCCTAAACAACCAACCTGCGCTCTCCATTTTACTCTTGAATGTATTTAACAGGCTTTTATACTGAATAACGACGCATTCGTACGCTTTCAGAAGCTCTATTAGATATTGTGATTTTTGCTAATGACGCACAAGCGAAAGCGAAAAACGTTTGTTTATAAAAACACATGAAAGACTCTTCCTCTTTTCTTTATGTGCAATAGCTGCTAACGCATGGCTAGTCGTATAAGAGCAGCTTTACGTTGTGTTTGTCCAGAAGAGTTTGTATTGATTAAGGTCAGACGCTGCAGGCTTTTTAGGCTTTTCATAAATGCCTATAAAACACTTAAAACAATAGCATAAAAAATATACAATTTCTCTTTTTTTTACTACTTTCTGTAGATTTCAGTCACAATACATATTTTAAAGGCTGTTTTTCTCCTCAACTGAGCCACAAATTTAATTTTAGCACTGTTTACGTACATCAAACATCACAGTTTTGCCAGAACTACTTTATCTTTTCATTTAAATATCATCACGTTTTAGAATGCTCAAAATTGGCCGGAACTACTTTATCTGTGCATTTAAATAGCAGTCGATTTTAGAATGCTCAAAATTGGCCGGAACTACTTTATCTGTGCATTTAAATAGCAGTCAATTTTAGAATGCTCAAAATTGGCCGGAACTACTTTATCTGTGCATTTAAATAGCAGTCGATTTTAGAATGCTCAAAATTGGCCGGAACTACTTTATCTGTGCATTTAAATAGCAGTCGATTTTAGAATGCTCAAAATTTGCTGGAACTACTTCATCTGTGCATTAAAATAACAGCACATTTTGAAATGCTCAAAATTGGCCGGAACTATTTTATCTGTGCGTTTAAATAGCAGTCGATTTTAGAATGCTCAAAATTAGCCAAAACTACTTCATCTGTGCATTAAAGTAACAGCACATTTTAGAATGCCCAAAATCTACTGGAACTACTTTATCTGTGCATTTAAGTAACAGCATATTTTAGAATGCCCAAAATCTGGCAGAACTACTTTAACTGTGCATTTAAATTACAGCACATTTTATAATGCACAAAATCTGCCGGGACTACTTTATCTGTGCGTTTAAATAGCAGCACATTTTAGAATGCCCAAAATCTACCAGATCTACTTTATTTGTGCAGTTAAATAGCAGTCGATTTTAGAATGAACCAAGCCTGAACCAAGCATTCAACCGCCCTGTAGTATAATGATAGGTCTTTATTTTTTAACCCTTTTTCCGCCTGCAGTGTCTAGCCTTAATAGACTGATTACGTGTTGTTGTGTATATAAATATCTGATGTCAGTTTTCTGAATGTATGTCAGCATGTCAGCATTGTTTTCTCCTGTATAACAGGGCTTTTGCACGAGGTGTCGAGGAACAGGTGCGTTTGGCACCATAAAAACGGAGCACAGACGGAAAAAACATCCGCCTGTCCAATTTATAATTTATAAGCGGAGTCACTTTAAAAGCCGTTTTTTTTTTTTTATATCGACCATGTATTAAGAGGTGTTATAAGTCTTCCATTATGCAAACGTGTATAGTGGACCTGAACAAACGTACTGAAAGAAATGGAGTTTATTTATGGCTGTTTGTACAGATTGCCTTATTATTATTATTACATTTTTTCTGATGTTTCTCTGGAATAACGGTGGAGCAGGGAATCCATGTTAATGTCCCAGTTATTTTGGGATGCACTTCTTGCGGTTTACTCTATGCATATAAAAACAGCGTGACATTATGGACATTTCTCAGCCTGTAATCCAATAGGAAAAAGATATACTGCTCCCCTATTCAGTTTTGGTGTGTCCATGTGTTTTTTTTTTTGGTTGTTTGTTTCCTTATAAATAACAGTGCAGTATGTATAGTTGTGTATATCTATTTGAAATATATCATTATGAAAAGAAAATCAATAAATATTTACTTGTCATTTGTTGATGTTGTTGAGCTTCTTTAATGCACTTCATATTTTTTATTCACTAGAGATTGCTCATTATTAAATACGACTTTTTATCAGCTATAAACGTACTGTACTATGCTATGTTGCATTTATTATTATATATATTATGCAATATTTATAATCATATCAGGGTTTAATATAATAAATACAATTAATATTACTGATATAATAATTATATCAGGGTTTCATCAAGTCAAATTTAAGACTTTTTAAGACTATTTTGAATTCAATTTCAAACTTGAACAGGGCTAAACGCTAAGGATTTTTCCTAATGCCAATGGAAAAGATTTATTTACTTTCCACAATAAAAAAAATCTAATTTAGTTCATTCTTAGCCACATATTTTAAATAATGTGCCAAAACAAGCAAACTCTAACTGCATACATGCACTTTTTTAACTTAAAGTTTCTTTAAAAACAAGAATTGACAAGTTTTAAAAACTATAATACACTAAATGTATGCAAAACAGTTTGTCTGTGCATTTAAATAACGGCAAGTTTTAAAATGCTCAAGATTGGCCAGAACTACTTTATCTGTGCATTTAAATAACAGCAAGTTTTAGAATGCCCAAAATCTGCAGGAACTACTTTATCTGTGCATTTAATTAACAGCACATTTTGAAATGCTCAAAATCTGCCGGAACTACTTTATCTGTGCATTTAAATAACAGCACATTTTAGAATGTGCTAAATCTAAGATTGGCCAGAACTACTTTATCTGTGAACTTAAATTACAGCAAGTTTTAAAATGTTCAAGATTGGTCAGAACTACTTTATCTGTGAATTTAAATTACAGCAAGTTTTAAAATGTTCAAGATTGGCCAGAACTACTTTATCTGTGAATTTAAATTACAGCAAGTTTTAAAATGCTCAAGATTGGCCAGAACTACTTTATCTGTGAATTTAAATTACAGCAAGTTTTAAAATGTTCAAGATTGGCCAGAACTACTTTATCTGTGAATTTAAATTACAGCAAGTTTTAAAATGTTCAGGATTGGCCAGAACTACTTTATCTGTGCATTTAAATTACAGCAAGTTTTAAAATGCTCAAGATTGGTCAGAACTACTTTATCTGTGCATTTAAATTACAGCAAGTTTTAAAATGCTCAAGATTGGCCAGAACTACTTTATCTGCATAACAGCAAGTTTTAAAATGCTCAAGATTGGTCAGAACTACTTTATCTGTGCATCTAATTAACAGCACATTTTAGAATGCCCCAAATCTGCCAGAACTACTTTATCTGTGCATTAAAGTAACAGCACATTTTGGAATGCGCAAAATATGGCAGAATTACTTTATCTGTGCATTTAAATAGCAGCACTTTTTTAAATACTCAAAATTGGCCGGAACTACTTTATCTGTGCATTTAAATAGCAGTAAATTTTAGAATGCCCAAAATCTGCCAGAACTTTTTTTATCTGTGCATTAAATTAACAGCACATTTTAGAATGTGCTAAATCTGCCGGAACTACTTTATCTGTGCATTTAAATAACAGCAAGTTTTAAAATGCTCAAGATTGGTCAGAACTACTTTATCTGTGCATTAAAGTAACAACACATTTTGGAATGCTCAAAATCTGCCAGAACTACTTTATCTGTGCATTAAAGTAACAACACATTTTGGAATGCTCAAAATAAGGCAGAATTACTTTATCTGTGCATTTAAATAGCAGCACTTTATTAAATACTCAAAATTGGCCGGATCTACTTTATCTGTGCACTTAAATAGCAGTAGATTTTAGAATGCCGGAAATCTGCCAGAACTACTTTATCTGTGCATTTAAATAATAGTACATTTTGGAATGCCCAAAATCTGCCGGAACTTCTTTATCTATGCATTAAATTAACAGCAAATTTTGGAATGCTCAAAATATGACAGAACTACTTTATCTGTGCATTTAAATAGCAGCAAGTTTTAGAATGCCCAAAACTGGTCGGAACTCCTTTATCTGTGCATTAAAGTAACTTGAACAGGGCTAAATGCTAAGAATTTTTTTTTATGCCATTGGAAATGATTTTTTACTTACTAAAAAATAAATAAAATGTAGTTATTTCTTAGCCACATATTTTAAATAATGTGTCAAAACAAGCAAACTCTAATTACCTAAACTTTTTAACTTAATGTTTCTTTAAAAACAAGAATTGACAAGTTTTAAAAATTATAATAAACTGAATGCATGCGCAACAGTTTCCTTACCAGGTACATAAATGGAGATCTTTTAAATAAACGCTTTTGTAAGAAAGATATTTAAACCATACACTGAAAACCTTAATAAGCTGCACGAATGAAGATAATTGAGTATAAACTCGTTCCCACAGTTTAATTGTGCACTCTCAGAAATAAAGGTACAGGAGTTGTCACTGGGGCAGTACCTTTTTAAACGATACATATTTTATTAAAAAGTCACAACAACAATGACAGTAAGTTCACACATGGGTAAATGGAGTTAAAAGCTAATAGGATGGGTGTCAGCCTGATTAAGTTTACATGGACATAAGAAAATTAAGACCGAATTAAAATGATTTATAATCTACAACAAAATCTTTCAGATAATTATTCAGTTTTTGAAATTTAGGAAATTTTAGATGTATTTAGGAGCCCACATCAGACTATTGCATAGCTTTGCAAACCATTGAGAATGTAAATAAATACATGTTTATTATTAACATTTAATACTAACATCATTAAAGTGTGAAAAAGTGCTATAACGGTATCTAATATATAAATGACATTGCTTAGGATAAGAGTCATCGGTTTTTCCATAAACTAATGAGCTGTTTGCTGTCTGCGCCCTATACATAGGGAGCTTCTTGAACCTGAAGATTATAAGTAACCAGTTTAGAACATAATGAGCTTAAGTTGTAAAGTTTGGCACTCATCAAATGAAGAGTGCAGAACGAGACTTTATTTAAATCTGAATGATTTATAATTATTTCATTAAAAGTAAATAACTTCAATATATTTTTCTATTTGTTTAATGTATTTAAATATATTACTTTGAATAACATTCGTTTAAATAAGTTTAATAAAAAAAAAACATTTACTATAATTCATTTTTAAACATGTTAATATTAAAATACAGTGTATATTTATTTTAAATATATATAAAAATCGGTGACACGGTGGCTCAGTGGTTAGCACTGTCACCTCACAGCAAGAAGGTCGCTGGTTCGAGTCCCGGCAGGGTCAGTTGGCATTTCTGTGTGGAGTTTGCATGTTCTCCCTGTGTTGGCGTGGGTTTCCTCCGGGTGCTCCGGTTTCCCTCACAATGCAAAGACATGTGCTTTTAGGTGAAATGGATCAAATAAATTGGCAGTATGTGTGTGAATGAGAGATTGTATGGGTGTTTCCCAGTACTGGGTTGCAGCTGAAAGGGCATCCCCTGTGTAAAACCTATGCTGGATAAGTTGGCGGTTTAGTCTGCTGTGGCGACCCCTGATGAATAAAGCGACTAAGCCGAAGGAAATTCAATGAATGATATATCAAAGTCATTTGAGGTCATGCCTTTGTATTGCACTTCATATGTTTATCCACTAGAGGGCACTGATAATGTACTGCTTACCTAAAATGTATATATGCATGAATAAGCTGCATCATCATGACCCTTTACATTTAATTATCTTTAAAAATGTAGTAATGAGCTGTTATATTCCATCTAACTCTAGACAAATAAATTTGATGACATAATAAAAAAGATGGTGATATCACTCATAGTTTATTTATCATACACGCACTTCTTAATATAACTAGTCATTTGGACTTTTTTGCAATCAGAGAATATTCATACTGTTTATAATGTATTGTAAAAGCTGTTAACCAGGAAAACACAGGATACAGAACATAGTCAAGAAACATGCATGAGTAGAAAGTGCATTTGTCATCCTGAGATGTTAAATGAATAGAAAAATTCTGGACCTAACAGAACAAAATATTATTAATAAGGTTTCATTTGTGAACATTAGTTAGCAATAAACAACACTACAGCATTCATTTCAACATTTAGAATTCATTTAAATAGAATTATCTTACATTTTTTAAAAGTTATATAAGCTTTATAAGTTAAATATACAGTTAAAGTTAGAATTATTAGCTCCACTGTTTATTTTTTCCCCATTTTCTGTTTAACGGAGAGAAGATTTTTTCAACACATTTCTAATCATAATAGTTTTAACAACTCATCTCTAATGACTGATTTATTTTATCTTTGCCATGATGACAGTAAATAATATTTGACTAGATATTTTTCAAGACACTTCTATACAGCTTAAAGTGACATTTAAAGGCTTAACTAGGGTAATTAGGCTAACTAGGCAGGTTAGGGGAATTAGGCAAGTTATTGTATAATGATGGTTTGTTCTGTAGACTATCGAAAAAAAAAATAGCTTAAAGGGGCTAATAATTTTGATTAAAATGGTGTTTAAAAAATTAAAAACTGCTTTTATTCTAGCCGAAATAAAACAAATAAGACTTTATCCAGAAGAAAAAATATTATCAGACATACTGTGAATATTTCCTTGCTCTGTTAAACATCATTTGGGAAATATTTAAAAAAGAAAAAAAAAAATCAAACGGGGGCTAATATTTCTGACTTCAACTGTATATGTATGTGTGTGTGTGTGTACATTTTTTAAACCCATTTTAAGGTCAAAATTATTAGCCCCTTTAAGCTATATTTTTTTTGATAGTCTACAGAACAAACCATCATTATACAATAACTTGCCTAATTACCCTAACCTGCCTAGTTAACCTAATTAACCTAGTTAAGCCTTTAAATGCCACTTTAAGCTGTATAGAAGTGTCTTGAAAAAATATCTAGTCAAATATTATTTACTGTCATCATGGCAAAGATAAAATAAATCAGTTATTAGAAATGAGAAATAAAAATAAAAAATAGAAATAAAAAATCTTCTCTCTGTTAAACAGAAATTGGGGGGAAAAATAAACAGGGGCGCTAATAATTCTGATTTCCACTGTATATGCTCTAAAATTAAATGTCTAAATCCTTCGTCTATTTAACAAGTGAGTGGAAGCAAACTGTATAGAAATCATTTAGTTTGAGAAAACTGAAGAAAATTTTTATTTTAAACAACTCATGTATATTACAATTACTGCTGGATAAAGTTTAATTGTGATTAGTCGCATCCAATATATATATATTTTTTTTTACATAATATGTGTGCACTGTGCATATTCATTTATATACTGTATATACTGTATGTATACAAACATGTATGCATATATTTAACAAAACATGTATGTACATGATACAGATTATATCCTGTAGAAATGTAAATATCATGTATGTGTTTGTGTCACATATACATAATGAGTACATAAAATACACACACGTTAAAAAAAAACTTTTATTTTGGATGCAGTTAATAGCGATTAATCTTTGTCCAACACTAATTAAAACATCTTGAATGTGTAAATAAACAGAAAGTGCTCAGATTCAGATGAGGTAAACTGTTACTGCAGTCTAATATCAGGTTCATATAATTCCCTACATCAGCATATGTTCTTCAGACGCACATAATCAGCTTATGATTCATTATGTCTCTGCATGTGTCTGGTGTGACCTGAGAGGTTGATACCATCATCAGACGGACACGTCTCCAGGCATGACAGCTGTCAATCAATCAATCACTGACGGTCGATCGATCAGGGAGTTTGAGTTTGTCTCGTTCCTGCTCCTGAATCCAGATCACTTCTGCAGTTCACACACACACAGGTTGGTTAAAACACAAATGAAATCAAATCTAAGCATATTGATTTTGTTAGCTCTAGGGGTGTGACGAGACGTTTACTCCACGAGATGGGACAAGACACGAGACTGGGTGTGTGTGGTTCAAATTCAATCATGCCTCCAATCTTCAGTGCTTAACTCACCCTCAAGCTCCATCATAACATCACAACTCACGAGACAACTTTTCACCTCAAGGAGAAATCTCATCGCGATTAAGTCGTAGCCCGAGATCTCGTCACACCCCTAGTTCGCTCATATTACTATTATTACCATATTACTTATGGTGAACAGTTCACCTGTGCATGTAATTAGGAAAATAAAAGTTTGCCTTTATAATTGAATAATTGAAATCTGAAAATTCACTTCCCGTTTGTTTTCCGTTAAATTCTCAGATTAGGTCTGTCTGAGGTATTGGGCGTGGCTAACATATTAAACCACGCCCTTCCAGTTGTCAGTCAACAAACAGAAATGGGGAGGAGGAGGAGTCTGTTAGGTTGTAATAACTCTCCCAAACCCTTTTCCTCATTTTCTGAATGAAACGCCTACTTTACAACATCCAATCAGCTCGCAGTGGAAAAAAACAAGCCACGCCCACTGTTTTCTCATTTAATATTTCATTTCTATAGGAACTGCGTCACAATACGGAAAAAAAAAAGTTGACATATCAGTTCATGGAAGCTTTAATGGTGAAGGGTAGAGTAATTGTATTTCTGCTTTGTTTTATAAGAAATACTTCAGTTACGTGGGGTGGCACGATGGTTAGCACTGTTGCCCCACAGCAAGAAGGTCGCTGGTTCGAGTACCGGCTGGGCCAGTTGGCATTTCTGTGTGAAGTTTGCATGTTCTCCGGGTGCTCCGGTTTCCCCCACAGTCCAAACACATGCGCTATAGGTGAATTGGATGAACTAAATTGGCCGAAATGTACTGTATGACTGTGTGTGTGAATGAGTGTGTATGGGTGTGAATGAATAATATACTCATGTATTGTGCAGCCCTATATGTAACCCATATGTAAGTAAAATGATAGTTTTGATGTTTTAAATTAATTTCATGTCATGTTTTATTGTATTGGTGGTTGTTACGGCCATATGTATGTGCCTGTATGTTTTGCTTGTGTGTCTGCGCTGCTCTCTCTCTCTCTCTCTCTCTCTCCCTCGCTCTCTCTCTGTGTCAATTCTCAGGATCGCCCACTCCCGTTTTCCATTCGTACGTGAAGACGCCAATCTCCATTACTCCATGTGACGTCATCACCTTCGCTGCCAATCAGGAAGGGAGCTCAAAGTTTAAAAGGGAAGCGAGCGGGGAAGCTCGTTCTCTCTTGCTTGCTTTTCTCTTGCTTGCCTTTTTGTGTGTGTTTTGGCTTGTGCTGTGAGTTATTATGTTGATGTGACTTTAGAGCTTGATTTTGCAACCCATGCTCTTTCTGAAAATGTAGTCCCGGACGTTTCTGGAGACAGCGAAATACGTCCCGGAAGGTACGTATTGTTGGAGTTTTTGCTTTCGCGAATCTGCGAGAGGCCGATGTATGCGCTTTTTCGTATCTCAAATGTCTCTCGCGAGTGCTCGCATAAACCCACCAGAGGCCGCTGTCCACCGACCGTCTGACTGAATGACTAAATGATTGACTGGGCGACCGGCCAATCGACTGACCCACCCTCCTCCTTCCCTAAACCCAACCAATTTTACAGACTGACCCGCCCACCCACCTACTTCCCTAAACCCAACCAACGGTTTACAAAAGCCATCCAGAAAAAGAAAAGCCCTCGTCTGATTTTTACCACGTTTTCGGATTTTACCACATTCTCACCCTGTTATTCACTCGTTCATTTTATTTTTCTGTTTTTGTCTTACCTGATTTCTGGAACCGCTTTTCCCTGGACTTGAACCCGGTCATCGTCGTCGTTGTCAACTCCTCTCTGCATCTCAAGTCTGCCGACATACACGGTGAGCTAACTGGACAAACTGGTTGGAAAGCCCTCCACACGGAGGTAAGCGATCAGCCGGTAAGCGCCAAAAGGATTGGCGTTCGCTTAAAAAATGAAAATGCAGCCATATGTACCTCCGACTACATAATTCGCGGTCTCCAGAAACATCCACGAGACTACGTTTTCAGAATGAGCCTGTGTTGTGATTTTGTTCTCCTTTCAGTTTTGGTCGCTGTTACGAGGAGTTTAGATGTCACGTGACATACACCTCGCAACACGCAGAAAACTCCACTGTCTAAACACACTAGTTTAGAAGTGACCGCCACCCGATGTAAGTGTTCTCCGGTTTTGTGGTTAGAGGTGTTGTATTAGTTATAGCGTGCAAACGTTGAAGATGTTTTGTTTGCTTATTTTCAATAGTTTAGAGCAGGGGTCACCAATCTCGTTCCTGGAGGTCCGGTGCCCTGCAGGGTTTAGCTCCAACTTGCCTCAACACACCTGCCTGGGTGTTTCAAGTATACCTAGTAAAACCTTGATTAGCTTGTTCAGGTGTGTTTGATTAGGGTTGGAACTAAAATCTGAAGGACACCGGACCTCCAGGAACAAGATTGATGATCCCTGGTTTAGAGAGTACATTTCAGCTAGTTTTGGGGGTTTTGTTATATTGCTTTCTTTTATTTGGCGCCACTCAATTCTCTTTTCCTCTTTCATAATAAACATTAATTGTTTTATTTATTTTGTGGGATCTGTGTATATAATATTTTGCTGTTTGCTTCTTTTCACTTTTGTAAATAAATTCACTTATTTTTGCAGTATTTGGTTGTCGTTTTGCAATTTTGCTACCAACTCAACACAACATTTAGATTAGATTAGATTCAACTTTATAGTCATTACACATGTACAAGTACAAGGAAATGGAATGCAGTTTAGGTCTAAAATGAGTCACTTCAAACGTTACCCCTTTAACCCCTAGAAATAAATCTTTAAAGTCGTAACAGTGGTAACACTTTATTTTGATGGTCCATTTGAGCATTAGTAGACTGTCTGCTTAATATCTGTTGATACTGCTCCTTCAACAGAGATTTAACAGACTATAAGAAACTTTGCAAGTACATGTCAACTTACACTAACCCTAACCCCAACCTAACTAGTCTACTTATAATCAGATGAGAATTAGTTGCAATGTAACTTAAATTCAACAAACGGACCATCAAAATAAAGCGTGACCGTATTGGTTTCAATTGTTATGGTTTTGTGTAAATTGGTCTTTTTATTTGGTATTGATTTCGATAGTTTAATGTAAATTTTCTTTTGTTCTTATTGGTTTCAGTTGTTATGATTTAATGTTAGTGGCTAACGGAGATCTAAACAAACAAACCAAATAAACAGTCAATGTATGAGAACCAAGTTAACATTACCTGCTGTAATATCCGTTCTCCTCCAGCACATCCTCCACCATACTCTGAAATATCAGACAAACGTCAGACTGATGGGGTTTAAAAGACAAACCAAGCTAAAATCTAGTAACTCTCATGTGTCCTAAAGGGATAGTTCACCCAAAAAATGAAAATGTCTTGTTTATTTATTCACCCTCAGGTCAAAATGTACTCGAGATGTACAGTAGGTGACTTATTTTCTTCAGTAGAACATTAAAGAAGATTTTTCTTGCTGAATTGGTAGTGATTCATATAATGCGAGTCAAGATCACCCCTTTTTACTAGTTTTTAAAATATATATACAGTATATATTTGTTTATTTAATCACTTATTTATTTGTATTTATTTATTACATTTTTATGCATTTAATTTGATTATTATTATTATTGTTGTTATTTTTTCTTGTAACTGGGAAAAAGTAAATATTTCTGATGTAAAATGATAATATGTAATATGTATTAATATGAATTGCATTAATTTTAATTTAAGTGTTTTTACTGCTCTTTGTCTCTTCAAAAAACAATAAAGTTGTCTTAAAATAATGTTAAAAATGTTAAAAAATAAATAAACACCTGCAAAAAAAGTCCAATAGCCAATATACCTGATGATACACTGAGATTTTAAGCAAACGATCAGTCTGTGCAAGAAATGTAACATTATTTACAATATAATGTAAGTAATACTTGAACATATGTCATCAAGCAACCAAAGCCTGCAGGTAACAGTTCATTTTAATTTTGGGGTGAACTATCCCTTTAAGAATGTACCTGTGCAGCTCAAAATATCTCAAATGCTCTTATTTGTGAGGAAGCAAAAATATGTGTTTTTGTGTGTCTCTTTAAATGCAAATGAGTTAAAGTGCCCCTCCCTCTTTGCAGAAGAAAGTGGAACCTTTACAGCTTGTGCTTCAGACACTCCATACAACAACATATAAAACATTTTAGAGTCTTAAAGCAGCAACAGATAGACAATATTCTACATAATACGAATGATTAAAATCCCACCTGTATATCTTCATACGTAAGGCCGTCTTGAAGACTGAAGTAACCTGATTCCCCTGGAAAGTTAATAAGACCAGCTCAGTGGAGTTTGTAAGGCTTTAAAGTGAAATAAGAAAAAATTCTGAGTTACACTTCCACGATGTTCTGCGTTTGACGGGTCTGAGCTCAGAGACTGAATCATGGACCACCACTCTCTGCTGGCTGAGGACATCTCTACCAGCTCCTGACTGCCTTGAAGAACCTGAAATTTGATAATGAAACAGCTGAAAAAAATAGATATTCAGATACCATTCTTTTTTTTTGCAAAACATTTTCTCTTAATTCTAGGTTTTCATCCCACATTTTGAATTATGAGTTTTGATTTTGAAATACTGACTTATTTATTGGATTTATCAGACTTATTAAACCTTGAAATTAGGGTTGTCTCAATACTGGAACTCGATCCGCTGATAAATCGCGGCTTTAATATGCTCCAGTGTCCCTGTATCTGTGGTTACACTCAATAAACAGGGGTGAGTTCGGTGAACTGATGACCTTCAAAGCCAATCACAGTCATTTCTGTTGAGCATGAGAACACAATGGCAGATCAGTGATGTTTAAGAACGCGCTCAACAGTGCTCAAATGTTAGCAGTAAATGGACATTTTTTAAATTTCAGTATCGATTGGTACCAAATTCCAGTATCACGACAACACTATTTGCAATTTTGACTTTTCCTCAATCTTTTTTCTTTTGACTTTTTCCTCCCAGAATTTTGTTCATCTCTCACAATTTAATCTTGGAGTTGGATATTGCAAGTTTACCTTCTTGATTTCTGAATCTTTTAGATCTTGCAATTTTTCCCCCAACATAAATCTGGATTTAGATTTCACAATTCCTACTTTTTCTCACAAAACATTTGATTTTTTTCCCAGTTTAATTGTGAGATTTCATAAGTCCTACTTTTTTTCCTCCTGTAATTTTGACTTTTTCCCTCACATAATTCTAAAATTCAAGAGTTCACACTTAGCTGATGATTGATACTAAAGCGTGTTTGGCATGCTGTCCCGGGAGAGAGCCCTGAGCTCAGTAGATCCTCGAGCGCAGGGATCCCTCCCGTTAGCAGGCCGGGAGGACAGTTTGAGCTCAGGTGGATCTCAATGAACTCCCCTGACTTGTTTTGTGGCTAATGACAGATATAGGGATGGCTAAAGAGAGATATACGGCCTACTAAGAGCTTGACTGTGGTGCCAATTTGGTATGTTTAATTTACTTAAATTGCATGTTTTTGGATTGTGGGAGAAAACCGGAGAACCTGGCGGAAACCCACACGAGCACGAGGAGAACAAGCAAACTCCGCACAGATATGTCAACTGGCTCAGTAGGGACTTTAACCAGAGACATTCTTGCTGTGAGGCAACAGTGCTAATCACTGGACCATCATGTAACACAATCTAAAAAAAGAGTGGGGAGGAGGGGTGGAAGGGGTTATTCTTCAAGACAAAGATACTGAGGTAATAAACGCTGGTTATTTATAGTCAGGAATCATCTGATTGGTGAATCATGTGTTAGCTAATGCGGGACCAGCCGTGGTCAATCATAAGCACGTGATCCTCTCAAAATTAGTTTATAAATAAACTTCACCAAGATCTCAAAATTCATACTTTTCACTTTTTTTAACGTTTTTTTTAAATGAAAATCTAAGTTTAGCATTCATAATTTTCTAATAAATACACAATTTTCACAATTTTCTAATAGATACAAATTGAAAATGTAATTTCAACTTTTTATCTTACAATCTAACCATTTAGACTGTTCCACAAACAAATTCTCATAATAAAATCTCATAAATCTGGGAACATTCTTAGTAGAAAAGCCTTAACTATAACTTAAGAGCTTGGAATTTCAAGGGAAAAAACATTAATTGTTAGGCTCAATCCCAATTCTATTTTTGTACCCCTACCCCTACCCCTTCCCCATGGCCCTAGAAACAGAGTGTAAAGGAAAAGGGTTTCAAAATCTACCCCTAAGAAATGGGACAGCACTACAACACACACACACACAACATCATATGTCATCACGATCTCTTGCTTCATTTAAGATCGACGATGGCGACTGCTGTAGTTATTCCAGTGGTGTTATTTTTTGGCATTTATCTTCAGGAAATCACCGAAGGCATATATTATGTTATCATAACGATATAATGTGGCAATAAGATCGTAACTGTACTGTACATTTACACCGTGACCATATTCATCTATGTAAACACAAGAAAACAACATTAACATTATAGCAGACACTGTAAAGAGCTCATTCTCAGCCACTAGATTTTTCTGACAGGGTATTAGCTGGATTTTGGACCACTTGTAGGCAATTTATATAGGATTGAGCAACACCAATATAAATTGAGTTATTAGATAAAAAGACACAATTATCTGTTTTTCTAATGCACAGAGTAAAAAAAGCTTCCAAAAACTTTAAATTAATTTTACACTGAAGTTTGCTGTAATAACCACAAGGGAGAGCTGTTTCCCCCATTGATGTTGATGTTTCCTACAATTTCAAAGCCTAATTTTCACAGTTCACCTTTGCTGAAAACAAACAAAGAACAGACATACGATATTATGCATTTTGGTGTGAAATTATTGAGACTTCTTCACATATAAAGTACCTTATTGAGCTCCACTTTGAGATTGTATGCATCACTTCCATATGTGAAGAGCGGTTTCTTAAAGCGTTCAATTGCCCGCTGCTTGAAGCTGTTTTGTGGTGCTGGAGGGAGCTAAAACAGAAAACAGCATTAAAAGATGCTGAAACGTCCTGGAAAATACCTGAAAGCAGACTCTAAATGACCTGAGTGATGAATATAATCTTGTGCAGGAGCTCAAGAAGCCTTTGGTTGGGATCATCAATTTGTCGAACTTTTCTCTGAGATAAACAAATTCCTGCTGATGCTAAAAACACGCAAACAACACATGGAAACACAATTTAAATATGTTATATATTTCATGATTTACTTTAAAATTCATGAAATTTCATCTTAAAACTGTGCTTATGATCATAACTGAGACTTCTTACCAGGTCGTGCTTTTGGCTTTTGAAAATCTCCACTGTGAATTGCAAAACAAAAGACTTTAAATGCTTTTACATGGCATCACATGATAAACATTAGAAATTGCTTGCTTATTTCTTAGCAGTTACAAAGAACCTGCAAATAATGCACTGAATTAAACATTTTTTAATAAAAAAAAATGCATACAATCATGTAAAGATGCATAAAAACATGTAAAAAAAAGAAGTACATCTTCAAAGATAACTCTCACAATTACATTATAATTAATATATAATAGAATTATATTGTATTTAATATAATGTAATGCAATTAAACAAACCCACCTGGACATGTTCAGTTCATCAGCACCCTTCACACCACACTGGGATACTTGAAAAATAAAATAATTTCTAAACTGAGCAAATTATGTGTCTTTGACATACAGTAATATATTTATCGCATAAATGACTGATTATGTTTTTTTAAGAGCTCAAACTGGCATATGGTTAAACTAACACATCAAATACTGCTTATGTTTGAAAAAATTGCTTGAAAACACAAATACAGTTGCATTTAATAGATTAAAGTTGGGTAATGATAATAATATATTGCAATGACGCATTAAGGGTATGTGACTGTAACCAACAGGCAGTGGTGTAAAGTAACTAATTACAAATACTCAAATTACTGTAATTGAGTAGTTTTTCTCAGTAGTTGTAATTTACAAAGTAGTTTTAAAAATGTGTACTTTTACTTTTCTTTGAGTACATTTTTAGTGCAGTATCTGTACTTTTACTCCACTACTTTCCTTCAACCTGCAGTCACTACTTTATTTTTTTCTTGTCTATGAAGATTAGAAAAATCAGTCCTGAGACTCCTGTCCAATCAAATCGCACATTGAAAATAATTTGCATCATAATGAACTACCTCAAGACATGGGCGCTTTACATTGCAGCAAACTGGAAGCATTAAAAGTGTGCAAGAATATGGTGAAACTCTACACACCTTGACCCAGAGACTGTTTAGATGCATGTCACTGATGAGAAGATGAAGGATGTTTACTGTATGATGACTGAAATGGCCTTAAACACCCAGCAGGCACAGGACGTCAACATGACGTCAGGTTGATGTTCATCATTGGGATGTTGCATTTTGTTTGGAAGTAAAAATCAGGGTGATGTCAGAACTCAAACATCAGGCTGACGTCAATGTCCAACGTCCAACCTAAAAATCAACTAAATATCAACGTCTAATGATGTAATAGCTTGACGTTGTGTGGACGTTACGCGTCTATCAGGACTATGACGTCTATCAGACGTTGGATTTTGGTTGCCATACCTGATGAATAAATGTCAGTATTTGATGTCAATATGACGTTGGTTTAAGATGTTGGCTCGACGTTGGATTTTGGTCACTTTCCAACAACCTAAAATTAACCAAATATCAACGTCATTTGACATCATTATTGGACATCAAAATAACATTGTCCTTAGACGCTGGCTAGACATTGAATTTTGGTCACCTGACATCACAACCTAAATCTAACTTAATATTAACGTCCTATGACGTTGTGTGCCTGCTAGGCAATATCTAAATTCACTACAGAATGATATGTTTACACACACATGCACAAATTACATGTAAACGCATCAGCTTTTTACAGCGTAATACTCACTACTCACTACTCTTGAGTACTTTTAAAAGAGCTACTTTTTACTCATAGTTTGAGTAATATTTACATCAGATACTTTTACTTGCACTACATTTTTAGGCAAGTAATGGTACTTTTACTGGAGTGTGATTTTTCAGTACTCTTTCCACCACTGCCAACAGGGGAGTTGGGTGACAATGGAGTGAGGATCCATGTGCAGCTTTATTCATAAATGTCCGACAGGCAATGGTCAAACACAGGAGCAAACGGGTACAGGGAAATCCAGAAGCGTATACAGGTCACAGGCAAATGGTCGATACATGCGGCAGACAACGTAAACAAGGCAAGGGTCAGACAAGGAAGACTAGACACAAGAAGCGCTTCGTAATGTTACATGGTTTAACCAACAAGACTCAGCAATGTGTGTGTCAAACAGAGCAGTATATATAGTCCTTGTAATCAGTCTTAGATCAGCTCCTAGCTGTGTGTCTGTAATCAACGGTGATCCCGGAACAGGTGTGTGTGTGTGGTGCATGATGGGATATGTAGTTCCTAAAGTGACAGAATTGTAGTCCGGGTGAAGATGCATGTCTCTTAGTATTTAAAAAAAACAATTTGAATGATAATTACACCATATTTTGGACTATTTTTAGATGCCTATTTTCAGTCACAGCCCAAATATAGGCTTGTTTTAGAAAAGACATCTATGTTTGCATGTCTATTAGACGTCTTTTAAACACAAATAAAGCTTACCGCATTGCTTTATGAGCTGCTTCTGCATGTATTTTGAGGCCTCTATTCAGTGTTAAAGTAAATTTTTAGATCATGATTTATTAATATTGCATGTATTAGGTGTAAGTTGTTACCTGGACTTTGCTTTTGTTCTCCTCCAACTGCTAAAACAGATGTGGACGTTTCAAATCTCTCAGACTGTGATCCATCTTGACCATCCTGATTTTTTAAGCTTATTCCCTGAATCAAAAAAACATTCACGCATGAAAATCTCAACAGAATTATTTTTAAGCAAACAGTTTTATTTCTCAACCAATAAACAGGTACACTTAATATGTTTTGGGGAAAGTTACTTTTTAAAAGTAATATATTACAATCTTGTGTTACTTCTTAATGAAAGTAACTAAACATGATACTTTTTAAAGAAAAGTAATGCTTATTTACCTTAATTTTGCAATACTTGTTTCACCTGAGCTGGGCTTGACTGTTTAAAATTATATAAAAAATATATATTTAAAAAAAAAGTGAATACACTTTGTACAAATTGTTTATTTATATACGTGTGCAATTTGGCCATGATTTTATAATATGTACTTTATTATTTATTTATTTACTTTTTTGTGCAATTTGGCCATGATTTTATAATATGTACTTTATTATTTATTTATTTACTTTTTTGTGCAATTTGGCCTTCATTTTGTAATATGCACTTTATTATTTATTAACTTTTTTGCAATTTGTGCTTTATTTATTTATTTATTTATTTATTTATTTATTTATTTATTCGTTTATTGTGTAGCGTTTTGTAAATCAAAATTTAGTATTAATTTATTTATTTTGTGCAATATGAATTTTTTTCAACACATTTCTAAACATAATAGTTTTGATAACTCATTTCTAATAACTGATTTCTTTTATCTTTGCAATAATGACAGCACATAATAATTTTCTAGTTATTTTGCAAGATGGTATTCAGCTTAAAGTGACATTTAAAGGCTTAACTAGGTTATTATTATCATTGGCATCACGGTGGCGCAGTGGGTAGAACAATCGCCTCGCAGCAAGAAGGTTGCAGGTTTGAGCCTCGGATGGGTCAGCTGGCATTTCTGTGTGGAGTTTGCATGTTCTCCCTGTGATCGTGTGGGTTTCCTCCAGGTTCTCCAGTTTCCCCCACAGTCCAAAGACACGTGGTATAGGTGAATTGGGAAAGCTAAATTGTCCATAGTGTATGTGTATGAATGAGTGTGTATGGATGTTTCCCAGTGATAGGTTGCAGTTGGACTAAAACATATGCTGGATAAGTTGGTGGTTCATTCAGCTGTGGCGACCCCTGATTAATAAAAGGACTAAGCCGAGAATAAAATGAATGAATGAATTATTATAATTAACTAGGCAAGTCATTATATAGCAATAGTTTGTTCTGTAGACAATCTAAAAACATATGTTTTTAATGGTGCTATTAATATTGACCTTAAAATTTAAAAACAAGAAAAACTGCTTTGATTTCATCCAAACTAAAATAAAATAAAAAAATTAAATAAAAAATATTTTCAAAAATACTGTGAAAACATCCTTGCTCCATTAAACGTCACATAAAAATATTTTTAAAATGAACAAACATTTTACATCATTTTGCCTTTTACTGTACTTGAAATAAGTAATCTGATCACAAAACTCGCATGACTTGTAACCCCCAACACTGCACTGAATGCATGTTAGAAGTAGAGAATTTTTCTGATCGAACCTGTTGTGACGGGCCACACATTCTAGTCCTGTTGCTCTCCAGGAAGTACTTCTGCGCTCTCTTCCGGTCTCGCTCCGCCCTCCTCTCCAGTGCATTATGGGATGCACAGAGACTGTCCACAAACCTCATCATGATATCAGAGATTCTGGAACTGACCTCGATGATGTCCGGACGGACGTCTGCATTTGGAGTCAAACACCTGAACAAACAAACCACAATATATGCAGTATATGTAGATACAGTATATATACATAGAGTTGAAGTCAGAATTATTAGCCCTCCTGAATATTTTCCCCAATTTCTGTTTAACGGACAGATTTTTTCCAACACATTTCTAAACATTTTTAATAACTAATTTATAATAACTGATTACTTTTATCTTTGCCATGATGACAGCACATAATATATATTTAAAGATAATAGTATTCAGCTTAAAGTGACATTTAAAGACTTAACTAGGGTAATTGGGCAAGTCATTGTATAACAGTGGTTTGTTCTGTGCGCAATCGAAAATAAATATTGCTTAAGGGGGCTATTAATATTGAACTTAAAATGGTTTAAGACATTAAAAAAATGCTTTTATTCTAGCCGAAATAAAACAAATAACACCTTCTCCAGAAGAAAAAATATTATAGGAAATATTGTAAAAATTTCCTTGCTGTTCATTTAAGAAAAATTTGAATAAGAAAAAATATTCACAGGAGGGTGAATAATTATTATTATTTTTTTTATTATTTTTAAGATTTATTTTTGGCCTTTTTGCCTTTATTACGTGGATAGGACAGTATTTCAGACAGGAAGCGAAGTGGGAGGGAGAGAGGGGGTAGGGATGGGAAATGTTCTCAAGCCGGGATTTAAACTCGGGATTCTCTGAAGTGCTACTGCACCATACTGTATGTCACCGCGCTAACCACTAGGCTATTGCGCCGACAAAGGGGTGAATAATTTTGACGTCAACTGTATATACATAAAACATGGACAGTCAAGCCCGAAATTATTCATACCCCTGGCAAATTTTTCAAATGTAAATAAAAAAAAAAAAAAAAAAAAACTTTAAGTCAGAATTTGCCAGGGGTGTAAATAGTTTCGGGCTTGACTGTATGTCTTCTGAAAAATAAACAAGGGTGTAATTGGTATGAAGAATAGAATAATAAACATAATTTCTAACACAATGGCCCAGTTTCACAAACAGCGCTTAGATTAAGCCAGGACTAGGCCTTAGATAAATTAGGCTATTTAAGCCACATTTATAAAATGGCCTTAGAAAAATATATTACTGGTGTGCACCTGGAGACAAAAAAATGACACTGATGTATTTTAAGACATCTCACTGCAAGTTATTTTGAGTTGAGATCTCTCAAACATGCAATTTAATCTTGACTAGCCCTAAACCTTGTTTGTGAAACCGGGTGAAAGACTTTTCTTATTACAATAATCAGTGTTGGGGGTAATGCATTGCAAGTAACAGAAGTTACGTAATAATATTACTTTTCTAATAAGTAATAAATTACTTTTAAAAAATAAGCAATAATATATGAGTTACGTTTTTGACAATGTTTCGTGAGTTATTTTTTTAGTTTAATTAATTAGCTTTTAAAAAATAAATTGCTGAATTAAAATGAAAGTAGTCACAATGAATTACGTAGTCAATGAGAGAATGTGTTCATTATTTTGAACACATGAAAAAAAAGGATAAGAGTACTGTCTCGATGGATAGCGATTTTACTTAAATATAATAGTACAAACGGGGCTGCACGGTGGCGCAGTGGGTAGCACGTTCACCTCACAGCAAAAAGGTTGCTGGTTTGAGCCTCGGCTGGGTCAGTTGCCGTTTCTGTGTGGAGTTTGCATGTTCTCCCCGTGTGCTTCGGTTTCCCCCACAAGTCCAAAAACATGTGGTATAGGTGAATTGGGTAGGCTAAAATTGTATATAGTGTATGTTTGTGAATGAGTGTGTGTGGATGTTTCCCAGTGATGGGTTGCAGCTGGAAGGGCATCCACTGCGTAAAAAACATATGCTGGATGAGTTGGCGTTTCATTCCGCTGTGGCGACCCCAGATTAACAAAGGGACTAAGCCAAAAAGAAACTGAATGAATAAATAATAGTACAAACATAGCAAACACATTGCTTTAAACTTTCAATAATCTGTATATACGGCATGTACAGCTCTGGGGTCAGGAAGTTCTCAGATAACATTATCCTAAAATATTTTTTATGTGTTTTTTTTAAAGGTAAACGTAGGTGTGGGCTCTACAGTGTGTTGTTAATTGCAGAGCTCCTCTATTAGAAAAAAAAGAAAAAAAAATCTAGTTTTGAAAGAGCCTTTATTACCTTATTATCTCCTCATTATTATTATTATTGCAAGTATTTCTACCATTGTCATTATTCAGGTTGCTGTAGTTGTTTTGTTATAGTAGAAGTAGAAGTAGGAGTAGTAGTAGTAGTAGCAGCATTGCAGTAGTGACAATTGTACTGTATTTGTAGTTGGGATTGTTGAAGTAGTAGTTGTAGTAGTTTCTGTAGTAGTAGATGTCGTTGGTATAGTGGTATCAGAAGTAGTAAAGGTGTTGGTGTAGTAGTAGTAGTAGTAATCTGTGTAGTAGTATCAGAAGTAGTAGATGTTGTTGATGTAGATGTTGTAGTAGTAGTGATTACTGTAGTAGTATCAGTAATAGTAGGAGACGTTGTTGTAGTAATATCAGTTGTAGTAGATGATGTAGTAGTAGTAGTAGTAGTAGTAGACGTAGTAGTAGTAGTTGTTTTGGCTGCAGTAGCAGCTGCAATACTAGTTATAATATTAGTATCTTTCTGTAGTAGTAGTTGGTGTAGTACTTGTGATTTATTATTGTTGTTGTTGTCAGTTATTACTGTTGTCCTTTCTCTTTACTGTACCATCATACATTACTAGCGTTGTTGCCACTCTTTACCACTGACTGGTCTCTTTCTATTTGTTTATTTATATCTATGATACTTCATTTATTGACTGTTATTGTCCCTTATGTATGTACTCTGACCTGTCCACCATGTTACCTTTACATGCACACAAACACACACACACATACATACACACACACACACGCACACACACATATATACACTGCCAGTACCTGACTGTATTGTTGTTATTTTTGTTTTTCGTTGTTGTTTTTTATGTTTTATTTTCTTTGTATGATCCCAATTTGTGTACCTTTTTGCATATTCTAATAAAAAATAAATAAATAAATAAATAAAAAAAAGAAAGAGCCTTTATTACCTCAGCCAGGTAATAAAAAGTAACGCAAAAGTAACTCAAAAGTAAAGTAACGCATTACTTACCATAAAAAGTAACTAAGTAATGCAACTAGTTACTTTTTTGGAGAATAACTCAATATTGTAAAGGATTACTTTCTAAAGTAACTTTCCGCAACTCTGAGACAGTACTGGTGAAATAATATATATATTGAATCAATTGCAGATTATTGATGCATAATTTCTCTTCATTTAATTAAAATAAAATACATAGATTTGAAATTGAGTGTTATTTTTTAAGATTTTATGCTTCTACAAAAATCTCCTATCTCTAGCAAGGCTGCATTTATTTGCATCTGAAAGCAGGAGCAGTTTTCTGGGAATCCTACCATTTAATCATGTCGGTCACTCTTTCAGAGAAGGATTTGTCTTCTAGTGGCTCATAAACAGCTTCCACAATCTAAACACATGAACGACAGTAATATTCAGATCAACCAAATCTGACAAACATTTAAAACATGTGACTGAAAATGTCTGATAAAAACGTAATTCAAAAGTATTATTTAAAGAAATTGGTCTCACTTGGCTTATGTGCGGTACACAAAAAATGATAGAAGCCTTAAAAATGTTCTATCAGCCTTAAAAATGCCTTTTCAATCTAATAATAATTATTATTTATGTAATGTTTTATTTGATATAGGGTTTGTTTATGATACAATGCTATATTGATCATTTTATAAGCACTTTCCACATTAAAAGTAAACGCATCTTTTAAGTGAGAATTGTGCCCTCTAGAGGTGTGAAAGTAAAATAAAGTAAAAAATAAAGGCTTTTGTATTCCTGTTTGACAAGTGAAACAACCTTTTGCTTAAAAGGAATTTGTAAAATTGCCTAAAAAAAAAGCGCAAATTATATACAATCAGCACTATAACACTTTATAAAGTTGCTTCACACAGGTGAGTGGGCTTGACAAAGCTCAACGACAATTATTTCTCTCTCTCTCAAAAAACTAACCACTCCCCTTTACCCTAGCACTAACTGTAATTCTGTACATTAATGAACTGTAAAACTGTAAGCACTAACTGTATCAAAAGTGTCTGCTAAATCACTAAATGTAAACTCACAGCCGCTTTATTAGGTACACCGGTGCAACCGCTTGTTAAGGCAGATTACTAATCAGCCAATCACATGGCAGCAACTCAATGCATTTAGGCATGTAGACATGGTCAAGACGATCTGCTGCAGTTCAAACTGAGCATCAGAATGGGGAAGAAAGGTGATTTAAGTGACTTTGAACGTGGCATGTTTGTTAGTGCCAAATGGGCTGGTCTGAGTATTTCAGAAACTGATGATCTACTTGGATTTTCAAGCACAACCATCTCTAGGGTTTACAGAGAATGGTCCGAAACGAGAAAATATCCAGTGAGCAGCAGTTCTGTGGGCGCCAATGCCTTGTTGATACCAGAGGTCAGAGGAGAATGGCCAGACTGGTTCCAGCTTATAGAAAGGCAAAAGTAACTCAAATAACCACTCGTTCCAACCGAGGTCTGCAGAAATCATCTCTGAACACACAACACGTCCAACCTTGAGGCAGACCTTGCCCCTCCTGTCAGCTAAGAACAGGAAACTGAGGCTACATTTCGCACAGGCTCACCAAAATTGGACAATAGAAGATTGGAAAAACGTTGCCTGCTCTACAGAGTCTCAATTTCTGCTGCGACATTTCGGATGGTAAGGTCAGAATTTGGCATCAACAACATGAAAGCGTGGATCCATCCTGCCTTGTACCAACAGTTCAGGCTGGTGGTGGTGTTAGTGTAATGGTGTGGGGGATATTTTCTTGGCACACTTTGGCCCTATTAGTACCAACTGAGCATCGTGTCAATGCTACAGCTTACCTGAGTATTGTTACTGACCATGTCCATCCCTTTATGACCACAGTGGACCCATCTTCTGATGGCTACTTCCAGCAGGATAGCACGCCATGTCATAAAGCACAAATCATCTCAGGCTGGTTTCTTGAACATGACAATGAGTTCACTGTACTCAAATGGCCTCCACAGTCACCAGATCTCAATCCAATAGAGCACCATTGGGATGTGGTGGAACGGGAGATTTGCATCATGGATGTGCAGCCGACAAATCTGCAGCACCTGATGCTATCATGTCAATATGGACCAAAATCTCTGAGGAATATTTCCAGTACCTTGTTGAATCTATACCACGAAGGATTAAGGCAGTTCTGAAGGCAAAACATACTTGTAAGGTGTACCTAATAAAGTGGCCAGTAAGTGTAAATGTAAATATTGTCTGCCCTTGTAATTCGTAATTAAATGTGTTTTTGAAAATCAAAACTCTCTCTCTCTCTCTGTTTCTGCATCAACAATTTGTACCAAAGAGGAGCCAAGTGTTTATTTTATTTATTTTATTTTACATGTTGTAGCTATGACCTTTTAACATATCTGCATCAAATGCAACAAAAGTGTTTCAAAAGGATAAAACTTTAGTCAAATCCAGAGTGTTATAATGACTGACTGATCCTTATACAATGCACTGCATCATGATTTCATCAGTAAACGTTAAACTGTTACCTTAGTAGCAAGCGAGAGCATGTTAGCGCTGTAGAACGGAGGATTGAGAGTGACCGTCTGATAGAGGATACAGCCAGCGGCCCAAACATCTGCTTTCTCACCGTACGGCTCGTTCTTCACGATCTCTGGGCTGACAAAGAAAACACACACAAACCCCAACACATGTTCATCTGCATACGGAGGGTGTTTGAGAACTGTAAACAACAGATTCAGCACAAACCAGCAGTACAGTATCGTCCCCACCACCGACGTCAGCTTACTGTTCTCTTGTTTCTGTTTAGCAAGACCAAAGTCAGCTGGAAAAATCAGTAGAAATTGTATTATTTATGCATTGTGAAGCAAAATTATATACAATACCCAATAAACAATGTTAACACTTTCCAATAAGGGTATATTAGTTAACAAACAGTGTTACAGTGGAAACGTCGGCATGTTGTTCATGTTGGTTAACTCTTTACTAACATGATTTACCATTAACAAAGCATCAGTTGAGGAAATTAGGAACCTTATTGTAAAGTGTAAACTACTTCAACATTATCTAATGTGTTACTAACATTTGTTCATGTTAACAAATGCATTAACTAATGTGTTAACTAATGCATTAAATAACACAAATATACTGTTGAAGTCAGAATTATTAGCCCCCCTGTTTATTTTTTCCCCAATTTCTGTTTAACGGAGAGAAGATTTTTTTTAACACATTTCTAAACATAATAGTTTTAATAACTCATCTCCAATAACTGATTTATTTTATCTTTGTCATGGTGACAGTAAATAATATTTGACTAGATATTTTTCAAGACACTTCTATACAGCTTAAAGTGACATTTAAAGGCTTAACTAGGTTAATTAGGCTAACTAGGCAGGTTAGGGTAATTAGGCAAGTTATTGTATAACGATGGTTTGTTCTGTAGACTATTGAAAAAAATATAGCTTAAAGGAGTTAATAATTTTGACCTTAAAATGGGTTTTAAAAAATTAAAAACTGCTTTTATTTTAGTCAAAATAAAACAAATAAGACTTTCTCCAGAAGAAAAAACTTTATCGGACATACTGTGAAAATTTCCTTGCTCTGATAAACATCATTTGGGAAATATTGAAAAAAGAAAATAAATCAAAGGGGGGCTAATAATTCTGACTTCAACTGTATGTTTAGTTTATATAACAGATTTAGTATTGCTGAATAATTGTTTTGTTCATTGTTAGGTCATGTTATGTAATCCATGAACAAACGTATTAGTGTATGTGCAAGTAAACATGAACTAATCAGGCATAATTAATATATTATGTATCAATTAACACATTGATATGGTTGTATGGTGTTACAAAATACTAGTATTTGGCTTAAAGTGCAATATAAAGGTTTAATTTGGTTTTTATGTTAACTAGGCATGATAAGTTAATTAGGCATGTTATTGGATAACAATGGTGTGTTCTGTAGAGGATAAAAAAATAATAATTCTTAAGAGAGCTAATAATATTGACCTTAAAATCACTTTTAAAAATGTAAAAGCAATAGAAAAAATACTTCCTCCAGAAGAAAAAAAATATTATAGTAAATACTGTGAAATTTTCCCTGCTCTGTTAAACATCACTAGCAAAAATATTTGGAAAAGAATAAAAAAATGAGGAGGAACGCTAACAATTTTGCCTTCAACAGTATGTTGCATATATGGCATATATTTTATGTAAAATTAAACTATGAACTTGTATGTCATATATGCAATTTTCTTATTTTCCATGTATACGATTTCTATATTTTGTATCAAAAACAACTAAACAAGAGACCTCGGAAATTAGTAAATCTCTTATTTTGATCTCCACGGTATATATAGTTAAAGAAGATTTTTATATAAGTTGAAGATTTTTTCAACACATTTCTAAAGATAATAGTTTTAATAACACATCTCTAATAACCGATTTATTTTATCTTTGCCATGATGACAGTAAATATTATTTGACTAGATATTTTTCAAGACACTTCTATACAGCTTAAAGCTTTTATTCTAGCCGAAATAAAACAAATAAGACTTTCTCCAGAAGAAAAAATATGATCAGACATACTGTGAAAAATTCCTTGCTTTGTTAAACATTATTTGGGAAATATAAAAAAAAAAAAAAAATAAATCAAAGGGGGCGAATAATTCTGACTTCAACTGTATATGAATGGACAGGTAAAAGATGAAATCAGCTTACTAATGGTGACTTTGTCTCTCTCTCCGAGCATGATATTATTGGGTGTGAGATCTCTGTGGATGATCCGCTTCTCTTTGTGCAAGTATCTCAAAGCCAGACAGATCTGTGGAAGGATGTCATTTTATTTTATTGTCTTGATTTTGATGTGATGTTTTGCTTGTTCTGTGTGAGTGCTGCCCTGTTAGACATTTTATTGTATTTTTGCAGTAACTTACTGGCAGCACTGTTGCCAGCAATTTACTGCAACTGCCCCTTTACAGTAACTTACCTGTAAATGTGTTTTACAGTAGCAGGGCCCTTCTGCAATTTCATTTTACAGTAAAATAGACTTAATGCAAATTATTTTTAAAATGCATATTCTTTTTTACAGTATGACATTTTTTACAGTACTTTTACTGTAATTTATTTACATTTTATACCAGCAGTTGTAAGTGACGAGATCACGTACAACAGAATTTTAATTTTTTATTGTTATTATGATTATATTTTTTATTTTTATTTTTTTTATTTATTCATTTATTATTAATTTTACATAATTATTTATTAATATTATTATTATTATTGTTATTATTTTAATTATGCATTGCTATTATTATTATTATTATTATTATTAATTTTATTTTATTATGCATTTCTATTATTATTATTATTACTAATTTTTATTATTATTATTATTAACTTATAATTAATTAATTTATTTATTATTATGATTATTTATCATTATTATTTAATATTATATGCATTTAAAATGGTTTACAAAAGCAATTTTCATTCATCAATCTATTTTAAATACATTTTGTGATACAAGATAATTAAGAATTTTTTCATTAACTGCTTACATTTTTGTTTTCAACTACAGTAGCTGTACTTGATTACTTTTAATACAGTAGAATACCACATATTTGCAGGTAGTTACTGTAAAAGTTTTGAAATTACCCACAATGCAGTGCATATTACAACAGTGAACTGTAAAGAATGTATGTGGTATTTTAATGGGAGTTCTTGCAATAAATAACTGTAAAAATGTGGCAAAGTCTAACAGTGTGCGTTTGTCACAAAAACTGTAAAGGTTAGTCACCTGTATGAAGATGTTCCAGACTCTCTCCTCGGTGAATGTCTGCTTTTTCTCTTTCAGAGAGCTGAAATGCTCAGCCAGAGAAGCTCCTTCAATGAGCTCCATTACAATGTAGAGTTTATCAGCTGAGAAGATGAAGAAAAAGTCCAAGTTTAAAATACAATAAATACACTAAATTATACATCAGGGTCCAAAATCATCAGAGGTAAATATGGGAACTCTTTACAACAAGGTTAATTTTAGTTTATGTACAGTATTTACTAACATGATCAAACATTAAACAATATATTAGGATAATTATTCATCTTTGTTAGGTTATTTTTGGGGTTAGAACTGTCGCCTCACAGCAAGAAGGTCCTGACTGGACTAGTAGGCATTTCTGTGTGGAGTTTGCATGTTCTCCCTGTGTTGGCGTGGGTTTCCTCCGGGTGCTCCGGTTTTCCCCACAGTCCAAACATGGCCATAGTGTACGAGTGTGTGTGTGAATGAGTGTGTATGGGTGTTTCCTGGTACTGGGTTGCAGGTGGAAGGGCTTCCACTGTGTAAAACATATGCTGGATAAGTTGGCGGTTCATTCCACTGTGGCGACCCTTGATGAATAAAGGGACTAAGCCGAAGGAAAATGAACGAATGAATGAATTATAGCTAATAAAACACAGTCATTCACTCTTAGTTCATGTAAAACACCAAGTGATCAGACTAAATGTTTATTAATTACTGTGATTAGGGTTGTCACTATACTGGAATTTGGCACTAATCTGTACTGAAATTTTAAAAATGTCCATTTCCCGCCAACATTTAAGCGCTGTTGAAATGACTGTGATTGGCCGTGAAGGTCATCAGTTCACCGAACTCACCACTGTTGACTCAGTGTAGCCACAAATACAGGGACACTGGAGCATTTTAAAGTCACGTTGATCAGCTGGTTTGTTTATAAGCTGACATACGAGCGATCTGCTGATGAATCGTGGGTTTATAACGCTCCAGTGTCCCTGTATCTGTGTTTACACTCAGTTAACAGCGATGAGATTGGTGAACTGATGACCTTCACAGCCAATCACAGTCATTTCTGTTTAAGAACGCGCTCAACGGTGCTCAAATGTTAGCAGGAAATGGACATTTTTAAAATTTCAGTATCGATACCGAAGTATGCATATATAAATATCAAAGTTGTACTTACCTTCTAAAAATGTTTTGAAGTATTTTACAATGTTCGGATGAGACATCTGAAACAAAAAAGACAACATTTTTCAGCATTAAAAGCAGTGTTTAATCATTTCAGGAACAAAATTCAATTCAATTCCTCTTTATTTCTCTAGTGCTTTTACAATGTCGATTGTGTCAAAGCAGCTTCACATAAAAGTTCTAGTAAATTAAAACTGTGTCAGTCCAGTTTTCAGAGTTTAAGTTTAGTTTAGTTCAGTTCAGTTCTGTGTGGTTTAATTTTCATTGCTGAAAGTCCAAACACTGAAGAGCAAATCCATCGATGCACAGCTCCACAAGTCCCAAACCATGCAAGCCAGTGACGACAGTGGCAAGGAACACACTTTGCCAATTGATGAAGTGCAGGAAAAAAACCTTGAGAGAAACCAGGCTCAGTTGGGCACGACCATTTCTCCTCTGGCCAAACTTCTTGTGCAGAGCGTCCAGCGTTCTCCAGCCTCCGACACCTAGACTGCAGCTCTGCATACGAAGTTTGGCCAGAGGGACTTATGTTGACAAAATGGGACTTAAGAATTTTTTAAATACTTTCTTATGTCTGTAAAAGCCACACATTTATGAAAAACATACATGGCATAGTATCCTTAAAGTATAACATGCTTTGCATCATAATCCCCTGACATTACATATAAATACTTGTATGACTTTGTCAGACTTTGGCTGAGAAACATGCTCAGTTGTGTTGTAAAATTACTTTCTTGCCTTGTTTCTAGTCCAAATTTCAAATGTTTTTTTTAAATCAAAAACCATTTTCTAGACAAGTAAACAATATTGCTTTAATTAAAAAAATAATTCAAAATTAAGTGAGTTATTCCCCTTAAAGCAAGCAAAAAACAATAAATAATAAATAAATTAATAATTAATAAAAATAATAATAATGTTACGAACCCAATAATGTTACCAATTTTTTAATGCTCATTTAGGAAGGGGTCAGCAACATAAAAGGACAAGCAACTCAAAAAGTACAATTCTCTATTTATTTAGAGAACCAAAAAAAAAAAAAAAACGTGTCTATTAAAATAAAGTGGCAACAAAAATATAGATAATTAATTTAACAATATTAACTCAGTCAAAATACTAAAAAAAACAAACATACATAAAACATAGATATAACAGATCAACAAAGAATGAAATAAACAGCAACAACACCAGCATGGTGAGTTTTTCCCTTAAAACAAGCAAAAAAACTATATAATTTTATTTATTTATTTAACATATTAATTTGCTTGTTTTAAGGAAAAACTCACTTAATTTTGAAAAAACAAAACAATTTTATTCCTGCGTATAATATAAAAGAACATTTAAATACTTGGATTAGAAACAAGACAAAAACTCTAGAAAGAAAAGGATTTTTTGAAGTGAAAAGTAGTTTATTAATATTTGTGTAGTGAAGTGACAGATTTCTCTCATTTATACACTGCATGATCTGTGACTATGATCTCTGTGAACACTAGGTGGATTTCTGAGCCTTTTTAATAAGAAAAGAAATTAACCTGTTCTTTAATGATGGTCATTTCAGACACGATCTTCTCAACACTGCTGTCTCTGGATCGCTTGTCTTTGCCAAAGGCCGGATTGTGAAAGTTGACCTCTTTCAGTGCCAGAATGTTCTGTCCGCTCTGCTTATGGACCTTTGAGTGGGAGTGAATGAAAAACAACAGTGAATGCCTTGACTTAAAGGGATAACTAACCCAAAAATGAAAATGTGATGTTAATTTACTCTCCCCACAGCTCATCCAAAATATTGGTTTTCTTTAGTAGAACATAAAAGTAGATTGAGCTGAATCCGTAGTTCTTGTTGATTCATTTAATGGCAGTGAATGGTGACAGGTTTTTTAGCTTAAAAATAAACACGTAGAAATGAGTCTAAATCAATAGCCATGGCCCCTGATGACACACGGAGGTCTTGTGAAGAGAAACAATCATAATTAATCGTAATTATAATTATTTACAATAATATTAGCTTTAATCAGACCTAATCAAACAGTTTTTGGCACACTTGCGAATGTTGCAAAACAGGATCATTGTGAAAATGAAGGTAGGTAGGGGATAGGTTGGTTAGTCGGTCAGTCAGTCAATCAGTCAGTCAGTCAACAGCAGCCTCTGGTGGATATACGTGAGAACAGCAGGCACGAATGGCACTCGCGAGAGAAATTTAAAATCTGTAAAAGCGTACACAGCGGCCTCTGGTGGATTTGCGAAAACAAAAACTGCAAAAAAACGTACCTCCTGGGATGTATTTTGTGCTCTCCAGAAATGTATATAGGGATACGTATCAATAATGAGCATGGCTTGGAATGTAGGCCAATTGTAGTCTGTTTGACCAGGCTGCGGATTCAAGCAAATAATATAGTAAATAATGTTCAATTTCTTACACAGACCGATTGTTTCTCTTCACAAGACCTCCGTGTGTCATCAGGAGCTATGACTATTGATTTGAACTCATTTGTACATGTTTATTTTTAATTTAAAAAACCTGTCACCATTGTAATGTAATGTAATGTAATGTGTATTTATATAGCGCATTTATTGTGTATGGCCATACACCCAAAGTGCTTTACAATCATGAGGGGGGTCTCTCCACACCACCACCAGTGTGCAGCATCCACTTGGATGATGCGACGGCAGCCACAGGACAACGGCGCCAGTGCGCTCACACCACACACCAGCTATTGGTGGAGTACAGAGACAGTGATAGAGCCAATTCGGTGGATGGGGATGATTGGGAGGCCATGATCAGCAAGGGTAGATGAAGGGAATTTAGCCAGTTACACCCCTACTCTTTTACGAGAAGTGCCATGGGATTTTTAATGACCACAGAGAGTCAGGACCTCGGTTTAACGTCTCATCCGAAAGCCCAATGACAGTGTAGTGTCCCCTTCACTTTTACTGGGGCGTTAGGACTCACACAGACCACAGGTTGAGCACCCCCTGCTGGCCTCTCTAACACCACTTTCAACAGCAACCTAGTTTTTCTCATGTGGTCTCCCATCCAGGTACTAACCAGGCTCAGCCCTGCTTAGCTTCAGTGAGTAGCCGGTCTTGGGCTGCAGGGTGATATGGCTGTGGTCATATTCACTGCCATTATATGAATCACCAAGAATCAAAATCTTCTTTAATGTTTTACTTAAAAATGTCACCTACATCTTGGATGACCTGTAAGTAAAATAGCAGGAATTATTCATTTTTGGGTGAACTATCTCTTCAACTATTAACCAAAAATAACCAGCACATGTCATCTTGACCTTAAAGACGCTGCCAAAGGCTCCGCTGCCCAGATGCTCCAAAACAGCATAACCATTGACCACTCTTATAGGAGGTCGGTTCTGGTTTACTGTCTCGACGCTTTCCCTAAGAATATCCAACTCTTCTGGCTACAAATAAACACAGTCGTAATGTAAACATGCAATACATAAAATATTGCAGAGTGTATTTTAACTCACTGATGAAGATCTCCCGGATCTTACCGGTAAAAGCATGATTTTCTCCTGCAGCGGTTCATATGCAGTAATGTCTCGTACGTAGTGACCAACATCAATAAACATCTCAAACAAATCTGGAGAAAACAGTCTGGAAAAAAAAACATTTAGAACAAATAAATATTTAAAAATGGTTTCATAAAAGTAAGGATATTAAAGAATATATAAATAAAAAACATCTATATTATGCAGAAAAAAAATCTAAAAAAAAATCTTAAAAAATAACATTCATAAATTATCTTTAAATAAAATGAAAGAAACTAAAATTATTTCAATTAAATGTAGAAATAATATATAAAAAGTTTCTAAAAAATAAAATGTACAAATAAAACAAACCACATATTTCATGCAGATATTATATGTAGAAATAATAAATTAAATTAATATTCCAAAATATAATAATAAATAATAAATAAATAATAATAAATAAGCAAATCATTTGTGTAATTAAAAAATTGAAATAATAAAAAGTAATTTATTTCTATAAAATTAGAAAAAAATTAATGAAATACCTTTTAAAGTGATGTCTATTGCGTTCCAAACTAAAGAGGAATCGCAGTGCCCTGAAAGCATAACACTTCAGAAAATAAGGAGCAACATTAATATCTTTTACACATACTTACAGGAAATAAACTGAAAATTAAGATATTACATTTAATTAATTCCATGTAAAGCTATTATTTACCATTGCAATCTATACTGTACATTATAAAAAATACTTTACATAAACACAAATATTTTAGCATCAGTATTCCTTCTTTCATAATAATTCCAACCCAGGCTCATTCTGAAAACGTACCCCTATATACATTTCTGGAAAGCGCCAAATATGTCCAAGGAGCTACGTTTTTTTGCAGTTTTTGTTGTCACGAATGCACCAGAGGCCGCTGTGTACGCTTTTTCAGATCTCAGATTACTCTCGCGCCATTCGCGCCTGCTGTTCTTACGTAAATCCACCAGAGGCCACTGTCAACTGACCGACTGATCGAACTCTGTCATCGCGTTCAGCTCTTTTCTGTGTCTCAAGTCTGCCAACGTATGCTGCAAGCCACTGGACAAACTGGTAACAGCGGAAAAGCCGTTTGTACGGAGGTAAGCGGTCAGCTGCTAGCGCGAAAAGGAACACCATCATACCGCCCCGTAGTGTTCGTTTTAAGGACGAAATGCAGCCATACGTACCTCTGGCTAAATAATTCGCGATCTCCAGAAATGTATATAGGGATACGTTTTCAGAATGAGCCTATGTTGCAACAACATTCAGTAATAAATACATTTCATACTTCAGTATAATTCAAATGAAGTCTGTCGTACCTGTAGAGATTTTGCCTGAGGTTCTTTAAAATTCTGTGGCAAAATCAATTTGGCAATAACATACACACCGTTCTCCTAAAACAGAATTAAGGCCCAAGGACTATGAAAATATGAGATGAAATAATAAATGTTTTTATTTAAAAAAAACTGAGGGAAGCATCTGATGGAATACCTGCACCACATTATGCGCGGTTGTATCATCCAATACAAGCTCGGTTATCGCTGCACAGCATGCTGGGAACAGGAAAAGGAGTTGCTTTTATTAATTATGGCTTTATTATATTATCCTATTTTAGCAAAACAAAACTGAATGGATCCTTATGTAGAAAATATCTTAAATATATCTGTGCCACATTTGTTTGTCTCACAAAAATGCTTAAGCCATATTTTATCCCACAAATACTTGAGATGTTCTACAAGTAATGTGAATTTCTACGCTTAACAGACAAATTACAGGGTTCCCTCTACAAATTCCCTGACCTTTATTAACTGAAAATCTGAATTTCTACAGTTGAAGTCAGAATTATTTGCCCCCTTTGAATATTTTTTTCTTTTTCAAATATTTCCCAACTGATATTTAACAGAGCAAGGACATTTTCACAGTATGTCTGATAATATTTTTTCTTCTGGAGAAAGTCTTATTTGTTTTATTTCGGCTAGAATAAAAGCAGTTTTTAATTTTTTAACACCTATTTTAAGGTCAAAATTATTAGCCCCATTAAGCTATTTTTTCTGATAGTCTACAGGTCAAAACATCGTTATACAATAACTTGCCTAATTACCCTAACCTGCCTAGTTTAACCTAATTAACCTAGTTAAGCCTTTAAATGTCACTTTAAGCTGTATTGAAGTGTCTTGAAAAATATCTAGTTAAATATTATGTACTGTCATCATGGCAAAGATAAAATAAAGCAGTTATTAGAAATGAGTTATTAAAACTATTATGTTTAGAAATGTGTTGAAAAAAATCTTCTCTCCGTTAAACAGAAATTGGGGGAAAAAAAAATAAACAGGGGGGCTGATAATTCAGGGGGGCTAATAATTCTGACTTCAACTGTGTAAACTATGAGCACTGAGCAAAGAATAATATATATTTAATTGTAAGAGGTCACATCTCTTTGTTTCTCAATTAGATTACAGCATTAATACAACATTGATTGGTACATTAAACAATGAAAACGAGTGGTGTGTAACAGGTAAAGGAGAGAAAATTTTCCACTACTTAATGGCTCGTGGATGTTTGTTTATATTGGGAGGATAAGTGTAAAAAAAGTGTAAAAGGATGTTAATAATAGTAAAAAAAAATGTGTCACTTAATATACCTGGACGGCCCACCCAAGTAAAGTCTATGTGTGGGAATACTAAAAGTCAAGATAAGTCTATTCTATTCTATTCTTTCTTTCTTTCTTTCTTTCTTTCTTTCTTTCTTTCTTTCTTTCTTTCTTTCTTTCTTTCTTTCTTTCTTTCTTTCTTTCTTTCTTTCTTTCTTTCTTTCTTTCTTTCTTTCTTTCTTTCTTTCTTTCTTTCTATCTATCTAACTTCCTCCTATGTTGTTTCCTTAACCTGCAAGTCTTTATTTTACAAATTATATAGATCATACAGTACTGTATGCTTCTAAATGTATGAGTGTCATCATGTCTATTACAGTTTTTCTCAGTTGCTTTGGTGCATTTCTCACAACACTATTTACATTTGCACAACAGTTAATGCAATTCTCAAAACAATTAGTACAAACTGCAAAACCTAGTGGATAACCTGCAACAAGCGTGTCACTTGCTCAAAATGGAGAGCTCATTCCTCAAAAGCAAGTATTGATGTCAATGAAAGTGTCAGTGTCATCAAAATGAAAAGTCCTGACACCATTGTTTATGAACAAGATAGTCAAATGGCTTTGTCATGTTTTCATTATGACAGTTTACGCTGTACATTTTTTTTTCACTGCAAAAATGTCAGATTTTGGTGACATGTCCTGAAAATGCTCAAGACAGCACTCTATACTATTAGCACAGCCATTTGAAAACTACAGTAAAGTTAGACATCACTGTATTTAGTGAGGTATCTGAGTACAAGACACTGAATATGTGTTTCACATGTTTACTGCATTTGCTCATTACAATTCACATTTATTCACAGCATTGTGCAAAAGGATAAATACACCCTTATTTACAACAAGCATAAACTCACTTTGGGTAGAGCTGTGCACAACTGTAAATAATATTGCAGTACATATTGGAACTGAACCTACAACATACACAGGTCTGTAAATCATTCATCAAATTGTTCAATTTAGAAGACATTTTCAGGAAAAAAAGATTTAAAGTTTTAAAATAAAATTTGCTTGACTGATTTTGACAACTAGTTCAACATTTGTGTATGTAATGACTCACGTAATGAAATGAGAACTATTAGTTTTATATGGAATGACTATTCAGCATCCACAAATTTAGTTAATTTTGACTGACATGATATAAGCAAATGATAATGTTACAAACAGCAGAGAGTTGTATGAAAGCAATTGATGCATGTCCAAAAGCATTTGCAATTTGTTGGAAGGAATGAGAAACTGCTACTATGATGTGCACAAATGACTAATTGTTTTGAGAAATGGATTAACTGTTGTGCAAATGTAAATAGTGTTGTGAGAAATGCACCAAAGCCACTGAGAAAAACTGTAATTTAGTTTTTTGATTCTCAGGATGATGTAGACTTATAGTTTTAATAATATTTATACAATATAGTTATAATGATATTTATACCTGATCAAACTATTGTGCAACTAAAGCAAAACTAATACTAAAATTGTTTTGAAATTTGGTTTTGTAGTTCGGACCAAATAAATAGTTGTTGCTGTTTTAAATCGTTTGAGTTCATTTGACTGAATATATAAAAGTCAGGGGATCTCATCGATGCATTTATTGGGTAAAATTGCTACTTTTTACTGTCACTTAATGTGTTTTGGGTCATTATCAATGCACTGTCACATTAATTGAGCGTGAGCAGCGCGACAAAAATAGACCCAGAGGCGAAACTATCGCGGCACTGCTGCTTCAGCAACGCTCACGCCTCGCGCTGACATGCTGCTTCTGCATGCAGTATGAAAGCTTTAACCTGTTAACATGGACGGCGAAAAAAAATACGCACTGCTCACGCTTGCAGTGTGAAACAGGCTTTAGGTTCATAATTCCTGTATTTTCTGAGTCTCCTCACCTGACTGCAGACTGATGGTGTTCTCCGCTGTTTCATGAGCGCTCACCACCGCTGACACCTGCTGACTGTGGATTCTGCCTGCTGCATTTGCACTGGAAATTGCATCAATGGTGGAGCGGTCGGACACGTACACTCTTTCTCTGGAAAAAAATGTTTGCCAAAATTTAAAGTACAATTTAAAGGACCTAAGATGCCCCTTTAAACATTAACTGAAAATGATATAAAAAAAATATGAATCAAAATGATGTAATATAATATTTATATGTGTGTGTGAAAAAAAATAGATGGTGGCAAATACAGTTTTTTTAAATCCTCTAAAGCTGTGGTCACACTACACTTTTTGCCCCATAAACATCCATTCATAAGCACACGAATGCGGCAGACTGGAAACACAAGCTCGTATGAAAAGTTTTGCATGTCGCTCCGTTGCAAAGTTCAAGTTTGGCGAACTCTGACCTGCGAAATCGCATCACATGATTGTGTTAGACCAATAGAAGATTTCAAATATGGACCAATCACGTCTTTAACGTCTAATCAACTAGCTTAATCCTGCCCCTTTTCGCAGCACCGTACTACAGAATGCTCAAAATTTTACATGCTCAAAATCTAGTGGCCGCAGTTCTGCACAGTTTAGTTCCAACCTTAATTAATACCCTAATAGGATTCCAACCCTAATTAAATTCTAAGTTCAGTCCTCATCTTCAGTCAAAAATTTGGTGGTGATTTTTAAAAGCAACCTGTCATTTGAAGGTCAGATTTCAAGCATCTGTAAAACTGATAAAACTTCTGTAAAACTTCGACATATGCTATCAATGTCTGATGCGGAAACGCTTATTTATGCTTTCATGACCTCTCGATTACATTATTGTAATGCGTTACTAGGTTGCCCTGCTGGCCTAATTAACAAACTTCAGCTGGTTCAAAATGCAGCTGCTAGAGTGCTTTCTAGAACAAAGAAATATGATCATATTACTCCAGTTCTTTCATTATTGCATTGGCTCCCTATTAAATATCGTATACATTTTTAAAACTGTATTGACTACCTACAAAGCCCTGAACGGCTTAGCTACCCAGTATTTGAGGGAGCTCCTGGTGTATTAAAGCCCCTCACGTCTACTACGCTCAATTAATTCTGGACAATTAATTATTCAACTGCCAAAATCAACTGTAGGCGGTAGATCTTTCTTATATCTGGCACCTAAACTCTGGAACAGCCTTCCTAGCACAGTTCGGGAAGCAGACACACTCTGTCGGTTTAAAACTAGATTAAAGACACATCTCTTTGCATTAGCATCCACATAAAACACAAAAGCTGTTGAAATCTAATCCTCTAAAGGATTGTTAGTCTGCATTATTTAGGGCAACCGGAGACGGGAACACTTCCCCAAAGACATTATAATTTAAACGGCATCTGCGCTTATGTTGGTCTTTTTTTATTATTCCTTAATAATAGGTTTCCATAATCCTGGACCAGGCGGTATCCTGAGCAGCTGCTGTGGTGGTCATGGAGGAGCGGAGAGCATGAGACTGATCCTTGTAAGACCCCAGTGACAGACGAGTCCTCGCATTGATCCTGAAGGGACAGCCTATACACCAGCTGCTGACCTCTCCCACCTGCAGCTTCTCCACGATGGACGTCCAGCGCTCTTCAGCCTCCAGCGCCTACACTGCAGCTCTGCACAAGACGTTTGGCCATAGGAGAAATGGTCGTGCCCAACCGAGCCTGGTTTCTCTCGAGGTTTTTTAATTCTTCACTTTCGCCAATTGGTGAAGTTTTTTCCTCGCCGCTGTCTCCACTGGCTTGCATGGTTTGGAACCTGTAGAGCTGTGCATCGATGGATTTGCTCTTCAGTGTTTGGACACTCAGTATTGAATATTAAACCAGACTGAACTGAACTAAACTGAACTTCTTATTAAGTCCTTGTTTGAAACCTACAGGTAATTGTGTTGAAGCAGGGTTTGAACTAAACACTGCAGCGCTGCAGCCCTCCAGGAACTGAGTTTGACACCCCTGTTCTAAGGGCTAAGCTCTCTTAAAGGTCCCATGAAATTAAAATGACAATTTTTTTATGTTAGTTTCAGTCTGTTATAGGGCTGCACGATATTGGAAAAATCTGACATTGCGATATTTTTCTATTTTGCAATATATATTGTGATATAAATACAATTTTACCAGATATTTGGAAATAATTTATAATGTTAGCTTGATTGGGATGATTCTGCATTGGGAATGCATCTCTATAAAATCTAATAAACAATCTAGAAATACAATCAAGAAAAAGATTGGAGTGCTTTCAGTGCTTTCAGTGCTTGCCGGCGTGTTGGTGAAGTCCATTTGAATCGGACTGGAACATCGTTCAGATAGTCTCCTTTCTCCCAGCTTGTTTTGTTTATTTGTACAAAACTTGTGTTGTATTTGCTCGGCGATATTGTAAAATTTGAATGCTGAGTGTTGACTATTATTGAGATCAATACGGAGACGCATGTAATGAGGAGGGTGCCTTTTTGTTTTATTAAGTTTTCTCATGTTTTGTGGTTAGTAGGGAGGTAAGTGAATGTTGTTTAATTTGTTTTATTTCATGTGCAGGTCAAAGGGTTTAAAACTTAGTTAGTTGTTGAGTTTTTTGTTTGTTATTTTGGCTTTACCTCTGCAAGATTTGTATGTCTCCTTTAAAGTTAAATGTCAAATAAATACGGCTTTATGTTATTTCTTTGGTCAATCGTCTTTGTTGTTGTTTTCTTTTGAATGGGAGATGAGACTCCGGGCTCCCCATTAATTTAGAGGTGTCCTTCATTCATTCATTTTCTTTTCAGCTTAGTCCCTTTATCGTCAAAGCGGAATGAACCGCCAACTTATCCAGCATATGTTTTACGCAGCGGATGCCCTTCCAGCTGCAACTCATCACTGGGAAACATCCACACACACTCATTGACACACATACACCAAGAACAATTTAGCTTACCCAATTCACCTACAGTATACCCTATGTGTTTGGACTGTGGGGGAAACCGGAGCAAACAAAAACTCCACACAGAAACTCCAACTGACCCAGCCGGGGCTCGAACCAGCAACCTTCTTGCTGTGGGGCAATTGTGCTAATCGCTGCACCACCGTGCTGCCCTTAGAAGTGTCCTATTTATTTTAATTTTATTTAATTTGTTGTTACGGGTGTGGCTTGCTTTATGGAGCCGTGCAAAGTTAGATAACATAACAAATGATAAAAATAAAAATAATTTAATAAAATTAATCATTTATAAAGTCACAAATGGCACTATTTCTTATGCCTGAATGGTTTTAAAATCATTATACAATCACAGGCTTCAAAAACACATGCAAATGATGAATTATAATACAAACTCAACATCCTGCGATATGTGACTATTGCGAATGATCACATTGCGATATCAATGCTGAAACAACATATTGTGCAGCCAGTCTGTCAGTTTTAAGGATCTCTATTATCTAGTGTGCTCCAAACAGTGACAAAATTAGCATTTAGAAAACATAAACATCTAGAGCAGGGCTATTCAATTGGCGGGCCGCGGGCCGAACCCGGCCCCCGAGGCAATTTGTTCTGGCCCTCCAAATAGTGACCAAGACATCAAGAATAAATTTAGTTCAGTCAAAAAACGGCCGCTATAGTTATGAAGTGACGTGCGTCTGTTCAATACAGCATGAGCTGCGCAGACTCAGTGCGTGAGTCACCTGACAGTGGTGAGAGCAGCCGAATACATTTGAATATGTTTGTAGAAAAGGTCTTTTGTACAATGCACTGATATCGTTATTAGGGATGCAACGATTAACTGATTTCACTATTCACTGCGCCTTATTTCGTCATGGTTAATTAATCGTAAAGGCTTCTCTAAGCCGCATTTCTGCATTTCTGTTCTGCCGCACGAAACGAAACTGCTGAACAAAGTTACGCCAAGTTGCCAACTGTGCGCTAGTTTAAAGTTCCGAGCTTGTCCACCGAAGCTAATACGCACGCACACTGTAATAACTATAGCCGCGGGCCGTTCCCATATCACGTCTTTCCCGCAAGTTTGTTATGTCGTAAGAATATATATGCCAATATGCGGGCGCAAGCGGAGCAACGCGCTCGCGGCTGTCTGGGCGCACGCAGTAGAAAACATGTCATGCTGTAACGGTGAGAGTTGTGCTTAGCTTTCAGTGCAATGTAAACAAAAGACATGCTAGACGAACTATTATTAAAATGATTATGTATGTATGAACGCAGATGATAACAACAGTTAATCTAAATATTGGCGCCGACCTTCATAACAATTATTATTATATTATTTTCTCCCGTTCCTCTCTATAAACACACACATAATTAAATTGTGTAGGCCTATAAGCACAGAAAAACCTACAGCATAAAAACTATTACTAATGAAAATGCCTTTTAAAGGTTTTTTAATATTAGTTAGGGATGTCCAGATCTAAATCTAGCTAATATAAAGCTTAAATTTACATTAGACGTGATAACTGTGAAACCCTGATTATTCTTCACACTATATAATCATACAACCAAAATCTGTAATTGTTGCATCCATAATTGTTATGCAGTTCAAAACATAATATGAATGTGTCTGAATGTAGAAGAAGCCTACTTAAGCAATACACTGATTTTGTTGTGCTGTGAAATACAACATTTGAATGTTTGTTAAAAAAACTTATTGTACAATGCAGTGATATTATATAGTTTCAAAATACAATACATTAACATTTTAATGTAGACAAATACAACGTGGGTGTCTAAAGGAGCAAAAATACATCATTGGCTCTTATATGCAGTTGTGTCATCATTTATTATGCAAGTCATATCTCTCCGGCCCTTTGTTTGGGATGCTTTTCATGAACTGGCCCCCGTGACAAACTAATTGAATAGCCCTGATCTAGAGCTTGCAGTTTGTCACTTTCACCTAAATAAATTAACGATTTTTTTTCATGTCGCCTCATACTTGAGCTTCTCATCAAATCTTATGACCAATCAAATGCTCTCTAGTATCTGACATGACCCGCCCCCTTCAAGACGCTTCTCATTTGCTTTTCATTTGATGATCTTGATCCGGTTTCCCCCACAGTCCAAACACATGCGCTACAGGTGAATTGAATAAGCTAAATTGGCCGTAGTGTATATGGGTGGATGTAAGAGGCAAAAATTAGTACACCCAAATTAATAAATAATATTACATCAACCACTCTCACTGGCAGAGCTGTGATAAAAACAAAACACGATTGGCTGTTTTTTAAGGGGAGGAGCTACTCTATGTCCCACCCTCTCTTTATTTTTCAGTAGAGATTACGTCAAACATTGAATAAATAATGCACATTTCAAAGCACTTCACTGGACCTGATGAAATCCTGAAACCGTCTGTGGCTTCTACTATGCAGTAAAGGATGCTGAAAGTGAAAAAACACATGTAAAATAAAAATTAGCATGACCCACCCATGTAAGATGCGCAGTAGTTGCTGCACGCCGCCCCAGGCCCGGACCTCAGCGCTGGTGTCAGGATCCTGACAGAGCTGAACGAGAACCCAAACGGTGCTCCACAGCAGCTTCAGGTGCTCTGAGTGCAGAAGACTGAGCAGAACCGGCACACCGTCACACTGACGCAGCTGATCCCGCACACACTGCACTGAGCACAGCAACCTCAGCAGCTCTGCGCTCAGCCTGAGCATGGACACATTTATGAGGACAATTCATATCAAAATGAACTGACATTTAAAGGCACCAGTGCACCACACAAAACTACAATGTTTATTTAAGCAGCCCGATTAACATAACACCTATAATTATTTTTATCATATACACAGTGCTCAGGGTGACACGGTGGTGCAGTGGGTAGCACGATCGCCTCACAGCAAGAAGGTCGCTGGTTCAAGCCCCGGCTGGATCAGTTGGCATTTTTGTGTGGAGTTAAATTGGCCGTAGTGTATGTGGGTAAATGTAACAGGCAAAAATTAGTACACCCAAATTAATAAATAATATTACATTAAATATTAACAAAGAGAACCATAATACTATTTACCTAATCTTTACCTAAAGATGTTCGGTGACCAAACTCTTATTTTAATGGATATACTGTAATGCGTACAGACAGGAGGTTAAGGAGCTGGCTGTCTGGTGCAGTCACAACAACCTGGAGCTGAACACGTTCAAAACAGTGGAGATGATAGTGGACTTCAGGAGAAACCCCCCTGCTCTCCCCCCACTGAGCATCATGGACAGCATTGTGGCAGCAGTGGAGTCATTCAGGTTCCTGGGCACCACCATCTCTCAGGACCTGAAGTGGGACACTCACATTGACTCCATTGACAAAAAAGCTTAACAAAGGCTGTACTTCCTTATTAGCTGAGGAAGTTCAACCACCCAAAGGAGCTGCTGAAACAGTTCTACACCTCCATTATTGAATCAGTCATCTGCACACCAATAACTGTCTGGTTTAGCTCAGCTACCAAATCTGACCTTCAAAGACTATGTCAAATAGTTCGGTATCACTGGTACAACCCTCCCTACTCTCCAAGAAATGTACTTATCCAGAGCGAGCAGAAGAGCTGCCAAAATCACTCTGGATTTCTCACACCCAGCACACTGCCTGTTTGAACTTTTACCTTCTGGTCGATGCTACAGAGCACTGCGCACCAAACAGCCCGACACAGAAACAGTTTCTTCCCTCAGGCAATCCATCTCATGATCACTTGATGATAGTAATTGTGGAACCAACATCACTACCTGCTATACACTTTTTATACACATATACACTTATTTAACAACACACTTTACATGCCAATTTGCACATAACAGCTGCACATATAATGCTGTATATAATAATATACATACAAATACACTTGTCAATTTGTATATTTGCATTCATTACTTGCTTCTATTTTTAAAATATATTTATTATCTGTTTTTTTTGTCCTGTCTCTGTAATTCTGTTGCACTGTAGAAGCTCTGTCACCAAAACAAATTCATTGTATGTGTGAACATACCTGGCAATAAAGCTCTTTCTGATTTTGATTCGGATTCTGAATTAAAACTGCTTTGTTTAAATGAACTGAAATATGTTGTACACTGAGAAATGAATTAAAACATTCATTTTATAACGAGGTGTCCTTAAAAAAATCGATATTTAATGATAGTTATTGATATTTAAATTAAATATATATTCTTAGTAATGCTATTACTGCTATTATTTATTGTATTGCTGAATAAAAATACTAATTTCTTTAAAAAAAATCCCACACAACCACAAACATTTGAACAGTAATATAATACGTGAGAGTTGTGATCAAGAGAAACCATATCGCAAATTTTAGAAAACAACATTCACAACTCATTCATTCATTCATTCGTTTTCTTTTCAGCTTAGTCCCTTTATTAATCAGGGGCCGCCACAGCGGAATAAACCACCAACTTATCCAGCATATGTTTTCCAGCTGCAACCAATACCTGGAAAACACCCATACACTTTTACATTTACACACATACACTAAGGACAATTTAGCTTACCCAATTCACCTATAGCGCATGTCTTTGGACTGTGGGGAAAACCGGAGTACCTGGAAGAAACCCACACCAACACGGGGAGAACATGCAAACTCCACACAGAAATGCCAACTGACCATGCCGAGGTTCGAACCAGCAACCTTCTTGCTGTGAGGCGATTGTGCTACTCACTACGCCACCATGACGCCACATTTACAACTGATCAAATTTAAAAAATGTCCATGCAATTAGAGTAAAACTATTTTTCTAATTGTGAAGGATATCAAAAAAATAAAATAGCATACCTTTTCGATAGAATGTCATAATCTTGCAATACATCTAGAAGATGCTCCACAACTGAAAGCTCACCGATCTTCTCTTTGCATTCTTGACTAAATGAGAACTTTAGATTAACACCTTCATGGTTATGTAACTGCTTATATATATATATATATATATATATATATATATATATATATATATATATATATATATATATATATATATATATATATATATATATATATATATATATATATATATATATATATATATATATATATATATACACAGCATTCAGATTTATTAGCCCCCCTTTAAATTTTTTCTTCTTTTTCAAATATTTCCCAAATGATGTTTAACAGAGCAAGGAAATGTTCACAGTATGTCTGATAATATTTTTTCTTCTGTAGAAAGTCTTATTTGTTTTATTTGGGCTAGAATAAAAGCAGTTTTAATTGAAAAAAAAACATTTTATGGTCAAAATTATTAGCCTCTTTAATCTATATTTTTTTCGATAGTCTACAGAACAAACCATCGTTATACAATAACTTGCCTAATTACCCTAACCTGCCTAGTTGACAAATAAAAAAATATTATTTACTGTCATCATGACAAAGATAAAATAAATCAGTTATTAGAAATGAGTTATTAAAACTATTATGTTTTAAATCTTCTCTGTTAAACAGAAATTGGGGAAAAAAATAAACCGGGGGGCTAATAATTCTGACTTCAACTGTATATATATGTATACAGTATACAGTATATATATATAATGCTACATCTTTGCTACATCTTTGTTTATTAAAATCCACTTTCCATAAATTTTGTACATTCATTGTTTGTTCATGTCAGCTTAGGTTGTTAAAAAAATAAAAAATAAAAAAAGAATATGAGTTATTAGAAATGAGTTATTAAAACTATTATATATATATATATATATATATATATATATATATATATATATATATATTATATATATATATATATATATATATATATATATATATATACATACACACACACACAGTTGAGATATATATCATTTATTTATTTTTATTTCTGCCATTAACGTACCTTTCAGCAAGTGTGGTAAGAGCCAGAAGAGCTCCTAATACAACACTACAGTCTCGTGTTGAGAGCAGCTTCACGAGCGTCTGTACAAACAAATGGTTCAAAACTGCAAAAATCCCATTTTTTTATCCATATTTCCTTTTTTAATTTTTATTAACTTAATTTTAGGATGTCACTTCAAATAAAGTAAATGAAAATAAATTTGTCTTTGCTTAAAGACTTTGTAAAGTCTGAGCTCCTCTTTAAAACAACATACCTTATGTGCTTCACAATTAATAATCCACTGTTTTTGCTCCTCAACAGTAGACAACTTCTGAAAGATATCTGCAGAGCAAATGATGTGGGAAACAGGCAGAGCAACCCATTATTCTTCATTTTGCACATTCCTGAGCTGTATATGCTATATAACGTATTGCCTGTCTCACATGTCATTGCTACCAGCTGCTCGATTTCCAATGTCTGTTCTCCGCATTCGAGATATACAGTTGCAACCGACTCCATGTGCTGAAAAGCATACGATAAAAACAGCGAATTTCCATAAGTGACTGTCAATCTACAGTATTTGAACATTGTGAAAATCTTTACCTTTGCCAGTTGACCAGCACCTTGGAGCTCAAAGAAGACTTTCTATAGGAGGAACAGCAATGTAGGGGACACTTTACATTAAGATCCAATTAGTTTTCATTGGTCAACTAACATTAACTAACATTTGTCACATTGTTTATTAATCTTTGCTAACATAATGCTACACCTTTGTTTATTAAGATCCACTTTCCATAAATTTTGTACATTCATTGTTTGTTCATGTCAGCTTAGGTAGTTAAAAAAAATTAAAAATAAAAAAAGAATAATATATGAGTTATTAGAAATGAATTATTAAAACTATTATGTTTAGAAATATGTTGAAAAAAAATCTTCTCTATATTAAACAGAAATTGGGGGGAAAAAATAAACAGGGGAGCTAATAATTCAGGGGGGCTAATAATTTTGACTTCAACTCTATATAAATACATATATACATACATATTTATATAATACTAATTATTACTTGAAACATAATTATAATCTCTAATAGGTATAATAATAATAATAACAATATTAATAATAATAATAAAATTCTAAAATAATAATAATACTACACCTATTCAAGATTTATTTATCTATTATTATTTAATTTATTTATTATTATTTATTTTACTCAAATAGATATAATAATATTATTATTAATTTTATTATGATTATATTTATTTTCTATTATTTTATAATTATACCTATTCGATATTTATTTATCTATTATTATTTAACTTATTTACTATTATTTATGTATATATCTCTAAATTATTTTTATTTTATTATTATTATTATTATTATTATTATTATTATTATACCTATTAGAGATTTATCTATTATTTTTAATTTATTTATTATTATTTATTTATTTATCTCTAATAGGTATATTATTATTATTACCATTAACATTATTATTATTATTGTTTTATTAATAATAATATTATTAATATTATTAATAATATTAATATAATGATTCATATTAATATTATTTTATTATCATCATTATTACCTATTAGAGATTATTTATTATTATTTAATTTATTTATTATTATTTATGTATTTATCTCTAATAGGTATAATAAAATTATTATTTTTTATTATTATATTCTATTATTATTTTATAATTATACCTATTAGAGTTTTATTTATCTATTTATTTATTTATTTATTTATCTCTAATAGGTATATTATAATTATTATTATAATTATTTTATTACTATAATTATTATTCCTATTTTAATTATTTTTCAAATATTTTCCAAGAGATGTTTCACAGAGCAAGAAAATTTTAAAAGTGTTTCCTATTTCCTTTCTTCAGGAGAAAGTCTTAGTTCTTTTAGTTTGGTTGGAATAAAATAATATAATTTTTAATTATTTGAAGTTTTAATTTTACTCAATATTACCTTTTGTTGTCCTATGCCTTAATAAACCAAACTATTAATCTATAACCTAATAAATCTATAATTATACGTATAATACCGTATCTACAACATTTAGCATATTTTACATACAAAACATTTACAATGTTTGTACTTTAATACAAATCCCTTGACTTGTCTTTGTTATATAGTATTGCAATGACAAGAAAACCAATTTATTTTTTATTTATCTACTCATAAACTAAACAATTTACACTTGATTTCTTTCAACATTTTGCAATGATTTCTCAGATATTAATCATAAACTCTAGATCTGACCTGGTAAAGAGGATCCCTGATCAGCAATCTCAGGCAGTTCAGAACTCTTAAAACATTATCTGAAGAGGAATTGTCCAGCCAGTCGCTGAAAATAAATAAGATTGGTTTAGAGTGATCCATAACCAATAACCATATCAGCAGCTAAACATCAAGACTGTGCAATAAATCGAAATGATCAAAACATCACAAATGAGCATATCGTGGTATACACTACCTGACAAAAGTCTTGTCGCCTATCCAAGTTTTATAAGCAAAAAATAATAACTTGACTCCAAGTTGATCATTTGGTACCAAAAGTGGCTTATATAAAAGGCAAAGGCCTCTAGATTACGCTTATGTGACCAAAATAAAATATGATCATGCCTTGATTTTTTATTATTTAATTAGGACAGTAAGGTCTGACTTTGCTTAGACAAAAGTCTTGTCACTTAATAAGTCTTGTCACAAAAATAGGTCTTGTCACAGAACTAATGTCCAGTATAGAATATAAAGTCAAGCTGCAGTGGAAACAGAATGAATATTGTGTTTGACTCCCATGAGCTTGGAGGACTGCATCCATACATCTCTGCAATGACTCAAATCACTTATTAATAAAGTCATCTGGAATGACAAAGAAAGAGTTCATCAAGATTCTTTGGATTCATCTTCAGCACCTCCTCCTTCATCTTACCCCAGACATGCTCAATAATGTTCATGTCTGGTGACTCGGGTGGCCAATCCTGGAGCACCTTGACCTTCTTTGCTTTCAGGAGCTTTGATGTGGAGGCTGAAGTTTGAGAAGGAGCGCAATCCTGCTGAAGAATTTGCCCTCTCCTGTGGTTTGTAATGTAATGGGCAGCACAAATGTCTTGATAACTCAGGCTGTTGATGTTGCCGTCCACTCTGCAGATCTTTTGCACGTCCCATACTGAATTTAACCCCAAACCATGATTTTTTTCTTCACCAAACTTGACTGATTCCTTTTAGAATCTTGAGTCCATGCAGGGTCCAATAGGTCTTCTGAAGTATTTGTGATGATTGGTATGCAGTATAACAGATGATTCAACAGAAAAATCGACCTTCTGCCACTTTTACAAATGATCAACAAAAAGTCAAGTTATTATTTGTTGCTCTTACAACTGGGATTGACGACAAGACTTTTGTCAGGTAATGTACTGCAATCGTTTGCAATAAATGATGGATTTAATACAAAAGTATCTTTGTGTGCCGGTTACATGTCAACACACATCTTTGAAATAAAGCAGAGTGGACATGCTGGTTTTCCAGTCCAAAAATCTTTAACAATTTTAGTATAAAGGCTGAAATTAGGGCTGGGCGATATGGCAAAAAAAAAAATCTAGATATTTTCATAAAGTTTTACCGATTCACGATTTCGATTTTTTTTTTTTTTTACTGTGTAACTATAGTCAACTTAAAACATTACAACTACATGACTGAAGTAACAATCTCTTTATAAGTAACTTGAAAAACCATATGGTTAAGGAACATGTATTTTTTAATGGCCATACATACATAAATTGGTCAACAAGCCTATTACATTCCTATAGACAAATTCCTGCTTGACGTTTTAGAAAATATTTGTGAGTAGCTACACCACCCAGTTTATATTAAAGATCACCGTGAACAACAAAAACCCCACAGAAACCTGTTACATATCTATCTATATTTAAATGTCTATCTTATATTTAACTGAATCGTATAACGGCCTATAGCTGAAATGTTGGAAATTGCTCAATTTATTTTTATAAAACATTTGTCAAAACGTATTGATATTTTTTTTTGGAGTAAAAACAATACCGACATTTAAGAATCCACATTTATTTTATTTATTCATTCATTTGACTTGTTTATTGGTGCATATATGGGTTATGATTTAATTCATAGCTACAGTACCTTGGACAGCTACTGTGCCACTCTGTAAAGCTTTCAAGCAGAAGTCCAAATTAAAGAAAGATTTGACTTTCTGCGGTGACAGCGGACATTCACAACACGCCGTAACCGTCCTTCCGGTGGTGCGCAGGTATAAAATACAAAACCAGACGTCTGGGCTTTGAATTAGGTGCAATTATTTCCTCGTTGTTCAAAGAGTCTGCAAGTTTGTGTTTCATGGATATATGTTGTTGTTGATTCGATGCGAGGCAGAAAAAAAAGCTTTCAGCAGTGCATGTAGTCACTGGTAAAGTTCTCACCCAGATCAGTGCGATCTGTGCTACCGAATACAGCGCAGCATGCAATAAACTCACGCTCAGTCAGGCGAAGTAAAGGTCTCATTGCCTATATGTCAATCAAATGAATTAAGCTCTAGCCACGAATAAAACGTTTAGCCTATTTTATTATTTTGTGTAATGTATATAGTGTAATCAGGGCCGGAGCAAGCTGAACTGGTGCTCTAGGCGAACAGCAATCATGGCGCCCTCAACCCGAAAGTGAAGGAGAATCTTCCCGGTTTGCGGATGAAAGTGAAGACCGGGAGGGGGTGGGTGTCGCGGATGAAAGTGAGGTTCTCGCTCACTATTCTGCCCCTCAAGGCGGCCGCCTAGGTCGCCTCTATGGACGCGCCGGCCCTGAGTGTAAAGCTGGGCTTATACTTTTTCCTGGCGCCGCATCGCGCGCCTCCGCTGACTGCACGCGCACCTCGTGACAATGGGCTAGCGCGCTTGCGCTGAGCCAGCTGTGGTAGCTCATCAACAGAGCCGTGACGTCAACACACAGAATCTATCAGCACATTTCAGCACGGTTGTCTAACAGTTTAGAACGGTTTGGCACGATAGTGGAAAAGCTGCTTTAACATTTTTATTAAAAAAATTGCGATACCTCGATTTTATAAAAAATTCTATTGTCTTAAAACGTAAATTCGAATTAATCGAAAAAATTTTTTTTATAAATCGCCCAGCCCTAGCTGAAATATGATCAAACAATCAAGCCATGTTCAGAAAGTAAAGGAGTAACTTGACTTTATTTCCAGCCACAACCCAGTATTGGGAACCACCCATACACTCTTACATTCACACACACTCATACACTACGGCCAATTTAGTTCATCCAATTCACCTATAGCGCATGTGTTTGGACTGTGGGGAAAACCGGAGCACCCTGAGAAAACCTACGACAACACAGGGAGAACAAGCAAACTCCACACATAAATGCCAACTGGCCCAGCCGGGACTCGAACCAGCGACCTTATTGCTGTGAGGCAACAGTGCTAACCACTGAGCCACCGTGCCACCATATAATTATGTTATAATACTTTTTGTAAATTATTGTATTGCATATAGCAAATATTGCACTACTTTTTTTCATAAATTCCACACATGCCTAATCATTAGCATCATTCACATAAATACAGACCTACAACCAAGCCTGTTATTGATCAGGGCAGTGAAGATGTCCAGGAACAATCTGTGATGTGGCTGGTCATTGAAATATCTCTGCTTTCTGTATGTCACACTGTTATCAAAACAAACACTAGTTAGACAAGGAAATGGAACAAGAGCAAAATGAACAGATAACGTGAGCAACTGAGCACCTAAAGTTTTCCAGCTCAGACGCTTCAGTGTTTGTGTCATTTTTCCGGTGCTCAGGAACAGTTGTGGAGGTTTGAGACTTGTGTCCTTTCGATTGACTCATAGATGAAGCCTAAAGTTGGGTAGAGATGAATACAAATAAAAAATGCAGATGGTTCACCCAAAAAAAAAAGTACTGTCTATTTACTTAATAAAACAAAAAAAAGTTAAGTAAAAAGTTAATAAAAAAAAAAGTTTCTTGTTTTTAACACAAAATAAGATATTTTGAAGAAAAATTGGTTGGATACCAATAACCATTCTAAGATAGAAACAACATATATGACATTCGGATTTTACATACATGAAATATGACATATATTCAATTGATTCAAGCTTATTTGTATACCACTTTTCACAATAATATTATATGCAACACACAATTTCGAAATTGGGTATAACGGTGGTGCAGTGAGTAGCACGATCGCCCGGCTGGGTCAGTTGGTATTTCTGTGTGGAGTTTGCATGTACTCCCTGTGCTCACGTGGGTTTCCTCAGGGTGCTCCGGTTTACCCCACAGTCCAAACAATTGTGCTACAGGTCAATTGGGTAAGCCAAATTGTCTGTAGTGTATGAGTGTGAAAGAGTTTGTATGGGTGTTTCCTAGTGTTGGGTTGCAGCTGGAAGGGCATCCGCTGCGTAAAACATATGCTGGATAAGTTGGTGGTTCATTTCACTGTGGCGACCCCTGATTAATAAAGGGACTAAGCTGAAAATGAATGAATGAATTTTGAAATTGTTATGATTATCAGCGATCTAGAGGATGCAGATCACTAAGGACTACAAATCCATCATTACATGGACTACAAATTCCGTCATGTACTTCGTACACACCGGTTCCTGTTTCACTTTGGTAACACGCTCACACACACAGCCGGAGGATCATTATGGACTAATTACATGGACTTTAAATACAGCGCACACACACATCTTTGCAGAATCTTGTTATCTGTTTTTGTAATATTACGATGTGTTTTCCATCGTCTAGCCTAGCCGTGTTTTGACCCTTTGCCTTGTTCTCTCGTCTTAATTCCTTGCTGCCTGTACCGACCATTCACCTGTTTCAACACATTTCAATAATAGTTTTAATAACTCATCTCTAAAAACTGATTTATTTTATCTTTGCCATAATAAAAGTAAATCATATTTTATTAGATATTTTTCAAGACACTTCTATACAGCTTAACTAGGTTAATTAGGTTAACTAGGCAGGTTAGGGTAATTAGGCAAGTTATTGTATAATGATGGTTTGTTCTGTAGACTATCGAAAAAAAAATATATAGCTTAAAGGGGCTAATAATTTTGTCCTTAAAATGGTGTTTAAAAAATTAAAAACTGCTTCTATTCTAGCCAAAATAAAACAAATAAGACTTTCTTCAGACGAAAAAACATTATCAGACATACTGTGAAAATTTCCTTGCTCTGTTAAACATCATTTGGGAAATATTTAAAAAAGAAAAAAAATTCAAAAGGGGGTTAATAATTCCGACTTCAACTGTACATGCATAGATACATCCGAGAGAGTTAAGGTGTGGAGAATCCCCAAAGAAGCGTACCACCCAGACTGTTGCATGCCTAGACTCAAGCATACGAGTGAATTCAAGATCGTGGCATTACCTAGCCCTAATATTTGTGCTAGATGGGCTTAGATTCTATCCGAAACAAGTCAGCAGAGTTTGTGTATAGTGTCGGCTGGTCCTGCTCTTATTCTAATTAAAGATGGAGTCTGCTTTAGCTTTGTGGATCAGTGACTGCAGGAAAAGAACATTACGCTGGATGCCAACATTATCCGCACAAAAAAAGCTTTATGAACCTTTTGCTGATGCCGATGAATGTTTGCACCAGGCAACAGGTTTTGATCTTTGGTTTCATTCTATAATACTGGACTGTGTGTAGTGTGTAGTGAGGGGTTTCACAGCCTTAAAACATCTATAATTTCGAGGATTTCACCTATTGCTGGTTATTTTTAGAATGTAACTCCCGTGAATAACGAGGCACCACTGTATTGCCATATATTAGACTTCTATCTGGGTTGACATCCATAGTAGGAAAAACAAATACTATTGAAGTGGTCAATGGCTACAGATTTCCAACATTTTAAAAAATATCTTCATTTGTGTTTAACAGGTTTGTTACAGGTGAATTGGTGACAGAATTTAAATTTTTGGGTGAACTGTCCCTTTAAACACTGTGAAACTACTGCACCAGTCGAGAATTAAACTGAGAATAAAAATGTGATTTAGTAAAGTAGCAAATATAACAAAATTTAGGGATTAAAGGGAAGAAAACAATATGGTGGATGGTAAAATCAGATGTTACCTGTTTGGATATTGGAGCTGTGATCATTGATAAAAGCCTCTTGAGATCAAGAAGCTCCCTAAAATGATTTTATAAAGACATTTATTAATATCAACAGGAAAAATAATGATCACCAGTAACTGCTTCATTGAAGACTTACTTGTCTTTAGTTTTCTGATGTGATCTGTTCGGTCCTCTAGACTTTCTGTCTTGGAGAGGCATCTTGAAATAACCTTCATTACTCTCATTTCTGCAAGATCAATCAGATGGTACAAATATGAAACTATTTACTGTATTGCCTACCATATAATTATTAGGGGTGTAACGGATTACTGTTGATCCGTGATCTGTACGGATCATAACCCACGGTTCGGAACGCACGTGACCCGCGGATTAATAACTTTTTTGTATGTGTAGGTTAATCCAACATTTATAACAATTGCAGAGAGATCACCTCCTGCATCGTTCAAATCACGCGTATTAAAGCATTTTGGCTTCCCTGTAAGATATAGCTATGACGGAAAAAGTTGTGGTGGGATCTACTTAAATGCTTTCTTTGTCTATGAATTTAAGGTGTTTTCTGTCACGGCTTGTTTAGCCTGCATTAATGCATTCAGTGTAAAGCTGCACAATTAAACATTAAAAGATCGTGATCTCAGTTCAAACCCGCACAACATGAACGATAAATGATAATGATTTGCATATGTTTATTAATCCTTCATAGCGCTGCATTCAAATCTGCAGCAAGATTTAGTTTTTACACTGTTTCAGTTCATTACAAACAATTAAATAACACAGAAGTACTGGCAGAACAGTTTATAGTTCAGATATGAACACTGATGTTTATGGTAAGATTAAAATCACCGTTTAATGAAACATGACGCTGGTGAGTTTTTGACGCTTTTTTGAAAGCAATTACATTGTGTAACCAACAGACAACCATCAAAATTATGTCACTGAATAGATTTTTCAAAAATAATACACCTATACAGGGAGTGCAGAATTAAGGCAAGTTGTATGTTTGAGGATTAATTTTATTATTGAACAACAACCATGTTCTCAATGAACCCAAAAAAACTCATTAATATCAAAGCTGAATATTTTTGGAAGTAGTTTTTAGTTTGTTTTTAGTTTGAGCTATTTTAGGAGGATATCTGTGTGTGCAGGTGACTATTACTGTGCAGAATTATTAGGCAACTTAACAAAAAACAAATATATACCCATTTCAATGATTTATTTTCACCAGTGAAACCAATAGAACATCTCAACATTCACAAATATACATTTCTGACATTCAAAAACAAAACAAAAACAAATCAGTGACCAATATAGCAATATAGGACACTCAAAAGCCTGCCATCCATGGATTCTGTCAGTGTTTTGATCTGTTCACCATCAACATTGCGTGCAGCAGCAACCACAGCCTCCCAGACACTGTTCAGAGAGGTGTACTGTTTTCCCTCCTTGTAAATCTCACATTTCACCTGTTTTGATTGGTAGTTTAGAATATTTTTAAATAAACGAGTCATTAAACGAGTCTTATGCACCTGACATAAACTCCATCTTACAAGAACTCAATAAGGAAAACGATGTTTACTATAAATGTACCACAATCATGTTGCACTGCTTCCTTCAACCTTAAATACCTCTCTTGCACAATATTCACCTTTAATACCTCTCTAGCACAATATCCTGCGCAACATTGTTCAGTCTCATGTAAAAGTACTTGTATAGCTTGTCTTATGTGTGAGTTATAGTACATGTTAGTTATGCATAGTTTTTTTTAAATAGGTCTTATGTCCAGTGTTGTGTTTGTATATATGATTAATTTATGTAGCAACATAGTCCTGTGAGACACACCATTTCATTCCATTGTATGTCCACACATGCAGCAGAATGACAATAAAGCTCCACTTGACTTGACTTGATTAAGACAGGGAATTGATGACACCTACAGGCGGTTTTAGGATCATATTGTTTTATCCATTACAGGCGTCCGTTTATTTTAATTTCTAAGCTATTATTGGGAAATGCTTTGGTCAACATGTGTTGTTTTTAAATGTGTTATACAACTAATAAACATAAACATACACCAGCGAGGTACCAGCACACTCAGTAAAATATTAATTATTGCTATCAAAAATGAAGAAAGAAAGAAACATATATATATATATATATATTACAGTGTGTGTGCATACACTGTATGTATATGCAGCAGCAGTATATATACAGTACATACATGCATAGATACATACAGCTTTGGAGTAAAATTGGAAAAACCTCTTTTCAGGATTGAATGGATTTATTAGGCATAGGTTTTTAGTTTAAAAAAATGTTAGAATCTATAAGTCTTATAATGATAATGTCTGATGATTAAAACTCAACATACACCTCAGAAACACACTCACTAGCCACTATATTAGGTACACCTTGCTATTACCAGGTTGGACAAGGTACTGGAAATATTCCTCAGAGATTTTGCTCCATATTGACATGATAGCATCACGCAGTTGCTGCAGATTTGTCGGCTGCACATCCATGATGCAAATCTCCCATTCCACCACATCCCAAAGATGCTCTGTTGGATTGGGTGACTGTGGAGGCCATTTGTGTACAGTGAACTCATTGTCATGTTCAAGAAACCAGTCTGAGATGATTCACACTTTATGACATGGCCTGTTATCCTGCTTGAAGTAGCCATCAGAAGATGAGTACACTGTGCTCATTAAAGGATGGACATGGTCAGCAGCAATTCTTAGATAGGCTGTGGCGTTGACAAGATGCTCAATTGGTATTAATGGGCCCAAAGTGTGCCAAGAAAAAATCCCCCAGACCATTACACCACCACCACCAGCCTAAACCCTTAATACAAGGCAAGATGGATCCACGCTTTCATGTTGTTGATGCCAAATTCTGACCCTACCATCCGAATGTCGCAGCAGAAATCGAGACTCTTCAGAGCAGGCAACATTTCTCCAATCGTCTATTGTCCAATTTTGGTGAGCCTGTGTGAACTGTAGCCTCAGTTTCCTGTTCTTAGCTGCCAGGAGTGGCACCTGGTGTGGCCTTCTGTTGCTGTAGCCCATCTGCCTCAAGGTTGGACGTGTTGTGTGTTCAGAGATGCTCTTCTGCAGACCTCGGTTGTAACGAGTGGTTATTTGAGTTACTGTTGCCTTTCTATAATCTGGAACCAGTCTGGCCATTCTCCTCTGACCTCTGGCATCCACATGGCATTGGACCCACAGAACTGCCGCTCACTGGATATTTTCTCTTTTTCGGACAACAACCATGCCTCTTTCAAGTCACTTAAATCACCTTTCTTTGCCATTCTGATACTCATTTTGAACTGCAGTAGATCGTCTTGACCATGTCTACATGCCTAAATGCATTAAGTTGCTGGCTTGTGTTTGGTTGATTAAAATTGTTGTTAACAAGCAGTTGGACAGGTGTACCTAATAAAGTGTCCATTGAGTGTATGTTGCATCTGTATGTTGTTTGAACCATTTATCAAAATATGATTTAATAATGTCATTATCAGTTCACAGGATAAAACAATAATATATATATATATATATATATATATATATATATATATATATATATATATATATATATATATATATATATATATATATTACCCAAGCACATAACATTAAAAGCCAGTAAATCCAGACAGACTAAACATTTTCGAGTGGTTTCCTAATATTTCCATTGCTGAACTGTCGATGTTGAACTCTTCTAGTATGACAATTGCTTCATTTTCATATTATATCATATTTTTATAAATAACACATAAACAATAAAGCATTCAAGTTTGAGATGACCGAGGTCGAATGAAATATGTTTGAAGGCGTATTGTTTTAATTACGCAAACAATGTTTCACATACAGTGACGTAAAGTTATTTGGACATCACAGGTGAAGTTCATTAACGTTACATTAATTAATAATTGACGTACTGACGTTTATCATTTTAAGTAACACAGGCATTTACAAAAATATAAATATATCCAGCTTGAAACGTGTCCCCATGTTATCTTTCTTCATATTAAATACCTCTGGCGTTCATATTCAGACATTTTATGAGTGACTGTGGTAATACTTCCTGAGGCCACAGACTTTGAAGGACATTAAACAGCTTTATATTTTGCAGGACGTGTTTCCTTACCTGTGTGGATCTGGAATGTTCCGTGTTTTTTATTCGCATTGCTGAAGGTCGTCATGCATTTCTGTGTAGTTTGAGAAGACAACAGACAGAAGCGCGAATCAGGAACGTGGAGACACGCAGCAGCCAGTCAGACGCCGCGATGTTGAAGCGTCTGCGGTTACTATGGTGATGCTCAACTCGAGTTTCGCTTTTTCCACTGATACTAATCCCTAATGAAAGTCATCACAAGAGCAAACTTTGCAATTAAATAAAACTATAGATACAGCGATGGGAAAATGTAATTCTCTGCATTTACTAAGTATGTGTTTGGGTAAAAATGTTATGATTGGTGTTATAAAGGTCTAGTGTGATAATTTGGGTAAATGTTCGTCTCATACACTGCTCTATATAGATCAGTAGTCTCATAACAATTTTCCCCACAAATGAAATAGAAATATGGTCATTTCAAGTATTTTAAAAAATCAGAATAGCATATTTTCATTCGTTTGGATTAAAAATCCTACACTCACCGGCCACTTTATTAGGTACAAATGCTTGTTAGCACAAATTTCTAATCAGCCAATCACATGGCAGCAACTCAATGCATTTAGGCATGTAGACTTGGTCAAGACGATCTGCTGCAGTTCAAACCGAGCATCATAATGAGGAAGAAAGGTGATTTAAGTGACTTTGAATGTGGCATATTTGTTGGTGCCAGACGTCCGGGCTGGTCATTTCAGAAACTGCTGATCTACTGGGATTTTAACGCACAACCATCTCTAGGGTTTACAGAGAATGGTCCGAAAAAGAGAAAATATCCAGTGAGCTGCAGTTCTGTGGCCCTTGTTGATGCCAGAGGTCAGAGGAGAATGGCCAGACTGGTTCCAGCTTATAGAAAGGCAACAGTAACTAAGGGTGCTTTCTGCCTTATTTAGTTCGGTTGAATCGCACTAGAGTTCGTTTTCCCTCTTGGTGCGGTTCGTTTGGGCAGGTGAGAACGTAGCAATCGTACTCGGGTGGGCACCAAAAGCGCACCAAAAAAGCGTAACGAGACCTGCTTGAAGAGGTGGTCTCGGTACGCTTTCAAACGTACCCTGGAGCGGTTCGTTTGTGGTGAGAACGTGATCCAAACCAAAACAGACCCAACCGCAATAAGTACTGCCTCTTTTTGGACTAATCCAGCTGCCGTAGTGCGATGCGCTGTCTATCTTATGGGGTTTGGAGGAAAAATATTTGTTGACAGCGCTTTACCAACAGTTTTAAACAGAGAGAGAGAGAGAGAGAGAGAGAGAAAGAGAGAGAGAGAGAGGGAGGGAGGGAGGGAGAAACATTACCTGATGGATCATTGGTGATATTTCCGAAAGATGACCATGTCGCAGTTTAGCTAAATTATTTCACGCCTTCTCCTAATGCTTTCGCCGATTGCAATGCATTAAAACATTGTTTTCCAGCCCCAGCCGCCCTTCATTCTCGAAATGTCTAGTTTGTCTAAAGTGATGCATACAAACTACATAGTATACTATGACCAGGGATACTGCGTCAGCCAGCGCAGCGACATTGTGTGTCTGCCGGTTTGTTTATTTGCGGTAGTTCCACGTGAATTCTGACCAATTGAAAAGCAGTTTAGGAAATACGTTCAATAACATCTGGCCAGTGAGTGATGTAGATTTTGTCACATGACTGCATTTTGGTTCGTTTCAACTGGTTCGGACCAAAGCAATCAGTGTGGTGTGAAAGGGACCCAAAACGGCAGAAAAATGCTACAATGTATCATTTGTTGCCTTTGGTCCGGACCAAATGAACCGAACCACAAATGTGAAAGCACCCTTAAATAAGCACTCATTACAACCGAGGTCTGCAGAAGAGCATCTCTGAACACACAACACGTCCAACCTTGAGGCGGATGGGCTACAGCAGCAGAAGACCACACCAGGTGCCACTCCTGTCAGCTAAGAACAGGAAACTGAGGCTACAATTCACACAGGCTCACCAAAATTGAGAGATAGAAGATTGGAAAAACGTTGCCTGTCTGATGAGTCTTGTTTTCTTGTTTTGTTTCCACATTTGGTTGAAGGGTCAGAATTTGGCGGCAACAATATGAAAGCGTGGATCCATCCTGCCTTGTATCAGCTGTTCAGGCTGGTGGTGGTGGTGGTGTAATGGTGTGAGGGATATTTTCTTGGCATACTTTGGGCCTATTAGTACCAACTGAGCATTGTGTCAACGCCACAGCCTGATGGCTACTTCCAGCAGGATAACATGCCATGTCATAAAGCAGGAATCATCTCAGACGGGTTTCTTGAACATGACAATGAGTTCACTGTACTCAAATGGCCTCCACAGTTACCAAGTCTCAATCCAATAGAGCACCTTTGGGATGTGGTGGAACGGGAGATTCGCATCATGGATGTGCAGCCGACAATTCTGCAGCACCTGATGCTATCATGTCAATATGAACCAAAATCTCTGAGGAATATTTCCAGTACCTTGTTGAATCTATGCCACGAAAGATTAAGGTAGTTCTAAAGGCAAAAGGGTGTCCAACCTGGCATTAGTAAGGTGCACCTAATAAAGTCGCCGGTGAATGTATTTTGCAACAAACATCACAAAACCAAACTGAACTGAATTATTGAACATTACTCCTTTAGATTAATACACACACAAAAAAGCTCTGCAAAGTTGCTATAACCCATAACTAAACCATTGAGTTTGTCTTAAAACAATTTATTCATTCTTTTACCTCCAGCTTAGTCCCTTTATCAATCAGGGGTCACCACAGTGGAATGAACCACCAACTTATCCAGCATGTTTTACGCAGCAGATACCCTTCCAGCCACAACCCAGCTCTCATACACCCATACACTCTTGCATTCACAACCACACATACACTATGGCCAATTTAGCTTCTTCAATTCCCCTATAGCGCATGTGTTTGGACTGTGGGGGAAACCGGAGCACCCGGAGGAAACCCAAGCCAACACGGGGAGAACATGCAAACTCCACACAGAAATGCCAACTGACCCAGCCGGGGCTTAAACCAGCGACCTTCTTGCTGTGAGGCGACAGCACTACCTACTACGCCACTATGTCTCCTGTAACAATTCAATAATTACTTCATTATACGCCATTTTATGTTTTTAAGTTGACTTAAGAGAGCTGTTTTGGTCCCTTCAATTTATTAAGGTCAAATGGTTGCTAAGCAATGATTAAGGAAACACTTGGATAATTACAGGGAGTGCAGAATTATTAGGCAAGTTGTATTTTTGAGGATTAATTTTATTATTGAACAACAACCATGTTCTCAATGAACCCAAAAAACTCATTAATATCAAAGCTGAATATTTTTGGAAGTAGTTTTTAATTTTAGCTATTTTAGGAGGATATCTGTGTGTGCAGGTGACTATTACTGTGCAGAATTATTAGGCAACTTAACAAAAAACAAATATATACCCATTTCAATGATTTATTTTCACCAGTGAAACCAATATAACATCTCAACATTCACAAATATACATTTCTGACATTCAAAAACAAAACAAAAACAAATCAGTGACCAATATAGCCACCTTTCTTTGCAAGGACACTCAAAAGCCTGCCATCCATGGATTCTGTCAGTGTTTTGATCTGTTCACCATCAACATTGCGTGCAGCAGCAACCACAGCCTCCCAGACACTGTTCAGAGAGGTGGACTGTTTTCCCTCCTTGTAAATCTCACATTTGAAGATGGACCACAGGTTCTCTATGGGGTTCAGATCAGGTGAACAAGGAGGCCATGTCATTAGTGTTTCTTCTTTTTGACCCTTTCTTGCCAGCCACGCTGTGGAGTACTTGGACGCGTGTGATGGAGCATTGTCCTGCATGAAAATCATGTTTTTCTTGAAGGATGCAGACTTCTTCCTGTACCACTGCTTGAAGGTGTCTTCCAGAAACTGGCAGTAGGACTGGAAGTTGAGCTTGACTCCATCCTCAACCCGAAAAGGCCCCACAAGCTCATCTTTGATGATACCAGCCCAAACCAGTACTCCACCTCCACCTTGCTGGCGTCTGAGTCGGACTGGAGCTCTCTGCCCTTTACCGATCCAGCCACGGGCCCATCAAGACTCACTCTCATTTCATCAGTCCATAAAACCTTAGAAAAATCAGTCTTGAGATATTTCTTGGCCCAGTCTTGACGTTTCAGCTTGTGTGTCTTGTTCAGTGGTGGTCGTTTTTCAGCCTTTCTTACGTTGGCCATGTCTCTGAGTATTGCACACCTTGTGCTTTTTTAGTGATGTTGCAGCTCTGAAATATGGCAAAACTAGTGGCAAGTGGCATCTTGACATCTTGGCAGCTGTACGCTTGACTTTTCTTAGTTCATGGGCAGTTATTTTGCGCCTTAGTTTTTCCAGATGCTTCTTGCGACCCTGTTGACTATTTTGAATGAAACGCTTGATTGTTCGATGATCACGCTTCAGAAGCTTTGCTGCATCCCTCTGTAAGATATCTCACTATTATTGACTTTTCGGAGCCTGTCAAGTCCTTCTTTTGACCCATTTTGCCAAAGGAAAGGAAGTTGCCTAATAATTATGCACACCTGATATAGGGTGTTGATGTCATTAGACATCATCCCTCATTACAGAGATGCACATCACCTAATATGCTTAATTGGTAGTAGGCTTTCGAGCCTGTACAGCTTGGAGTAAGACAACATGCATAAAGAGGATGATGTGGTCAAAATACTCATTTGCCTAATAATTCTGCACTGCCTGTAAAGATGAATACTTAATGCAGTATTAGGTCCCTTTTTATTTTTTAAGTTTTACTAGGGATTCCCTTATAACTAATTTCTTAGCTTAACAGCTTTCATGCAACTGGGCCCAAGCATTAAAAAATCTGACCTAAAAACCAATTCAGCTTGCATGCACAAACCATTTCCTTTTGATAACTATCGTTCAGATTTAATAAGTCAAAAGTTCAATAAAGCCAGCCTCTTTTTTTTTATCTCATCTCATAAACGGATGTATGCGTCAGTGGTGAGTGTATGAAAGATAAATAAACGTGCACATACTAATCAATATTTGTGTTCCCTCATGCTGTTATTGCTGCAGAGAAGCCTTTATTAAATCTCTAACCAACTGTACTTCCATTATCAACATGGTAAGAGCAACATAACATTATTTATGCTTTCAGTTTTATGTTATTTTGACACAAGAATGCGTGTTTCATACCAAAATACTTACATGTGGTGATATTCAATGAAACTAACAGTAATGTGAACGCATGTCATGAAGAGTGATTGTTCAAAATCAGATTTGCATGTTGTTTGCGCTCCATGGAATTTAGATATTATAGATGCAGTGTTTTGCATTTTGGTTAATTGTTAGCTGTGTCTGCTGTAAAACACCTAACAGTCACAAAACGTACAGTAAATGTGGACAAATCTCCTTTACGTCTAGCTGAATGAACTCTTCAATGTGGCTCTCATAAACGGACGTCTGTGGGAATAATATCTTTCGGATGAAATCTTTGAAGATTTTGGGAAACACAAAGACATTTGAGGTAAGGAAAGAGAGCTGTAAGACTATTTTCATTTCAATTGTTTTAAGTAGATTCCCTTTGTTTTCTTTGTGAACAATTGTTTTTATTATTTCAGTTTTTGTTTAATATAGAAAGCATACAGCATATGACTAAATCGTAAAACAACCCCGAATCTCCACCCCCCACCCAGGTAGACTTGTTCTATAATAACAGAAGTAAAAAGATTGATGTGTTAAACAAAAAAAAGAGAATAATGTTAAGCCAAATGCAGAGTAGAAGTTAGGGAAGTACAAATAAATAACTATAACATCATGAGATACATAAAGTACATATAAACAGACAAGCTGAACATTAGAAGGTAGAAACAAAAGATTTGACAATATCAAAAGCTATAATCCAGGACTTGACAGTTTTTAGCAGATTCCCTTTTTTTTCAAACAAATATCTCAAAAGTATATTTGAACAGTTCAGCCAAACTTTAAAAAGTCTAAAAAATGTATTGTATAACATATGAAGAGTTCAAATGAAAAAACCGTCTGCGATTTCCATCGAAAATGAACAATTTTCTCAGCCTCTTTTGTTTATGTTGAGATATTTCACTTTACAGACCAGGTAAAGGACTTATTCTTTGCCATAAAAGTTATATTACTGAACATACACACAGGAGACTGATAAAAATCTTCATTTTAGAGGAAAATTTCAGATGGCATTTAGAGGTTTTTGCATCTAAACTCTTTCCAGAACTCTTTTCCCAGAAGAAAACATATTATCAGACATACTGTGGAAATGTCCTTGCTCTGTTAAACATCATTGGTAAAATATTAAAAAAAATAAATAAATTAATAAATAATAAGGGGGGCTAATAATTCTGACTTCAACTGTGTGTATGTATATATATATATATATATATATATATATATATATATATATATATATATATATATATATATATATATATATATATATATATACAGTATATAGTTTGAGCATTAATATCGCAATGTATGCATCCACAATTGTCACATTTTATAACAATTTATACATTACTTATACAATGATGATCGTGTTATTTTATATTTGATTCTTACATTTTTGTATTTGAATGTTCTTAGACTCTACAGAAAACCATGCTCTGTTGTATGATTGTAATTTATTAATTGTATGCAGATGCACTTCATAGAACAAGTAAATTCAAATTATTCAAATTTTTCAAATAGAGCTATTCAATTATATTCATATTGCAATATATATCACAGCGAAACAAAATATCGCATAGCCCTAATATATATATATATATATATATATATATATATATATATATATATATATATATATATATATATATATATATATATATATATATATATATATATATATATATATATATATATAATCTCTGAAAACTGAACTGACACTGTTTCAAATTACTATAATCTTCCATGTGAAGCTGCTTTGAAACAATCTACATTGTATAAGCGCTATACAAATAAAGATGAATTGAATACATACATATATACTATATATACATATATATACACACTATATATATATACATATATACATACATATACATATATATATATATATATATATATATATATATATATGTTAGTGGTGGGCCGTTATTGCGCGATAAAAAATTTATTCTCAAAGTTGGGTTGGGAGCTGGGCCTATTTTATACAAGCTATGATGACTTTCACCTTGATATTTTAGCATGGATGTATACCTGGCCGGTGAGCCGTCTGACAAAAAAGTGCCCTTCTGAATCAAATCAGCAGGATGCCTGACTCTAACTGCAGTTCAGCAGTTTCACTTTAACTCATGAACATTTCATTCATGACCCCGTGACAAACTGGGGTATTAGACGCAAATAAGGAGTAAGGACTGGTGAGAGTGTTATGGAATTTAATAACGCAGGACGAATGGAAAGAAAATAACTTCTGCATTTCGTGATGTGTTTGTGTTTGTGTGTGCGTCTGTGGTCCTTTACTGACAGCCGCGTGTGTGAATCTTGTCAGAAAATATGGCGAAATGTCCTACATGACGGTAATAGTTTGATTGCGGTGTTTACTTCAATAATATCCCTGATATCTGCATACTCTACGTCTTAATTCCATTTCTGTTTAGCTCAGTTATGACTTTAGTCGGATTAAGGTAATGAAAAAAATCACTGTTTTGAGTTTATGTAGGCCTACAGTTCAACATTCATGTTTAACTAAATAAACAGTTAGTAAACACAAGTACATCTTATTGAACATCATTTATTTTCATCACCAATTATCATAGTAGAACAGTTTCTCAAGCAGTTTGTGATGCATTTTGGAAACAGGAGATGAGCCCCTGGTCTAATGCGTCACCTGGCTTGAGAAACTCGTTCTCAAAGACTTACTTTTAGTCATTATTTTGGTAGCACACATATTCTGAATGCCTTCGGCAGAATTCAAGTGAACCATTTTAATTTTAGATTAATCTAAATTAATTCCAAGATTAATGAAATGAAATGATATTTTCAAGTGTATTTTTATTATTACATAAATAAATAAATACATAAATGGCATGCTTTATATGAATGTATAATGAAATTCAATTAAACGCAACTTCCTGTTCACAATTAATAAGTAATATTATTTTAAAAAGTAGTACTAAAAACAGAAATAATGACTTCATAATGTATTTAGACATGAAAATCAACTTCAAAGTTATTGAATCAGATGACAAAATACTTCTATACTTTTTGTATTTTGTTGTTTATCTTCCTGTTCATTCAGATTTAATGTGAGACTTTACAACAAGATATAATTAATTAACGTCAGTTAATTTAACTTAAGTCTTTTTTTTTTGGTGGTCAAAGGGGCATCAATGTGTGGATGTCAAATAGACGTAAATGTTTAGACATCAAATCGATTTTTGCATTTTTGATTTTGAAATCATTTTGACATCAGCGTGCCCCCTTGTCTAATTCTGTTTTTTTTTCAGAGACCTTAGCAATAACATTTTCACATATTAACCTAGCATACGACATTAAAAAGTCTGACTATTTTTACACTTTTTTGTTCATGAGCTCTGTACAATAAGATTAACATCAGTTATTTTAACTTAAGTCTTTTTGTTTTTGGTGGCCAAAAGGCTTCAATATGTGGATGTCAAATGGACGTAAAGGTTTTGACATCAAATCGATTAACATTTTTGACAAGTGTCTTAGACGTTGTTTTGACATCCAGTTGGGTTAAGCTGTCCAAAAACATTCTGTCTAATTCTGATGTTTTTTTAAAGGCCTTAACATAAACATTTTCAAATAATAATCTAGGCTTTGACACTGAAGAATCTGGCAATTTATAGACCTTTTGTTCACGAGCTCTGTAAGATACCTCCAGCACGCACAGGACATCAATATAACGTCAGATTGTTGCTGTACCCCAACGTCGTGGGATGTTGCATTTTTTCATTTGGAAATTAAAATCGGGTTGATGTCAAAATCGATTTACATTTTTTGATGTGTTTTTTTGACATTGTTTTGACATCAATGTGCCAGCTGGGTTACAAGTTTTCAGATAACAGTTTACTGTCTACTTTTGATGTTTTTAGAGACCTTAACATTAACATTTTCACATATTAGTCTTGCCTACGGCATTAAATAAATACATGAAGGGTTTTCTTATTGGTGTGTAGAGTTTTGCAAAAATAGCCAATAGTTACAAAAAATGTGCTTAAGCATTCAGAAAAAAACTGTAATAAAGGGACTAAGCCGAAAAGAAAATGAATGAATGAATGTGTCTGAGAGAGAAAAGAATTCAGGAAATTTGAGAGATGTAGTCATTGAATGCATTTTGTGCCAAAACAGAGAACAAAACTGATCTTCAGTTTAGCCCACATAGACTTCTGTTGTGCTCACTGTGTGAAGACTTTTGCAAAAGTGACCTAAGTATTGAGAAATGTGTCCTAGCGTCTGTAAAAAACTGTAATCAAGCCTACGACATTGAAAAAAAAACTTTTATGCGTCTTTTGTTAATGAGCTCTGTACGTTAAACTAAAGTCTTTTTGGTGGCCAAAATGGCATCAATGCACAGATGTCAAATAGACGTAAAGGATTTGACATCAAATAGATTTACATTTTTGACACATTTTTTAGACGTTGATTTGACGTTTACAGTTTTTTCTGAATGCTTAAGCACATTTTGTGTATTGGCTATTTTTGCAAAGCTCTACACACCAATAAGAAAACCCTTCACCAAATCTGCAAAACATTTTAGTTCTCTTGCAAAAGCTAATAAACCTTGCTTAACTCTTCAAACCTTCATAAAAATGGTATTTTTGTATCAAACATTTAACTCAAGCCATCACATTACAGTTTTTCCCAATTGTTTACACACATTTTCTGAAAGCATGCCTCATATTGTCAGAACTCTACACACAAATCACAAAACACACACACATTGGGCAAAACCCTTCAATTCTCGTGCAAAATGAAACTTTACATTCAAAACAATGTACTTACTTCTCAAAATGGTGTTTTGTTTTCAAATGACACACACAAGGCATCACATGAATAGACATTTATAAGAACCATTTGAACACTGATGTGCTTAATGTAAAACACTTCATCTCCATTGTCACCACTTCATCTCCATTCATCATGACTCACTGTGAGCCTTTTTTTGTTCAGTGTTACACTTATTGCAGACAGTACATAGGCCTACATAAGTGCATTGTAAAATCTTTCAGAATATTGTTTTTATACAAAACACACAAATACACAGTACCAAATATATTTTACTGTATTTTTCCCACAAAAACAGTGTACACAGTGTTCATCCCAACCAACACAAAGTTGCACATAACGTGGTCTACATATGCCACCAACAGAAGTATTTACAGAATACAGTTACAGTAAAAATAAATAAATAAATGGAAAAAAAAGTGTGGATTTCGGTCATACACTTTCCATCCCCAGGCAGAAAAAAATCCTCAATAGGATTGAGAAATGGGGAATATGAGCTCTGATTTCTAAATTGCAATTATGTGTGACAGGTGTTTACCTATATGATGAGTTAGTATGCAAAGTAGGACAACTGACTTTACAATTGTGAATGACAGTGTGTTCCTTGTGAAAACAAGAGATTTTATGCATGAAAATTGTGTTAAATGCAGAGAATTGTGTGTAGTGTTTTGAAAAAAGTGTGTTTTAAATCTGCAATTTGAGTGTAAAGCAGGAATTGTGCTTGTAGTTTAGCAGAATTGGTTCAGGGCGTTGGTGCATCAGTTACATGTTGTAGTCAAATCAAATCAAATCAAATCAAATCACTTTTATTGTCACATCATCAGCAGCACGTGTGCTATGATGAGTGAAAAGCTTAGGTGCTGGCTCCAGACAGTGCAAAATACAGACAGTGTAAATACAACGACAGTGCAGTATACAGACAGTGCAAAATACAGACAGTGTAAATACAACGACAGTGCAGTATACAGACAGTGCAAAATACAGACAGTGCAAAATACAGACAGTGTAAATACAACGACAGTGCAAAATACAGACAGTGTAAATACAACGACAGTGCAGATTACAGACAGTGTAAAATACAGACAGTGCAGATTACAGACAGTGCAGATTACAGACAGTGTAAAATACAGACAGTGCAGATTACAGACAGTGCAGTATACAGACAGTGCAAAATACAGACAGTGCAAATACAATGACAGTGCGAAATACAGACTGCAAAAATACAGACAGTGCAGGATACAGACAGTGCAGTATACAACAACATACTCACAAAAAAACAAGACAATGTAAAATTGGCAATGTTGACAGCGATACGTAGGCAGTATTGTTTTAAGTATGGATTTGTTAAAGTGCAGTGCATGCTACATCTTGATGGTGTGCAGTGTGGGGTAGGGAAGAGTTTGTGTGGGGTGTGTTAAGTGTTCATCAGCCTGATAGTCTGAGGGAAGAAACTTTCCTTCAGTCGGCTGGTGCGTGACCGGATAGTCATAGTGTCTGAAGTACAAATAATTGTGTGTAAACAACTAAGAAAAACTGTAAGCACACAATGCTCCAACTACACACTGATGGAATGAATAAAAACTACATCTGGCTTTTGCTTTAAAACAGCTCCTCAACTGATCTTTAAAAAGGAGTTTGCCACTAGAAGCTTTAAAGATAATGAGGAGTGAGAAAGCTAAACAATTATATGATTTGTTTCAAGAATATGCCTTTATTTAACCCCTTACATAGTTTCTATTTGATGTCTGCACAGTATGTTGTTCTTTTTTTGTTACTGTAAGTTTTTTTATTTTTTTATTATTTTTTATTTTTTTGTTGGTTTATTTGTATGTTTGTTTGTTTAGTTTTTTTGTGTAATTTTATGGCTTTATATTTGATTCACTGTATGACATGTCTCAGTCAGTGTGTGCAAGATTATGTTTGGATTGAGTTTGGCCTAAATTTTTATGACTTTGAAAGGCAGAAAAAAAAAACGTCTGGCTTTTGCCTTCTCAGAGCACAAGCTAGGCTATGTCAGTTTGAGGTCATACCTTTCTCATAGTTCTGTAAACATACAGGGATGCAAACTTCAAGTACTGGTGTTTATTTACACACATCAAAACAAATCAAAACACAAAATAGTAATTTCACTGAGAAAAAAAAAAAAATCAGACTACATCGTGTCGTCTCTCTGGGTCCGGCCACAAAATTTCATCTACATCACATGCAAAGGCACCGGGGAAAGTATCTGATTGCAAAGTGAACTAATAATCTAAATCAGTTTTCACATGTGACAGTGTGCCAGACAGTTGGCAAAATAGTGTAAATAATAGCCATACATGTGTATAGTTTTGCTATGAGTGTGTTGATCATTTGGAAATTCTGTGTAAAGCAGTGAGTTGTGTTTACAGTTCTGCGAAAAGAGTGCTGTGCAGTGGATTGTACCTACAGTTTTGAAAAGTGTGTGTTACAAAATTGCAAACTTAGTGCAAAGCAGTGTTTGTGCTTTTAATTTAGCAAACTCAGTGAGTGGTTTTGCTATAAGAATGAATCGTTTTATAAATTGTGCTATAAGAATCTCGGTTAGGGTTTAAGCATTCAGAAAAAACTGTAAGTTGTCAACTTACACTAACCCTAACCCCATTCCCAACCCTAACCCCAACCTAACAGTCTACTTGTAATCTAATGATAATTAGTTGCAATGTAACTTAAATTCAACAAACGGACCATCAAAATAAAGTGTGACCACACATTATCATCCTCTGGATAACGATCGTCAGATCGTGCTGCTCTACTGAAGTCATCCACAACGTGGTCTTGATGGTGAATCTCCTCCAGAAATGACAGAGACTCTTTGTTTACACGTTTGTGAGCATTTGAGTAGTTGCTGCTGTCATGTGATGTGCGTTTGACAGGATAGACTGTACCTTACGTTCATTTCATACAGATTACAAAACCAAAACACTTTTGTTTTTAAGTGCACTTGGTTCATTTAAAAGCACAGATTTCAAGTGTGTTTGCTGACCACCAAACTGTTGTAAAGCACAGATCTGGTTTCCTGAAGAATCGTCAGTCTATAGCGATCGATGATTGGCTCCTGTACTAGTAGGCGGGGTTTCATTCGCCATATTGACACACTTTTCCCCATTCAAAACTATATGAGTGACACGTCTTGTGTATCCTATAGTCTTTGTATTAACCTAGCATACAAAATTGAAAATGATTGACTTCATAAGCTCTGTACAATAAAATACATTAAACTAACATCAGTTAATTTAGCTAAAGTCTTTTTATGGAGGACAAAAGGGCATCATGAGTAGTTAAAGATGAGTTAATGATGATGTGCCCCTCCAAGTAAAGTCATGACATAATCATACAGTAACAGCTCATGAGTTCATGTTGGTTACATTTAGTTTAAACTTAATTGTTAACTAATACATTAATTAACAACATGTACTAACAAGTAATTAGGGTAGCCGTTATTCACACATGAACTCATGTGACTCATGTTGTAGTTCAAGTTAGTTCATGATTAGTGCATATAACTCATCATTAATTCATAATAAAGTAATGTTTAGTTTACATATTAATACATCATTATTCATGTACTGTTATTATAAAGTGTTACCAGTCATCCACATACCTGCCAACACTCCCGTTTTTCCCGGGAGTCTCCCGTATTTCAGACCCGTCTCCCGTATTGTTCTGTCTCCCGGTAAACTCCCGGAATTCCCCCGCCCCTCAGCATTTTGGTACAGTCCGGGCTGAAACTTGGTGCTTGTGCTCTTCCGGTCGCGCGCTACAGTTTGCGCGCCCCCATTTCCCCAAACCTCTCACTCCTCCCGCTCCCCGCTCTTCAGTTTGCGCCAGTGTTGCCAACTTAGCGACAAATTTTCAAAAAAGCGACTAGCGACAAATCTAGCGACTTTTTTGTGTGTTACTGGAGATTTTTATAGACTGTCGTTCGTCCATTACTGTACCGTCCCTACTCTTCTCAACGAGCCTCCCCTGCAGCCTGAGAGCAGAGCACCTCTCTGGGTACCGACGGCAAATGATTTAGAACAGGTGGCAGTTTGAAGGTATTTCCCTTGTACAGTCAACCCGATCTGCTTCTCCTTTATTTTAACAATTTAATTTGACCATTTATTCTTGTTCACAATCAGAGATGTTTTAAGTGAGAGTTTCAGAACTTGTCTGAATATATTACGTCTGAGAGATTACTGCAAATTCCCTACTCATCTATAATGATATACTGTATTCAAACAGCAATAAATTTAGTTCAACTGACAAGCTTACATAAAGCGTAGTGCGAATATAAAATACCCCATTTATTTACCATAGGCTGTTAAACAAACAGAAATGGTAGAACGCGATGACGTCAGTAATATGCAAATTAGCGTATGACGGAGGGGTCTCCCGGAATTTACGAACCAAATGTTGGCAGGTATGGTCATCCAATAACTCTCTACTGTCAAATTCTGCTGTTTTTCAGAGACCTTTGGAGTGCAAAAATGATCAACCAGTGGGTGATTTTCGCCGTCTACGTCCTGACGTTTCTAATCGGCCTTCCAGCGAATCTTCTGGCCATCTGCACGTTCATCAAAAAACTCGGAGACAAACCCAGTCCCAACGACATCCTGCTCTTCCACCTGACCACTTCAGATCTGGTCTTCCTGCTGTTTCTTCCCTTCAAGATGTACGAAGCCTTCATGGGCATGAAATGGCACTTACCCCAGACCCTGTGCTCCATCGCCTCCTTCTTCTTCTTCACCACGATTTACACCAGTTCTCTACTGCTAATGGCTATAGCGGTGGATCGCTATTTAGGACTAGCATTCCCGTTTAAATACCGAATGCTACGTAAACCGATTTACGCTACGGTAGGTTGTGTTTTTATATGGCTAGTGAGCGCGGCTCATTGCAGTATCGTGTTTATCATTGTTCATATGCCAGATCAGAACACAACCGGATCGGTTTGCTACGAAGAATTTACGGAAGCGCAGAAAAGGATCTTGCTACCAGTTCGGCTCGAGTTTTTTGTGGTTATTTACACGCTGCCGCTCCTAGTTTGTATCTTCTGCTATATTAACTGCATCTATATACTGTACAGCAGGCCTCTTATTGTGAAAGTGAAGAAGCAAAGAGCCATTGGGATGGCGTTGTGCACACTTACCATCTTTTTACTGTGTTTTTTACCCTATAACCTGTCGCATCTAGTAGGTTACAGCAGCAATAAAAGCCCGCCGTGGAGATATTACACGCTTTTGCCGAGCACACTCAACACCTGTCTTGATCCGTTCGTCTTTTACTTTTCATCCTCAACTTTCCGCGAAAGCAAAACAGTTTCTTTGCTGAAGACGTGGTGCTTTAGAAGACACAAGAGAAATTATACGAAGACAGAAACTGAACTGAATGTTGTAGCGATATGACCAGCTTTTACATTTCAATGTCATGTTTTTTTTAATTCAGGTTCTAATATTTTTCATAAATCTGTAACATTTAATATACAGTATGTGAACTTATTCATAAACTAATTTCGAGAGGATCACGTGCTTATGAGATTGCTTGCGTGTGTCCCCGCATTATCCAATTTATGATTCACCAATCAGACGATTTCCAAGATACTATAAATACCCTAGGTTCTTTATCGAATTCATCTTCATTTTGAAGAATCTCCCCTTCCACCTCTACTCCTCCACCTTTCCTAGATGGTGGCACGGTGGCCCAGTGGTTAGCACTGTTGGCTCACAGCAAGAACGTTTCTGATTCTAGTCATTACCAAGCCAGCCGACGTTTCTGTGCGGAGTTTACATGTTCTGCCTGTGCTCATGTGGGTTTCCCCCGGGTCCCCCGGTTTCCTCCCACCGTCCAAAAACAAGCAACTTAAGTTAATTGACTAATCCAAATCGGCCCCATAGACATGCTCCTAGTAAGTAGTTATCTCTTAAGAGCACTCACTATCTGTTCATTAGCTACTACGGCAGGGGAGTTCTTGAGATCTACCTGAGCTCAAACTCCCCTCTCGCCTTGCAAACGGGAGGGAGCCCCGGGCTCGAGGATCTTATGAGAGATCTCTCTCCCGGGACAGCATGCCGAACAAGCTTTATAATCAATCATCAGCAAAGAGTGAACTCTTGAAGTGTTTTTTTATAGTTTGGCAACAAATTAAAGAAATGTCTTAACCCGTGTCCTAACATTACACAATGTCGTTTCCATGTTAAATTTAGTTATGAGGTAAATGAGGTAAAGTTGGTTTTATTCCCATAGTCAGACTTCCTTCTTAATAATACAATTTCAAAAAGTATTATATATCAGTTTCCCAGTGATGGGATGCAGCTGGAAGGGAATCCGCTGCGTAAAACGTGCTGGATACGTTGGCGGATCATTCCACTTTGGTAACCCCAGATTAATAAAGGGACTAAGCCGAAAAGAAAATGAATGAATGAATTATATATCAGAGGTCTCTAGGGTTGGGCAATGTTGACAAATTTGGCATCGTGCGATGTCTATTGTGAAACATCACGATGGATGATGGCATCGTCGTCGTAGGTGGCAGTGAATTTATTATCTATGAATAATTAATTCATTCATAATGAATTAATTATTTGAAGCCTACCGTTTCAACTACCTGACCCGCATGGTCTTTGTTTTACCCATAACCAAATCATAAATAAAGATAAGTTACTCACAAAAAGAAAACAAAAACTGCAACAAAAAAAAAAAAAATGTAGCTCCTGGGATGTATTTGGCACTCTCCAGAAATGTATATAGAGATACATAATCAGAATGAGCCTAGGATGAAAATCCAACGTCGAGCCAACATCTTAAACCAACGTCATATTCACAATCCAACGTCTGATAGGACTTATAGTGGTAACGTCCACACAACGTCAAGCTGTAACATCATTAGACGTTGATATTTGGTTGATTTTAGGTTGGACATTAAGGTTGGCCTGACGTTCGTTTCTGACGTGAACCGGATTTTTCCAAATAAAATGAAATGTCCCCACGACGTTGGGGTACAACGTCAATCTGACGTCCTGTGCCTGCTGGGAGTGATCAAAGAGTTACAATCACAGGGTCTTAAAAATGTACTATTTATTTCATGTATATATTTTTTACTTGTCATGTAAACATTCAATCGGTTCTTCTAGTCAAACAACAAATAAACAAAACAACATTAAATGACGAGAACAGATTTTATTTGAGATTTGTACACTCTAAAATGAGTATTGAAACTAATGAAACCCATTTGGAAAACCTGGCAGTGTCTTTTTGTCTTGGTATTTTATAAGTGGGATTATATAATCGAATATTTGGGCGCTGAATGTTTGCTTGTCTCTGGTTTTAGCGAGTGCCGGCCACTCTTCTGCATTCATGCATCCTGTAGGCACACATGTAAAATATACCTGCAGAAACAAAACACACATTTAGGAGATCACCAGCTGGACCACACAAAGATTCAGTAATTCAATATATGGTGCACAGTATTGATATCGTGGGCACTTTGAAATAGAGTGGAAAAGTATTTTAGATTTCAACTTTTAGAGTGTCTTTTAAGAATATTCATACTTTTGCATTTGCAGTGGTTGTTTATGACAGCATCAAACTAGATATTAAAGTTTGAGGACAAACTTTATGGTGGCTTGAGAAAGCCTGTTGGAAGCAGTTTATTTAGTTGAAAAAAGTATCAAGTTGGCTAAAAGAATGTTTAAGATCCCTGCAGTCAACAATGCAACCACTGTAAAGAGTGAAACAAGCCAGTAAAAAGCTTTAAAGTTGATCCCTGTGTCTGATGTTGGTAATAGCATGATACTACCATGAGTTAGCATGATTCTAGCATGAGTTAGCATGTTTCTAACACAATTGACCATGTTGTTACCATAATTCTATTATGAATTAGCACACTGTTAGCATGATTCTAGCATGAATGAACATGTTGTTAACATGTTTCTAGCATGAATTAGCAAGTTACTAGCATGAATTAGCATGTTACTAGCATGTTTCTACTGTCAATTAGCATGTGGTTAGCAGAAATTAGCATGCTGTTAGCATGATTTTAGCATTAATCAGCATGTTACTACCATGATTCTAGCATGAATTAGCATGTTACTAGCATGTTTCTAGTATGAATTAACATGTTGTAAGCATTAATTAGCATGTTACTAGCATGATTCTAGCATGAATTAGCATGTTACTAGCATGATTCTAGAATGAATTAGCATGTTACGAACATACTTCTAGAATGAATTAGCATGTTGTTAGCATGATTTTAGCATTAATTAGCATGTTACTAGCATGATTCTAGCATGTTGTTAGCATGATTTTAGCATTATTTAGCATGTTACTAGCATGTTTCTAGTATGAATTAACATGTTGTAAGCATAAATTAACATGTTACTAGCATGATTCTAGCATGAATTAGCATGTTGTTACCATGATTCTAGAATGAATTAGCATGTTGTTAGCATGATTCTAGCATGTTACTAGTGTATGTCTAGCATGAATTAACATGTTGACAGCATGATTCTAGCATGAATTAGCATGTTACTAGCATGATTCTAGCATAAATTAGCATGTTACTAGCATGTTACTAGCATGTTTCTAGCATGAATTAGCATGTTACTAGCATGTTTCTAGCATGAATTAGCATGTTACTAGCATGAATTAGCATGTTACTAGCATGAATTAGCATGTTACTACCATGATTCCAGCATGAATTAGCATGTTGTTAGCATGAGTTAGCACGTTGTTAGCATGATTCTAGCATGAATTAGCATGTTGTTAGCATGACTCCAGCATGAATTAGCATGTTTTTAGCATGATTCTAGCATGAATTAGCATGTTGTTAGCATGATTCCAGCATGAATTAGCATGTTGCTAGCATAATTCTAGCATGAATTAGCATGTTACTAGCATGTTTCTAGCATGAATTAGCATGTTACTACCATGATTCCAGCATTAATTTGCATGTTGTTAGCATGAGTTAGCACGTTGTTAGCATGATTCTAGCATGAATTAGCATGTTGTTAGCATGACTCCAGCATGAATTAGCATGTTGTTAGCATGATTCTAGCATGAATTAGCATGTTGTTAGCATGATTCTAGCATGAATTAGCATGTTGGTAGCATGACCATCATGAATTAGCATGTTTTTAGCATGAATTATCATGTTGTTAGCATGATTCTAGCATGAATTAGCATGTTGCTAACATGATTCTAGCATGAATTAGCACGTTACTAGCATGTTTCTAGCATGAATTAGCATGTTACTACCATGATTCCAGCATGAATTAACATGTTGTTAGCATGAGTTAGCACGTTGTTAGCATGATTCTAGCATGAATTAGCATGTTGTTAGCATGACTCCAGCATGAATTAGCATGTTTTTAGCATGATTCTAGCATGAATTAGCATGTTGTTAGCATGATTCTAGCATGAATTAGCATGTTGCTAGCATGACTTCATCATGAATTAGCATGTTTTTAGCATGAATTAGCATGTTGTTAGCATGATTCTAGCATGAATTAACATGTTGCTAGCATGATTCTAGCATGAATGAGCACGTTACTAGCATGTTTCTAGCATGAATTAGCATGTTACTACCATGATTCCAGCATGAATTAACATGTTGTTAGCATGAGTTAGCACGTTGTTAGCATGATTCTAGCATGAATTAGCATGTTGTTAGCATGACTCCAGCATGAATTAGCATGTTTTTAGCATGATTCTAGCATGAATTAGCATGTTGTTAGCATGATTCTAGCATGAATTAGCATGTTGCTAGCATGACTTCATCATGAATTAGCATGTTTTTAGCATGAATTAGCATGTTGTTAGCATGATTCTAGCATGAATTAGCATGTTGCTAGCATGAATCTAGCATGAATTAGCACGTTACTAGCATGTTTCTAGCATGAATTAGCATGTTACTACCATGATTCCAGCATGAATTAACATGTTGTTAGCATGAGTTAGCACGTTGTTAGCATGATTCTAGCATGAATTAGCATGTTGTTAGCATGACTCCAGCATGAATTAGCATGTTTTTAGCATGATTCTAGCATGAATTAGCATGTTGTTAGCATGATTCTAGCATGAATTAGCATGTTGCTAGCATGACTTCATCATGAATTAGCATGTTTTTAGCATGAATTAGCATGTTGTTAGCATGATTCTAGCATGAATTAACATGTTGCTAGCATGATTCTAGCATGAATTAGCACGTTACTAGCATGTTTCTAGCATGAATTAGCATGTTACTACCATGATTCCAGCATGAATTAGCATGTTGTTAGCATGAGTTAGCACGTTGTTAGCATGATTCTAGCATGAATTAGCATGTTGTTAGCATGACTCCAGCATGAATTAGCATGATTCTAGCATGAATTAGCATGTTGTTAGCATGATTCTAGCATGAATTAGCATGTTGTTAGCATGATTCTAGCATGAATTAGCATGTTGTTAGCATGATTCTAGCATGAATTAGCAAGTTACTAGCATGATTCTAGCATGAATTAGCATGTTGTCTGGGGTCCGTTCTTCATACCTCGCTTAAATGATCTAAGATGATTTGGCAGATCCTTGATCTGTTAATCTTGATCACTGATCTCTGGCTAATTTGGTTCTTCAAACAAGTTCGCAAATCCGATTAAAAGGTCAAGTTTCCTAATCGGTAAATTTAAATTAATGTTGCATCACAAAAGCATTCTGATATTGGTAAAGGTGTCTGCAACTTCTGCAAAGCATCAAATCACCGTCATATTAGCGGTCAAAACATGTGCATGACTGCATAAATTATTATTCCTTTAAAAACAAACAAACAAACAGTTGAATATTGTGCTTGTCTACTATCATACACAAAATGTAAAGTGGGTCAGTACCTTAAAATAGTACCCGTTTGTATCTAAAAAGATCCCCTTGGGGAGAACCACCTGCTTTTTGTGTGAGTGCAGATTGCATAAGTGTTATATATATACAGTTGAAGTCAGAATTATTAGCCCCTCTTTGAACTTTTTTTTCTCTTTTAAATATTTCCCAAATGATGTTTAACAGAGCAAGGGAATTTTCACAGTATGTCTGATAATATTTTTTCTTCTGGAGAAAGTCTTATTTGTTTTATTTTGACTAGAATAAAAGCAGTTTTTAATTTTTTAAAACCCATTTTAAGGTCAAAATTATTAGCCCCTTTAAGCTATTTTTTTTCAATAGTCTACAGAACAAACCATCATTATACAATAACTTGCCTAATTACCCTAACCTGCCTAGCTAACCTAATTAACCTAGTTAAGCCTTTAAATGTCACTTTAAGCTGTATAGAAGTGCCCTAGGAGAAATATCTAGTCAAATATTATTTACTGTCATCATGGCAAACATAAAATAAATCAGTTATTAGAGATGAGTTATTAAAACTATTATGTTTAAAAAAGTGTTGAAAAAAATCTTCTCTCCGTTAAACAGAAATTGGGGGAAAAAATAAACATGGGGGCTAATAATTCTGACTTCAACTGTATATACTGTATATATATATATATATATATATATATATATATATATATATATATATATATATATATATATATATATATATATATATATATATATATATATATATGTTTTTCAACTATTTTACTATTTTTCCAAGTGTATAAATGTTACTACTGTAAAAAAAATATGAGCGTTCAGTACATACATTCAATGTTACCTTTGCTTGAGAAGACCCGATCTAATCCTGTTTATATGAAATAAGCCTGCTCCCTAGCAGGTTTGAGCTACCAGAACTGCTGCTATGACAACAACTCTCAAAAGAGTTTTTAAGAATGAAATGATCCTGGATCATGTCAAATTGTCAATAACCAAATCCAGCTTATTGAGTAATCCACGTTTGAAGAACAGACGCCTGGTCCTCGAGGGCTGGTGACCTGCAAAGTTTAGTTCTAACCCCAATCAGACACACCTGAGCTAGCTAATCAAGCTCTTACTAGGCTTTCTAGAAACATCCTTGCAGGTGTGTTTAGGCAAGTTGGAGCTAAATTCTGCAGGACACCGGCCCTCAAGGATCGAGATTGGGCACCCCTGGTGTAAATGATCAGGCAAAACATATAAAAGTTTGGGGATTTTTTGCTGAAAAATTAAACGTAAATAAACAGGCAAAATGGATAAAATGTTCCAAATTTTGTCTGAAAACTTTGTGTAAACAAACAGGCATCTGTGTAAACGAACAGGCGAAACGAATAAAAGGTTTACAGTTTTTGGCTAAAAATCTGTGTAAACGAACAGGCGAAACGCATAAAAGGTTTACAGTTTTGGGCTAAAAATCTGTGTAAAAGAACAGGCGAAACGCATAAAAGGTTTACAGTTTTGGGCTAAAAAATCTGTGTAAACGAACAGGCGAAACGCATAAAAGGTTTACAGTTTTGGCCTAAAAAGTTTGTGTAAACGAACAGGCGAAACGCATAAAAGGTTTACAGTTTTGGCCTAAAAAGTTTGTGTAAACGAACAGGCCAAACGCATAAAAGGTTTACAGTTTTGGGCTAAAAATCTGTGTAAAAGAACAGGCGAAACGCATAAAAGGTTTACAGTTTTGAGCTAAAAATCTGTGTAAACGAACAGGCGAAACGCATAAAAGGTTTACAGTTTTGGGCTAAAAATCTGTGTAAACGAACAGGCGAAACGCATAAAAGGTTTACAGTTTTGGGCTAAAAATCTGTGCAAACGAACAGGCGAAACGCATAAAAGGTTTACAGTTTTGGCCTAAAAAGTTTGTGTAAACGAACAGGCCAAACGCATAAAAGGTTTACAGTTTTGGGCTAAAAATCTGTGTAAACGAACAGGCGAAACGCATAAAAGGTTTACAGTTTTGGCCTAAAAAGTTTGTGTAAACGAACAGGCGAAACGCATAAAAGGTTTACAGTTTTGGCCTAAAAAGTTTGTGTAAACGAACAGGCCAAACGCATAAAAGGTTTACAGTTTTGGGCTAAAAATCTGTGTAAACGAACAGGCGAAACGCATAAAAGGTTTACAGTTTTGAGCTAAAAATCTGTGTAAACGAACAGGCGAAACGCATAAAAGGTTTACAGTTTTGGGCTAAAAATCTGTGTAAACGAACAGGCAAAACGCATAAAAGGTTTACAGTTTTGGGCTAAAAATCTGTGTAAACGAACAGGCGAAACGCATAAACGGTTTACAGTTTTGGGCTAAAAAGTTTGTGTAAACGAACAGGCGAAACGCATAAAAGGTTTACAGTTTTGGGCTAAAAATCTGTGTAAAAGAACAGGCGAAACGCATAAAAGGTTTACAGTTTTGGGCAAAAAAATCTGTGTAAACGAACAGGCGAAACGCATAAAAGGTTTACAGTTTTGGGCTAAAAAATCTGTGTAAACGAACAGGCGAAACGCATAAAAGGTTTACAGTTTTGGGCTAAAAATCTGTGTAAAAGAACAGGCGAAACGCATAAAAGGTTTACAGTTTTGGGCTAAAAATCTGTGTAAACGAACAGGCGAAACGCATAAAAGGTTTACAGTTTTGGCCTAAAAAGTTTGTGTAAACGAACAGGCGAAACGCATAAAAGGTTTACAGTTTTGAGCTAAAAAAATCTGTGTAAACGAACAGGCGAAACGCATAAAAGGTTTACAGTTTTGGGCTAAAAAATCTGTGTAAAAGAACAGGCGAAACGCATAAAAGGTTTACAGTTTTGGGCTAAAAAATCTGTGTAAACGAACAGGCGAAACGCATAAAAGGTTTACAGTTTTGGGCTAAAAAGTTTGTGTAAACGAACAGGCGAAACGCATAAAAGGTTTACAGTTTTGGGCTAAAAATCTGTGTAAACGAACAGGCGAAACGCATAAAAGGTTTACAGTTTTGGGCTAAAAAATCTGTGTAAAAGAACAGGCGAAACGCATAAAAGGTTTACAGTTTTGGGCTAAAAATCTGTGCAAACGAACAGGCGAAACGCATAAAAGGTTTACAGTTTTGGGCTAAAAAATCTGTGTAAAAGAACAGGCGAAACGCATAAAAGGTTTACAGTTTTGGGCTAAAAATCTGTGCAAACGAACAGGCGAAACGCATAAAAGGTTTACAGTTTTGGGCTAAAAAATCTGTGTAAAAGAACAGGCGAAACGCATAAAAGGTTTACAGTTTTGGGCTAAAAAATCTGTGTAAAAGAACAGGCGAAACGCATAAAAGGTTTACAGTTTTGGGCTAAAAAATCTGTGTAAAAGAACAGGCGAAACGCATAAAAGGTTTACAGTTTTGGGCTAAAAATCTGTGCAAACGAACAGGCGAAACGCATAAAAGGTTTACAGTTTTGGGCTAAAAATCTGTGCAAACGAACAGGCGAAACGCATAAAAGGTTTACAGTTTTGGGCTAAAAAATCTGTGTAAAAGAACAGGCGAAACGCATAAAAGGTTTACAGTTTTGGGCTAAAAATCTGTGCAAACGAACAGGCGAAACGCATAAAAGGTTTACAGTTTTGGGCTAAAAATCTGTGTAAACGAACAGGCGAAACGCATAAAAGGTTTACAGTTTTGGGCAAAAAAATCTGTGTAAAAGAACAGGCGAAACGCATAAAAGGTTTACAGTTTTGGGCTAAAAAATCTGTGTAAAAGAACAGGCGAAACGCATAAAAGGTTTACAGTTTTGGGCTAAAAAATCTGTGTAAAAGAACAGGCGAAACGCATAAAAGGTTTACAGTTTTGGGCTAAAAATCTGTGCAAACGAACAGGCGAAACGCATAAAAGGTTTACAGTTTTGGGCTAAAAATCTGTGCAAACGAACAGGCGAAACGCATAAAAGGTTTACAGTTTTGGGCTAAAAAGTTTGTGTAAACGAACAGGCGAAACGCATAAAAGGTTTACAGTTTTGGGCTAAAAATCTGTGTAAACGAACAGGCGAAACGCATAAAAGGTTTACAGTTTTGAGCTAAAAATCTGTGTAAACGAACAGGCGAAACGCATAAAAGGTTTACAGTTTTGGGCTAAAAATCTGTGTAAACGAACAGGCAAAACGCATAAAAGGTTTACAGTTTTGGGCTAAAAATCTGTGTAAACGAACAGGCGAAACGCATAAAAGGTTTACAGTTTTGGGCTAAAAAGTTTGTGTAAACGAACAGGCGAAACGCATAAAAGGTTTACAGTTTGGGCTAAAAATCTGTGTAAAAGAACAGGCGAAACGCATAAAAGGTTTACAGTTTTGGGCAAAAAAATCTGTGTAAACGAACAGGCGAAACGCATAAAAGGTTTACAGTTTTGGGCTAAAAAATCTGTGTAAACGAACAGGCGAAACGCATAAAAGGTTTACAGTTTTGGGCTAAAAATCTGTGTAAAAGAACAGGCGAAACGCATAAAAGGTTTACAGTTTTGGGCTAAAAAGTTTGTGTAAACGAACAGGCGAAACACATAAAAGGTTTACAGTTTTGGGCTAAAAATCTGTGCAAACGAACAGGCGAAACGCATAAAAGGTTTACAGTTTTGGGCTAAAAATCTGTGCAAACGAACAGGCGAAACGCATAAAAGGTTTACAGTTTTGGGCTAAAAATCTGTGTAAAAGAACAGGCGAAACGCATAAAAGGTTTACAGTTTTGGGCTAAAAATCTGTGCAAACGAACAGGCGAAACGCATAAAAGGTTTACAGTTTTGGGCTAAAAAATCTGTGCAAACGAACAGGCGAAACGCATAAAAGGTTTACAGTTTTGGGCTAAAAAGTTTGTGTAAACGAACAGGCGAAACGCATAAAAGGTTTACAGTTTTGGGCTAAAAATCTGTGTAAACGAACAGGCGAAACGCATAAAAGGTTTACAGTTTTGGGCTAAAAAATCTGTGTAAAAGAACAGGCGAAACGCATAAAAGGTTTACAGTTTTGGGCTAAAAATCTGTGCAAACGAACAGGCGAAACGCATAAAAGGTTTACAGTTTTGGGCTAAAAAATCTGTGTAAAAGAACAGGCGAAACGCATAAAAGGTTTACAGTTTTGGGCTAAAAATCTGTGCAAACGAACAGGCGAAACGCATAAAAGGTTTACAGTTTTGGGCTAAAAATCTGTGTAAAAGAACAGGCGAAACGCATAAAAGGTTTACAGTTTTGGGCTAAAAAATCTGTGTAAAAGAACAGGCGAAACGCATAAAAGGTTTACAGTTTTGGGCTAAAAATCTGTGTAAAAGAACAGGCGAAACGCATAAAAGGTTTACAGTTTTGGGCTAAAAATCTGTGCAAACGAACAGGCGAAACGCATAAAAGGTTTACAGTTTTGGGCTAAAAATCTGTGCAAACGAACAGGCGAAACACATAAAAGGTTTACAGTTTTGGGCTAAAAAATCTGTGTAAAAGAACAGGCGAAACGCATAAAAGGTTTACAGTTTTGGGCTAAAAATCTGTGCAAACGAACAGGCGAAACGCATAAAAGGTTTACAGTTTTGGGCTAAAAATCTGTGTAAACGAACAGGCGAAACGCATAAAAGGTTTACAGTTTTGGGCAAAAAAATCTGTGTAAAAGAACAGGCGAAACGCATAAAAGGTTTACAGTTTTGGGCTAAAAAATCTGTGTAAAAGAACAGGCGAAACGCATAAAAGGTTTACAGTTTTGGGCTAAAAAATCTGTGTAAAAGAACAGGCGAAACGCATAAAAGGTTTACAGTTTTGGGCTAAAAATCTGTGCAAACGAACAGGCGAAACGCATAAAAGGTTTACAGTTTTGGGCTAAAAATCTGTGCAAACGAACAGGCGAAACGCATAAAAGGTTTACAGTTTTGGCCTAAAAAGTTTGTGTAAACGAACAGGCCAAACGCATAAAAGGTTTACAGTTTTGGGCTAAAAATCTGTGTAAACGAACAGGCGAAACGCATAAAAGGTTTACAGTTTTGAGCTAAAAATCTGTGTAAACGAACAGGCGAAACGCATAAAAGGTTTACAGTTTTGGGCTAAAAATCTGTGTAAACGAACAGGCAAAACGCATAAAAGGTTTACAGTTTTGGGCTAAAAATCTGTGTAAACGAACAGGCGAAACGCATAAACGGTTTACAGTTTTGGGCTAAAAAGTTTGTGTAAACGAACAGGCGAAACGCATAAAAGGTTTACAGTTTTGGGCTAAAAATCTGTGTAAAAGAACAGGCGAAACGCATAAAAGGTTTACAGTTTTGGGCAAAAAAATCTGTGTAAACGAACAGGCGAAACGCATAAAAGGTTTACAGTTTTGGGCTAAAAAATCTGTGTAAACGAACAGGCGAAACGCATAAAAGGTTTACAGTTTTGGGCTAAAAATCTGTGTAAAAGAACAGGCGAAACGCATAAAAGGTTTACAGTTTTGGGCTAAAAAGTTTGTGTAAACGAACAGGCGAAACACATAAAAGGTTTACAGTTTTGGGCTAAAAATCTGTGCAAACGAACAGGCGAAACGCATAAAAGGTTTACAGTTTTGGGCTAAAAATCTGTGCAAACGAACAGGCGAAACGCATAAAAGGTTTACAGTTTTGGGCTAAAAATCTGTGTAAAAGAACAGGCGAAACGCATAAAAGGTTTACAGTTTTGGGCTAAAAATCTGTGCAAACGAACAGGCGAAACGCATAAAAGGTTTACAGTTTTGGGCTAAAAAATCTGTGCAAACGAACAGGCGAAACGTATAAAAGGTTTACAGTTTTGGGCTAAAAATCTGTGCAAACGAACAGGCGAAACGCATAAAAGGTTTACAGTTTTGGGCTAAAAAATCTGTGCAAACGAACAGGCGAAACGCATAAAAGGTTTACAGTTTTGGGCTAAAAATCTGTGCAAACGAACAGGCGAAATGTATAAAAGGTTTACAGTTTTGGGCTAAAAATCTATGTAAAAGAACAGGCGAAACGCATAAAAGGTTTACAGTTTTGGGCTAAAAAATCTGTGTAAAAGAACAGGCGAAACGCATAAAAGGTTTACAGTTTTGGGCTAAAAAATCTGTGTAAAAGAACAGGCGAAACGCATAAAAGGTTTACAGTTTTGGGCTAAAAATCTGTGCAAACGAACAGGCGAAACGCATAAAAGGTTTACAGTTTTGGGCTAAAAATCTGTGCAAACGAACAGGCGAAACGCATAAAAGGTTTACAGTTTTGGGCTAAAAAATCTGTGTAAAAGAACAGGCGAAACGCATAAAAGGTTTACAGTTTTGGGCTAAAAATCTGTGTAAAAGAACAGGCGAAACGCATAAAAGGTTTACAGTTTTGGGCTAAAAATCTGTGTAAAAGAACAGGCGAAATGCATAAAAGGTTTACAGTTTTGGGCTAAAAAATCTGTGTAAAAGAACAGGCGAAACGCATAAAAAAGTTCCCAGTTTTTGGCTGAAATCATTGTCCCCTAAATTGGACATTGAAATAAAACAAATTTTCAATCTTTACTGACCTGAAAAAAAGGTCATGAGCAGAGCGACCCAGCCCAGAATGTAGGACCAGGAGAATCTCCAGTCTCCAAAACGCTTTCCCAGGAAGTTGACGGTCACGCCGGTGTAAATGGCCATCGCCAGCAGAACAAACAGAGCTTTTGGAGATACAGAAATAAGACATGAAGTTCTCTCAGATCACACTATTCAACAGAAGAATGGAAAAGAAAGACGTACTGGAAATGAAAAACATGATTCCTGCTGCAAAGGAACGGTTGAATCTCTCAAAGGCGGAGAAGTGAGCGAAGGAGAGGATTCCTGCGATTATTCCAGCAAAACACGACATGGCTGACAGGATCATGAAGGCCCGCGTTGCGTTCCAGTACGCTGTGATGATCACAAACATAACGTTAAAAAGAGAGATGGAGACATTAGCTATTTCTAATATTGATTAGGACTTTTATAATGTTTGGTAATCAACTTCTCAAAGATCTGATGGTTGAAAAATCTTACAGTCTTTAGTCCTTTAACTTAATTTTTCTGAAAATTATATTTCATAAAATATTTATTTTATTAGACTTATTGTTTAGGTACAAATTAAAGGTGAACACACACATGAAACATTCATATGTATAATTTAAGCATATACATAATTTAAGTGTGTGTACTGTGTATATTTATTAGGTATATAAACGTACAGTACACACATGCTTGCATATATTTCAGAAAATGTTTATTTATATTTAGACATAAAATATTTATGTATATGATACAAATTATATAAAACATGAAATATCTATGCATCAATGTTGTGTATAGCTTTGTTTCTATGTATGCGTCTATATACATATACTGTATATGAAGAGTTCAGATGCAGAAAAGTGCCGTCTGAATTTTCCATCGAAAAATGAACAATTTTCTCAGCCTCCTTTGTTTATGTTGAGATTTTTCACTTTACAGACCAGGAAAAGGACTTATTCTTTGCCATAAAAGTGATGTTACTGAACATACACACAGCAGACTGATGAAAATGTTCATTTTAGAGGAAAATTTCAGATGGCATTTAGAGGTTTTGCATCTAAACTCTTTATATGTATATGTACACACACACAGTTGAAGTCAGAATTATTAGCCCCCCTTTTATTTATTTATTTTAATTTTTTTGATGTTTAACAGAGCAAGGACTATTTTTCTTCAAGAGAAAGTCCTATTTATTTTATTTCGGTTAGAAAGAAAAGCAGTTTTTAATTTTTTAATAAACATTTTAATGATTAACATACAATATATTTAACTAACATTTTTAACTAACATTTTAACATTTCAAATTATCAGCCTCTTTAAGCTATATATTTTTTTCAATAGTCTACAGAACAAACCATCGTTATACAATAACTTGCCTAATTACCCTAACCTGCCTATTTAACCTAATTAACCTAGTTAAGCCTTTAAGTGGCACTTTAAGCTGTATAGAAGTGTCTTGATATATTATATATATTTTTATATATATTATTATATATTATATATATATATATTACACACAGATATTATGTTATTATACAAACTTTTATTTCGAATTTCGTGATTATTCTTTAATCTTATATATATATATACTAGGCCGACACAGTGGCTCAGTGGTTAGCACTGTTGCCTCACAGCAAGAAGGTTGCTGGTTCGAGTCCTGGCTGGGCCAATTGGCATTTCTGTGTGGAGTTTGCATGTTCTCCCCATGTTGCCGTGGGTTTCCTCCGGGTGCTCCGGTTTCCCCCACAGTAAAACACATTCGCTACAGGTGAATTGAATAAACTAAATTTTCCCTAGTGTATGTGTGTGAATGGGTGTGCATGGGTGTTTCCTAGTACTGGAAGGGCATATGCTGTATAAAACATATGCTGAGGTTCATTCCACTGTGGCGACCCCTGATCAATAAAGGGACTAGCTGAAGGAAAATTGATTGAATGAATGAATGAATATTTATACTATATATATTTAAAATATTATGACTACTGAACCATGGATTTTCTATAGTAACAAATAATTAAACCTTTTTCTGCTTAGTTTAGGATGAATGAATGAATGAATGAATGGATGGATGGATGGATGGATGGATGGATGGAAAATACAAATAGATTCAAAAGATTAAATAAAAATACAATAACAGAGCAAAACGACCAGGTTCTGAAAGTAAAAACACCATTAATTTTTTTCCACAGGGAAATAGATTTTTTAAAACGACTGATAAGACAGACCTCTGATGCCTTTAATCAATAGTATATGCCTCTGTTGATCCCATCTGTTCAAAGTAAATAAACTTAAAATAGCTGTTTCTAATAAAGCATCTCAGTGTGAAATGTATGCAAAAAAACTATACATTTGATATGAAGCTACACAAAAACAAGAGTTTGGTAATTGGTGTTGTTCAAGACCTAAAGGAGACCTATTGTGACCCTTTTTACAAATTGTAAAATAAATCTCTGGTGTCCCTAGAGCAGGGGTCGGGAACCTTTTTCCAGCAAAGAGCCATTTGAGATTTTTTTTGGCAAATGCATTGTTTTAAAGAGTCATTGAGGATATAAGCGTCACATGTTGAGCAAGTCCATGTATTAAGAAAGGATCATTTATAGAATTTCTTTCTTTTCGCCATCAACACTCATGAATGTTGTTTAAATTTACGTGCGTAAGGTTACTATAGAAATGTAAGTTGCATGCCGTTTATCCTCTTAGGGTTTGAGTGTCCACATATGTGGACAGCACATTTTTAGCTCTTAAGTGGCTATTTAAAATACTTTGAATGTTTTATATTTTGTTACAGACATACAGTGTCATCCTGCAACTGTTTTACAGCATATGAAATGTCCCAAACCCTATTTTTAACTGTCCAAAATGGAGAAAAAAATTGTTTTTACTCTCTGATAGTCAAAGCAAGATCACAAAAAAATTTCTATGTTATATACAGTTGAAGTCAGAATTATTAGCCCCCCGTTTATGTTTTCCCCCAATTTCTGTTTAACCGAAAGAAGATTTTTTCAACCCATTTCTAATCATAATAGTTTTAATAACTCATTTCTAATAACTGATTTATTTTATCTTTGCCATGATGACAGTAAATAATATTTTTTATTTTTTATTTACTAGATATTTTTCAAAACACTTCTATACAGCTTAAAGTGACATTTAAAGGCTTAACTAGGTTAATTAGGTTAGTCAGGCAAGTTAGGGTAATTGGGCAAATTATTGTATAACGATGGTTTGTTCTGTAGACTATCGAAAAAAAATAGCTTAAAGGGACTAATAATTTTGTCCTTAAAATGGTTTTAAAAAAATTTAAAACTGCTTTTATTCTAGCCAAAATAAAACAAATAAGACTTTCTCTGGAAGAAAAAATATTATCAGACATATTGTGAAAATTTCCTTGCTCTGTTAAACAACATTTGGGAAATATTTAAAAAAAGAAAAAAAATCAAAGGGGGGCTAATAATTCTGACTTCAACTGTATGCATTAAAAACATTCAGGAATAAGTGTTTTATGTAATTTCGGACCACGAGTCCACACATATGGACATCATTTTCTCTAAAAGTACATCATATCAAAAGATGATAATTAGATTTTTATTCTAATTAGGTTCCAATAAGCCCAAATAGCAAAGAGAAATAAAAAATGCATGTAAAAAACACCTTGGGCCGCGATTGGTGTCGCGATTTAAGTTAATCCACTGCGCAGCACATGTGCATTGGTTAAAAAGTCCTTTAATTCTTATTCTTATTCATTTTGCTGTAAAGATATACAATAAAAAGGTCATTTTAATTGTATTTTCAATAGGAACAATAGTGACAGTTTTAATATTTTTATTGAAGGGAGACAGCTGGAGAGCCACATATTTTTGATCAAAGAGCCACATGTGGCTCCCGAGCCATAGGTTCCCTACCCCTGCCCTAGAGTGTGTGTGTGTGAAGTTTCAGCTCAAAATACCACACAAAAATTGTTTTATATCTCTCTGAAACTGACCCTTTTAGGCTTTGATGCTAATTGTGCCATTTTGGTGACTGTCGCTTTAAATGCAAATGAGATTGTGCTCTTTTCAAAAGACGGTGGAGCTACAAATGCCTGTGTGTCAGCATAGTGGCAGATTCCAAAACAAGACTAACGTCCTATGCTAATGAGGGAGAGATGGTCACTAGTAAGCGGGGCTTTCCCCCTCTGATGACACGTACAAAGGCGAATGTCAATCAAAGTGTTTCTGCAGACTGTTTTTATCAAGTCTGATTATAAACAAATAAAGTTAATACATTTTTACTATTAGAAGTTGATTACATTCACACACTGTAACCACACACACTGTTTAAAGCTCTTATAAAAGTGAGTTTTGCATAATAGGTCCCCTTTAAAAAAAAAACTCTGTATGGTATGTATGGTAAAAATGAATGGGGAACATACTGAAAGCAGAGCAGCCAGTACTAAAGCACTCAGTAGTATCTCAGTTATAGTGAAGTGACTCTGACTAAAGCTGCAGTGTATGTTAAATGAACAGCATCTCACACTCACCGATGCTGTCAGTCTGTGTGTAGCATTTGCCAGACATGCAGTATCTCCACAGGCCCTGGTGAGCGAAGCTGCCAGACAGTCTGT
>LR812534.1:63672935-63710435 GCA_903798195.1 Danio kyathit
AATCGCCAAAATATAATTTGATGTGTGTACACAGCAGGACTCACTCCTGAAAATGTACTGATTGACACCTGGTTGATGAGTTTTACAATCCCACCATAACTATAAGAGGTGCCATGTCATATGTTATGTTATATGTGATGTTTTTATATGTGATGCTATATGTTATGTTAAATGTAGGCCCACACGGAATCTGCGGCCGTAGATTTCTGCAGATTTTTAGCCAGTTTTATGCAGCTTGTAATGTAATATTTTCTGTCTTTTAGTAGATAAATATATGAGAGACTTGCTTTGTTTACCAAATAAAGTGGATCTAATTGGATTTGCATTGTAAACATTAAATAAAAGTTAAAAAGGTATTACTTTTTAGTTCATATATTAAGATTTTAGTTATGATACTCCCAGAATAATTCTGCATAAATCCGCAGATTTTTAACACAATTCTGAGCAGAAATATCAAAAAATGTCAGCTGATTCGGTCTGGCCCTAGTTATATGTGATGTTATATTATATGTTGTTATATGTGATGTTATATGTTATGGTGTTATATGTTATGTTATGCTATATGTTATGGTGTTATATGTTATGTTATGGTGTTATATGCTATGTTATATGTTATGTTATATGTTATGCTATATGTTATGGTGTTATATGTTATGCTATATGTTATGGTGTTATATGTTATGTTATATGTTATGCTATATGTTATGGTGTTATATGTTATGCTATATGTTATGGTGTTATATGTTATGTTATATGTTATGCTATATGTTATGGTGTTATATGTTATGGTGTGGGCAACGCAGTGGCGCAGTAGGTAGTGCTGTTGCCTCACAGCAAGAACGTCGCTGGGTCGCAGGTTCGAACCTCGGCTAGGCTGGGTCAGTTGGCGTTTCTGTGTGGAGTTTGCATGTTCTCCCTGCGTTCGCGTGGGTTTCCTCCGGGTGCTCCGGTTTCCCCCACAGTCCAAAGACATGCAGTACAGGTGAATTGGGTAGGCTAAATTGTCCGTAGTGTATGAGTGTGAATGAGTGTGTGGATGTTCCCAGAGATGGGTTGCGGCTGGAAGGGCATCTGCTGCGTAAAATCGTGCTGGATAAGTTGGCGGTTCATTCCGCTGTGGCGACCCCGCAAGGGACAAAGCCGACAAGAAAATGAATGAATGAATGTTATGGTTTTATATGTTATGTTGTTATATGTTATGTTATGGTGTTATATGTTATGGTGTTACATGTTATGTTATATGTTATGCTATATGTTATGGTGTTATATGTTATGTTATGGTGTTATATGTTATGTTATACATTAAGCTATATGTTATGGTGTTATATGTTATGTTATGCTATATGTTATGGTGTTATATGTTATGTTATGGTGTTATATGTTATGGTGTTATATGTTATGTTATGCTATATGTTATGGTGTTATATGTTATGTTATGGTGTTATATGTTATGCTATACATTAAGCTATATGTTATGGTGTTATATGTTACGTTATATGATATGTTATATGTTATACGTTATGCTATATGTTATGGTGTTATATGTTATACATTATGTTATGCTGTTATATGTTGTTATATGTTATGCTACATGTTATGGTGTTATATGTTATGTTATATGTTATGCTATATGTTATGGTGTTATATGTTATGTTATGCTATATGTTATGGTGTTGTATGTTATGCTATATGTTATGTTATATGTTATGCTATATGTTGTTATATGTTATGTTATATGTTATGCTATATGTTATGGTGTTATATGTTATGGTGTTATATGTTATGGTGTTATATGTTATGTTATATGTTATGGTGTTATATGTTATGTTATATGTTATGGTGTTATATGTTATGGTGTTATATGTTATGGTGTTATATGTTATGTTATATGTTATGGTGTTATATGTTATGTTATATGTTATGTTATATATTATGGTGTTATATGTTATGTTATATGTTATGTTATATGTTATGGTGTTATATGTTATGTTATATGTTATGGTGTTATATGTTATGTTATATGTTATGCTATATGTTATGTGTTATATGTTATGTTATATGTTATGGTGTTATATGTTATGTTATATGTTATGCTATATGTTATGTGTTATATGTTATGTTATAAGTTTTGGTGTTATATGTTAAGTTATATATTATGTTATGTTATATGTTATGCTATATGTTGTTATATGTTATGGTGTTATATGTTATGTTATATGTTATGGTGTTATATGTTATGCTATATGTTATGGTGTTATATGTTATGGTGTTATATGTTATGTTATATTTTATGTTATATGTTATGCTATATGTTATGGTGTTATATGTTGTTATATGTTATGTTATGCTATATGTTATATGTTGTTATATGTTATGTTATATGTTATGCTATATGTTGTTATATGTTATGTTATATGTTATGCTATATGTTATATGTTGTTATATGTTATGTTATATGTTATGCTATATGTTATATGTTGTTATATGTTATGCTATATGTTATGGTGTGATATGTTATGTTATATGTTATGCTATATGTTATGGTGTTATATGTTATGGAGTGATATGTTATGTTATATGTTATGCTATATGTTATGTGTGATATGTTATGTTATATGTTATGCTATATGTTATGGTGTTATATGTTATGGAGTGATATGTTATGTTATATGTTATGCTATATGTTATGGTGTGATATGTTATGTTATATGTTATGCTATATGTTATGGAGTGATATGTTATGTTATATGTTATGCTATATGTTATGGAGTGATATGTTATGCTATATGTTATGGACTGATATGTTATGTTATATGTTATGCTATATGTTATGGTGTGATATGTTATGTTATATGCAATATAGGCTTATTCTGAAAACGTAGCCCTATATACGTTTCTGGAAATCGCGAATTAGGTAGCCAGAGCTACGTATGGCTGCATTTTGTCTTTAAAATGAATGCTATGGGGCGGTATGACGCGGTTTCTTTTCACGCTTAGCAGCTGACCGCTTACCTCCGTATGGACGGCTTTACCTCTGCTACCCGTTGGTCCCGTTAGCTCGCTATGTACGTCGACGGACTTGAGACGAGAGTTTTTCTTTTTCTGGATTGCTTTGAAAATTGTTGGTTGGGTTTAGGGAAGTGGGTGGGCAGGTCAATCAGTCAGTCGACAGAGGCCTCTGGAGGATTTACGTGAGAACAGCAGGCGTGAATGGCACTAGCGAGAGAAATCTGAGATCTGAAAAAGCGTACACAGTGGCCTCTGGTGGATTCACAAAAACAAAAACTCCAAAAAAGTGTAGCTCCTGGGACGTATTTGGCACTCTCCATAAATTTATATAGAGGCAAGTTTTCAGAAAAAGGCTGGGTTGGTTATATATTGTTGTTATATGTTATGCTATATGTTATGTTGTTATAGGTTATGTTATACATGTTATATTTGGTGCTATATGTTATGTTATATTTTATGTTGTTATATGTTATATGCAGGGCCTGACAGAATCTGTGGACATTTTTTGCTATTTCTGCTCAGAATTTTGTAAAAAAAAAAATAATAATAATCTGGGGATTTATGCGGAATGATTTTGTGAATATACAGTATAAACAACAAAAAAAAAAAACTTAAAACAGGAAATAATAACAATAAAAATACTTTTATTTAAGGTTTACAATACAAATCCAATTAGAATACACTTGCTTGGTAAACAAGACAAGCCTCTAATATGAGATATTTAGATAAAAAGAAATTAATTTACAAAATGTTTTGTAAATAAATCCATTTACACATTTGAATATTAGTCAATAATATTACTGAAATTTAAAATATAATACATATAAATATAACAAAATATAATAATTTGGTGCATTTAAACAAAGACAGTTTTATTAAACGGTTATATTCATTAAAATAAGATTTTGCTTATTGAACGTCTTTAGGAACAGAAAGATAATACATTTAAAATTGCTAAATAAATAGCAAACTTCAACATTTCAACTAAATTTTATGTTTTATGTTTCTCTTGATTTTTTTTGCTTATTAAAATTATATTTAATATTTTTTCCCAAGATAATAATTTGGGTTGTTTAATGTTTAGATTATCAGTTCTGTTACTTTTGTACTGACTAATCTAATGTATATGCACAAATATATCATTGTAAATCATCCTATAGAAAATATGAATTTAAAAGAGAGATCTGTGAGTGGTGTACTCATTTATGCTAAGCACTGTATATGTATAAGACATATCAGATTTTATCTCTGGATGAATTCAGTGTATGCATTATATTTTGCATCCCACATTACTGATGCATATCGCTGTAAGAATCATTTGTTAAATGCAAAAACGACACTTTTCATTTTTCATTTCACCTTAAGTGATGGGTTTTGCACGTATTGCACGCACTATAACATGAATAATGGTTATGATTATAAACTTCCTGCAGATTAAATCTGTGCATACACTCCACTTTTGCAGAACTTATCAGGTATACAAAAGTGTATGATTGCACAACATTGCATTTCATTTCTTTTATTTATATTGGGTTTCGGTAACCAAGAATGATGAATCTACTTAAGAAAAATATCTGATTCAGTATCTGCAGTCATTCAAATGTTTTAGGATTGTAATGAAACATTTTTCAAAAAATTGTAGTACAATTTAACAAAGTGGGGTCCAAAAGTCCAAAATTTTAATTCATTTCGCCATTGTATTGATTTAATCTTAGGAAATTTCCAACGTTTTTTTCTAAAAGTTTTAAAATCAAACTAACTTAGATAAACAAAACAAGATACATTTTTGCATTAAGAATTTAAACACTTAACGTTTAACTTTTGCCATAAAAAAAAAAAAAAAAAATATATATATATATATATTTCACTACTAATTTTTAAGATTTAAAAAAAACTCAAAAAATTTTTTTATTTAACATGATAAAATTATAAAAAATAATGTCACAAAATAAAATATGATTAATTCAGAAAATAGTACAAAATATTAATTTCTTAGTGCATATATTTTACTAACCTATATGGGCAACCTATTTACATTCCCACCTTTATATTTTTGTTTGCAAAATTTGGCAAAGTAAAATGTCATGCTAATATAATTATTAATTTTGGCATTTATTTAAACTGATAAACTTTCAAACTATTTAAATTATTAAGATTTTGTAAATAAATAAATAAATAAAAAAAATCCAGCAAACTCTTGACATTGATCCTGAAAACCATCACAAAGGTGAAGCAGTCAGTCTGAGGTGTGGTGTTCTTTCTTACCTGAATTCTTCAAGATAAATAAAGCTGCTTAAGTATTGACCTTCCCAGAGTAAAAGAGAGAGAAAGTGTATCCTGCAGGAAGCCGAATGTGAAAAAGGACCCGCCAGGCCCAATTCCAAAAAGTTATGCCCTCTGCTTTTTCTGTCGATGGTGGCAAAATCCTTTAGAGCGAGCCACACAGAACAAATGCACTTGAGCTTAATGGTGTCGAAGGCAAGCGGGGACGCTCGTCCTGACGCTCTCTTTGTTGTTGCACTGGCCTTTCTGGAACTGTGATGTGCAGAGGCTTGCAGTACTGCGCCGGTCAATGCAACATGCTGAAGCGCACATTTTCATTCAGACCCGATCTCCGGATCCAGCGTGACACTCCGGCGGACGCAACCATGATGATGATGAGGATGAAGTTTGTGCACATTTTCACTCACATCACATCACATGTCCGTGACTCTTATTTTTGACAGGCCTGCAATGACACTGATGGGATGAACAGCTTGTACAAAAACAGAGCTATTTGTGTTTGAGAGAGAAATGCAGTAAGAATGAAGCAATAAAAAGATCTATATACAGGATATATATATATATATATATATATATATATATATATATATATATATATATATATATATATATATATATATATATATATATATATATATATATATATATATACTGTATATAGCTATAATAATGTGTATTTGATATATATATATATATATATATATATATATATATATATATATATATATATATATATATATATATATACATACATACATCCATACAGTTGAAGTCAAAATTATTCGCCCTCCTGTGAATTTTACTTTTCTTTTCTATATATTTCCCAAATGATGTTGAACAGATTCAGGAATTTTTCACAGTATTTCCTATAATATTTTTTCTTCTGCAGAAAGCCTTATTTGTTTTATTTCGGCAAGAATAAAAGCAGTTTAAAATTTTTTTAATACCATTTTAAGTTCAAAATTATTAGCCGCCTTAACGGTTCAAGACACCCATGGAGTACTTTTTTTGAGATTGTAACAGATTTGTGTGTGTTGAGCATCAGTTAACACAAAGTTAGCACCTGTCAGCTTAAATTGTGCACAAAGAAACTCATATAGGTTTGAAACAAGAGTGAATAAAGACAGAATTGACATTTTTGGGTGAACTGTCCCTTTAATGTCACATAAAATTTCAAACATATCATTATTTTTATGAATAATAAAAATAAAGCACTTTCATATGTCTTTCATTACACAGTATTCATAGCGCTTCACTTTTTCCACATTTTTTATGTTACAGCCTTATTTCAAAATGGATTAAATTCATTTATTTCCCTTAAAATTCTACACACAATCCCCCATAATGACAATGTGAAAAAAGAGTTTTTGAAATTGTTGCAAATTTATTCAAAATAAAAGACCTGAAAAATCACATGTACATCAGTATTCACAGCCTTGACAACTTGAGCTCAGGTACATTCAGTTTCACCTGTGATAAATTCAGTTGATTGGACATGATTTGAAAAGGCATACACCTGTCTATATAAGGCCCCAGGGTTGACAGTGCATGTCAAAGCACAAACCAAGCATGAAGACAAAGGGATTGTCTGTAGACCTCCGAGACAGGATTGTCTCGTGGCACAAGGCTGGGGAAGGTTACAGAAAAATTGTTGCTGCTCTGAAAGTTCCAATGAGCACAGTGGCCTCTATCATCCGTAAGTGGAAGATGTTTGGAACCACCTGGACTCTTCCAAGAGCTGGCCGGCAGTCTAAGCTGAGTGATCGGGGGAGAAGGGCCTTAGTTAACGAGGTGATCAATAACCCAATAGTCACTCTGTCTGAGCTGCAGCATCCTTTTGTGGAAAGGAGAACCTTACAGAAGGACAACTAGAGGGTAAGATGAATGCAGCAATGTACAGAGACATCCTGAATGAAAACCTGCTTGAGAATGCTCTTGACCTCAGTCTCGGGCGACGGTTCATCTTCCAGCAGGACAATGACCCAAAGCACACCGCCAAAATATCAATGGAGTGGGTTCACAGCAACTCAGTGAATGTCCTTGAGTGGCCCAGCCAAAGCCCAGAACTAAATCCTATTGAACATCTCTGGAGAGATCTGAAAATGGCTGTACACCGTCGCTTCCCATCCAACCTGATAGAGCTTGAGAGGTGCTGCAAAGAGGAATGGGCAAAAATTCCAAAAGACAGGTGTGCCGAGCTTGTGGCATCATATTGAAAAAGATTTGAGGGTGTAATTGCTGCAAACGATGCATCAACAAAGTATTGAGCAAAGGCTGTGAATACTGATGTTCATGTGACTTTTCAGCTTTTTTATTTTTTAATAAATTTGCAACAATTTCAAAAACTCTTTTTTTCACATTGTCATTATGGGGGATTGTGTGTAGAATTTTGAGGAAATAAATTAATTCCTTTTTTTTTTGGAATAAGGCTGTAACATAAAAAATGTGGAAAAAATGAAGCGCTATGAATGCTTTCCGGATGCACTGTATATATGTAGTTGATTATTCAGCACAGTTCTATTATCTAAAATAGTTTTTTGGTTCAGTTCTTTTGAGTGGAAGTTCCCCAAACAGGAAGTTCAACTCATAATATGTCACGATGATTATAGGATACGTGTTTGTGCTCTGCCGGTCCGTCAGATTCAGACAGTTGTGGTCATTCGCACACATGAGTCCACTGAAGACACAGGATCAGCTCGTTCTGACTGAAAAATGTGACAAAACAAAGTAAACAGTTACAGTTTACACCTTTTATGCTTAAGCAACTAATACTTTTGGCCTAATTCAGCAATGAGGAAGCGCACTAGTTTCTGTGATTGTTTTAGAGAGAGAAAGAGAGTTTTGAATTTATTGCTATATATTATCAGCTTTTCTGGCTATTTCAAGGCAAAACTAAATCAAATTTACAACATTTTATAAATATCACTTTTCTACAGTAGTCAACATTTCAAATGGATCATCATCAAAGTTGCCCAAAAAGTATTGAACAACACCCATTATTGTCTTAGGACAACTTTTTTGATCCACTTCAATTGTCGACTACTATATAATATATAATAATTCAAAGTGCTTTACACATTGGGGGAAATCTCCTCACCCACCACCAGTGTGCAGGATCCACCTGGATGACACAACGGCAGCCATATTGACCGCCAGACCGCACACCAGCTGATTGGTGGAGAGGAGACAGAATGATGAAGCTAATTATGATATGGGGATGATTAGGAAGCTATGATGGATAGAGGCCAGTCTGCAAATTTGGACAGGATGCCGGGGTTAAACCCCTACTCTTTTCGAAGGACATCCTGGGATTTTTAAAGACCACAGAGAGTCGGGACCTCGGTTAAATGTCTCATCCGAAAGACAGTGCTCACTGCTTCACTTCATTAGGACCCACACAGACTGCAGGTTGAGCGCCTGCTGCTGGTCTCTCTAACACTGCTTCCAGCAGCAACCTAAATTTTCCATGTGGTCTCCCATCCAGGTACTGACCGGGCGCAGCCCTGCTTAGCTTCAGTGGGCGACCATGTGAGAGTTGCAGAGAGCTAGATGCCGGTTTTATATATATATATATATATATATATATATATGCTTGGGCAGAGTAATACACAAGGGTGAAGAGGCTGTACGACTGCTGATATTTCTTTGATATCTCACGGCTCTCAGCCAATCAAAATTGAGAACCAGACAGAACTGTTGTGTGTGTCTCTGTGTGTGTGTGTGTGTGTATATATGTGTATATATATACTGTATATGTGTGTGTATGTATGTGTGTGTGTTATATATATATATATATATATATATATATATATATATATATATATATATATATATATATATATATATATATATATATATATATATATATATATATATATATATATATATATGAAAGATGTTACCCCAAATTCCTTGTGCTTGTGCACACTTGATGAACAAAGCTCATTCTGATTCTAAACAGTCAATGAACACAAAAGATTCATTATGACTTTATTTACCTGCTGGAGTCTGCAGTCCGGTGTTTTTAATCTTGCTCTAAGCAGATTATGAGGATTCAGAGTCGATTGAGAGATGACAACCTGAAGACAAGAGAAAAACACCTCAGTGGAGATGAAGAACAGCCTTTAGCATCTGACAAAAGAGTCCTCTTTTACCTTCTCCACGGCTCTGGAGACTGGATACCTGGGCCTTCGGTCTGATGGGGAAAAATGAAATTTAGTAAAACTATTTGGTTCAGATTCATTCATTCATTTTCCTTCGGCTTAGTCCCAGTTTATCAGGGATTTCCACAGCAGAATGAACCGCCAACTACTCCAGCATGTTTTACGCAGCGGATGCCCTTCCCCCAGTATTAGGAAACACCCATACACACTAGCATTCACACACACACACACTCATACACTACAGCCAATTTAGTTTATTCAATTGACCTATAGTGCATGTGTTTGGACTGTGGGGGAAACCAGAGCACCTGGAGGAAACCTATGTTGCAAAGTCCACACAGAAATGCCAACTGACCCAGCTGGAACTCGAACCAGCGACCTTCTTGCTGTGAGGTGACAGTGCTAAGCACTGAGCCACCTTGCTGCAATTTTAATTAATTAATTAATTCATTCATTCTTTTTGGCTTAGTTTCTTTATTAATCTGGGGTCGCCAAAGCAGAATGAACCGCCAACTTACGCAGCGGATGCCCTTCTAGCTGCAACCCATCACTAGGAAACACCCATACACACTCAATCACACACATACACAGCGGTCAATTTAGCTTACCCGATTAACCTGTTTCACATGTCTTTGGAGGAAACCCACACGAACATGGGGAGAACATGCAAACTCCACACAGAAATGCCAATTAACCCAGCCAAGGCTCGAACCAGCGACCTTCTTGCTGTGAGGAGATCATGCTACTCACCGCGCCACCGTGTCACCAAATTTAATTAATTAAAAATTAATTATGGATAAATTCATTTATTAAATGCAACTCATAACTTATTAAAGGGGAGGGCAAAAATTCGAATTTTCTCAGATAAAGATGAACAATTAAAATAAATAAATAAATAAAAACTGAAATAAAATCATTAGTTTTTCTGACCGTCATATTCTGTAAAAAAAAAAAAAATGCTCTAAATAGCAATATTTTTTACTTGATCTTTTACATAAATTTTTTTTTTCAATCACAATCCTAGTAAATCCTCAGAAACTGAGAAATTTCAAGTATTTTCAACCTCGAGTGCCACAGTAGATGAAGCCGATAAGGATGACGAGCAGAAGAAGAGCGCAGGGGATTCCAGCAGATAAAGCAGCGACAGTAGCAACACTAAGTTCAGCATCTGAGGATACACACAAATAACACACACAGCATCACAAGACTGAGAGCTGATTTATTTAATGCCTCCCATTTTTGGAAAGATAACCAGGGTCAGATGTTAGGATAAACACTGCGAAATGACAACTCAGACGCAATGTAAACGAGACCCACAGTCACAAATACAGTAAGATGAATAAGCCATGCAAACAAACTCACAATTGTGCTTAACACATTGTGGTCATCATTTTCTCCTTGTGGCAAATGTGCAGGATGCCCACAAAACGGGTAAATAAGATGCTGTATAGAGATCCATTATAGCTAAGTTACTGTACAAAATAAACCTGATTTAACATCCACAAACCGCGACTCTGTTGTATGACTGAATCGTCCTCGTTTATAGTTGTGTACACTATGCTACTGTGCTGATTGCAGCTCTTTTAAATTATGTACATACTGTAGCTCAATATATATATACTATATATATATAAATATATATATATATAAACAGAACTTATAGCCCCACCCTAAATGACTGATAGCTCAGCCCTAAAGAACTAATAGCCCCACTCTAAATGACTGATAGCTCCGCCCCAAAGGACTAATAGCTCTGCCCTAAATAACTTATAGCCCCGTCCTAAATCACTGATAGCTCACCCTAAAGGACTTATACCCCCACCCTAAATGACTGATTGACATATAAAAATAGTTCCTCCATAAAGGACTGATAGCTGCGCCCTAAAGGACTTATAGCCCCGCCTTAATTTACTTATAGCCCCACCCTAAATGTCTAATAATTCCTCTCTAAAGGACAGATAGCTCCACCCTAAATGATTTCTTATCCCGCACTAAAGGAGTGATAGCCCGGCCCTAAAGGATTTTCAGCCCCTCCCTAAAGGACTGATAGCTCCGCCCTAAAAGACTTCTAGCCCCGCCATAAAGGACTTCCAGCCGCTCCCTACAGGCCTGATAGCTCCATACTTAAGCCGCGGTCACACTGGACTTTACTCCCCATAGACTTCCATTCATACGCACGCGAATGCGTCAGAGCGGAAACGCAGGGTCATGCGTCGAGTTTTGCAGGTTGCTGCGGTGCAAAGTTCAAGCTTGGTGAACTCTGACCTGCGAAATCGCATCACTTGACTGCGTGAGACCAATCCAGGATCGAAACATGACCTCTCTGAACAGAAATTTAAAACATGGAGCAATCTCTCGGTTTTTTTAATGTCTAATCATCTTGTTTAATCCCGCCCCTTTTCGCAGCGCCGTACAACAGAATTTCGCAAGCTCAAACTCAAGTGTGACTTCAGCTTTAAGCTGGATTTATACTTTTGCCTGGTGCCACATGGCGCATCCCCGCTGACTGTGCATGCACCTCGCAAAACGGACGAGGCTTTCATACTTGCCGCGTTCGCCGTTGTGATATACTTTAAAATGACAGGGGGCGGTCAAAAGAAACTGACCGTAAGGTCAGACGAATAAACAGAGAAGTAGAAAGTTTCCGAAACTACGTCATACCATAATATCATACAAGATTTTCTAACTAATTATTTTTAAAATATATAAATATAAGGATTTTTTAACCATTCAAGATTTTTTTTATCAAACTTAGATGCATCACTTGATTTTGTTGTATATCTCGGATAGTTTTACCTATTAAAGTTTATTAGAATATTACTGAGAGGAGAACATGGGTTGTTCTACAAATATATATTTTATTATAGCAAGAATAAAAGCAAAAACTAAAAAAGTACACTCACTAAAAAATACAGAAGTTTTTTTAGATTTAGCCTACTGAACAATTCACACATTACTGTCTGGCTAGTTTCTGTCCTCTTCTTATGCTAAAAAGGCAATAATGCTGCAACATTCCTGAACATTATCACCAGTAAATCCCAGGAAAACAGGGCATCAGTATATTGTAAACTGATAGGTTCAAATATTCTTTCCCAGTTATCAAAGAAATAATTTGTTCCTTAATTATGGTTTTGTAACTATTAAATTGTTTTAAATTCAAAATTGTAACATATACTTCAGTGTAAAACCTATAAATGGTGAAAAAACATATTTCTGTAATTGTGTAGCCTGGGTCTCCACTTTTGCCACGGCCTCTTTTGGCTTTAACAAACTTATCCCTCAGGATTTTCCAAACTTTTTAACAAAAACTTTCCTCCTTTCCCACGGCTGTTGCAATTTCTAGCCAAGAACTATTGATCATCTGGTTATCTCTATGATCACGAGTCATAAAGATGTCTGTACAGGCGTACCTGTTTCAGACAAAATCTATTCAAAGTGGTTCATATTCAACTCTAATCAATTGCGGCATCGCTCGCACTGTTCGTTGAGTCTCAAAAACAAATCATGCGCTCCGCCAGCCGAAATCATGTCGCGAGCACCCAAAGCGAACCTCCGCAAACGTTCGTCACGCGCACTCAAGCAAACTAGCGGACGCGTCGAGTATAAACCAGACTTAAAGGACTGATAGCTCCACCCTAAATGACTTCTAGCCCCGCTATAAAAGACTTCCAGCCCTTCCTTAAAGGACTGATACCTCCACCCTAAGGAAAGATAGCTCTGCCCTAAATGACTTCTAGCCCCGCTATAAAAGACTTCCAGCCCTACCTTAAAGGTCTGATACCTCCACCCTAAGGAAAGATAGCTCTGCCCTAAATGACTTCTAGCCCCGCTATAAAAGACTTCCAGCCCTACCTTAAAGGTCTGATACCTCCACCCTAAGGAAGATAGCTCTGCCCTAAATGACTTCTAGCCCCGCTATAAAAGACTTCCAGCCCTTCCTTAAAGGACTGATACCTCCACCCTAAGGAAAGATAGCTCTGCCCTAAATGACCTCTAGCCCCACAATAAAGGACTTCGATGTTCCCAGGAAGTAAGAAAAGTGGTATTGAGGAGGAAGGGAAGATTATGGTATTTGATTAAAGATTATGAGGGCAAATTAATTTTTACAAAAGAACGAAGTGCACAGACACATGACAACTTTAAAATCTGCTTCCCCCTGTGACAGATGCATATAATGATCATTGCAGAAATAAGTCATTCAAACTATTAAAATAAGACTAAAATGCTTTTCTAAAGATTCATGTCTACTTTCAAAGTATTTTCAAAGTACATCCAGCACTTTTATCTCAGACCATTTTCACTTATTCTATAATATGAGCCTGTTTGACTTGTTCAGATTTGTGACTGACGTCACCTGGCCCGATGCGATGGTTCTCCGACTGTTCTCCTGCAGTTCTGCCGGCTTTAGGGATGATTCTGAAATAGTATGTGGATTTAGGGTCGAGTGAAGAGATGCCTGTGCTTCTGCTGAACGCCGGCATCATCTGTATCGTGTGGAAATCTACTGTGTTCACATCGGACTGAGAAAACTCTGGACCTTTCATCTGGATGTCAAAACCTTTCAATGTAAAATAAAGATCTTTAATACACAGTTTAATATTGAAACAGTTTCTATTTACATTATATTTTTCCAATCAAATGCTTTTATTGGCTTTAATCTCATTTGGGTCACACTTTGCAATAAGGTTTCATTAGTTAAAGTATTTACTCTTAATAACTGTATTTTCATTAACTAACATTAGGAACAAATACTGTAATAAATGTATTGTTCATTGTTTGTTGTTGAAGTTAGTAAATAAATTAATTAACATTAACTAATACAACCTTACTGTACAATTTTATTGTAATTTGCATATATTTGTATCTTATATTTGTACAAAATGTATTTATTAGAATATATATATATATATAAACAGTTAAAGTCAGAATTATTAGTCCCCCTGAATTATTAGCCCCACTTTTTTCCCCCCAATTTATGTTTAACGGAGAGAAGATTTTTTTTCAACACATTTGTAAAGATAATAGTTTTAATAACTCATTTCTAATAACTGATTTATTTTATCTTTGCCATGATGACAGTAAATAATATTTGACTAGATATTTTTCAAGACACTTCTATACAGCTTAAAGTGACATTTAAAGGCTTAACTAGGCTAATTAGGTTAACTAGGCAGGTTAAGGTAATTAGGCAAGTTATTGTATAACGATGGTTTGTTCTGAAGACAGTCGGGAAAAAAATAGCTAAAAGGGGCCAATAATTTTGACCTTAAAATGGTTCCTAAACAATTAAAAACTTTTTTTATTCTAGCCAAAATAAAACAAATAAGACTTTCTCCAGAAGAAAAAATATTATCAGACATACTGTGAAAATTTCCTTGCTCTGTTAAACATCATTTGGGAAATATTTAAAAAAAGAAGAAAAAAAATCAAAGGGGGCTAATAATTCTGACTTCAACTGTGTGTGTGTGTGTGTGTGTGTGTGTGTGTGTGTATGTATGTATACACACACACGCACGCACGCACACACGCACGCACGCACACACACACACACACACACACACACTTTATTATTTAATAATTCTAGATGACATTTATCATAAAACACTTCTAAAACTACAAAATATTTCAAGAGGTAGCAAAAAATTACTAATAAATTAAGTTTCGGCTTAGTTCAGGTTCAGATGGACTGGATCTTTCATTTGTATATTAAAGCCTTTCAAAGTGAAATTAGACTTTTAAATACCCACTGAACATCACAAATTTTTGATTTATGATTCAAAAGGAAAGCTTGAATGGTACCACTTACTGTATGATCATTGTCCTGTACCTGTAATAACAGAGGTGAGAGGAACATCCCATGTAAGAGTAACTTCTGTACCATCCTCACTTGACAAAACACTTGAGCTGGAGATTTGAGGACCTTAAATTAAAAAACAGACGAAAAAAATAAATAAATAATATATATATATATATTTATTCCTGTGATTTGAAGCTGCATTTTCATCATCATTACTCCAGTCTTCAGTGTCACATGATTCTCCAGAAATCATTCTAATATGATGATTTTCTGCTCTAAAATATTTAATCTTCTTTTTTATTATTATCAGTGTTTAAAATGGCTTCATATTTTTGTAAAACTTTTTATCCTTTTTTTTCAGAAATGTTAATAAATAAATAAATGTAAATACACAAACAATCGAAATAAAAACAAATAACAAACAAATAAATAATTTAATAAAATATTAGTGCTGGGCAAATATTTATCATGATTAATCACATCTAAAATAAATGTTTATATATACATTTATTATGGTTATGTAATGCACACACATACATAAAAACAAAACAAACTTTTTTGAATAGATTATATATTTAAATACAAATAAACATTTTCACAAACACATGCATATAAAATACTGTTTAAATATATATATATATATATATTTATATATATATAATATATATATATATATATATATATATATATATATATATATATATATATATATATATATATATATATATATATATATATAAATATATACACACACACACATACACAGTACACACACAAATATTACGTGAAAACAAACTTTTATTTTTAAATTATATTTTAATTTTATTTAATATTTTGCTCAGCACTAATGTTTAATTTCTAACATCTGAAAGTCCAAAACAACCGATTACAGCTAATAGGACTAAAACAGGACCATACCAGTCAGTGTCGTGTGCAGAGTTTTGTTTCCGAGAGGGTTGATGGCAGAGCAGGTGTAGGTGTCAAGGTCACCAGAAGTGGCATTAAAATCCCGAATCCTGAGCTGAGTTGTGTTTGTGCTGATGTGGTATTTGTGGTCATTCTGGAGGCGTTCTCTGCTCTTCATCCAGAACACAAGAGCTTCAGGTGTGGCTTCAGGAGAGCAGACCATCAGGACCATCATCTGATCATCTGCACTCACACTGGCCGAAACTACTGCCAGAAAATCCACAGGAGCAGCTGCAACATAACCAATCACATTCATTAGTAACATTTACTGTAGTATACAAGAGCAATTGCAGCGCTGTGGATGTGAGATTTGCAGTAAAAACTCAAAACATAAATACACAGGGAAAATGTACAGTTGAAGTCAGAATTATTAGCCCCCTTTGAATTTTTTTCCCCTTTTTTAAATATTTCCCAAATGATGTTTAACAGAGCAAGGAAATTTTCACAGTATGTCTGATAATATTTTTTCTTCTGGAGAAAGTCTTATTTGTTTTATTTCGGCTAGAATAAAAGCAGTTTTTTATTTTTTAAACACCATTTTAAGGTCAAAATTATTAGCCCCTTTAAGCTAATTTTTTTTTCCGACAGTCTACAGAACAAACCATCATTATGTAATAACTTGCCTAATTACCCTAACCTGCCTAGTTAACCTAATTAACCTAGTTAAGCCTTTAAATCTCACTTTAAGCTGTATAGAAGTGTCTTGAAAAATATCTAGTCAAATATTATTTACTGTCATCATGACAAAGATAAAATAAATCAGCTATTAGAAATGAGTTATTAAAACTATTATGTTTAGAAATGTGTTGAAAAAATCTGCTCTCCGTTAAACAGAAATTGGGAAAAAAATAAACGGGGGCTAATAATTCTGACTTCAACTGTATAATAACATTATATTGAAACATGATTTCATATTTTCCAAAATATATGACCACATATATTGACCACATGACCACAGAGTTCTGGGATCAGAAAAATACCAATCTGTAAACCTTTTTGCATATTTTAAATGAGGAAAATAAACATGCGTTATGGATGTGACCAAAAAACTTTACAGAATACAACATACTTTGTAGAAATTCTGTGAATTAAACTGCACAACTCAAAAGATATAATGCTAATTTAAAGGATAAGAGTCGACTCACTATAGAACAAACATGATTGATTTTATTTTATTGTACATTTTTGCACTTATGAGGAAAAAGCTTCGTTATGGATGTGACAGATGTGCAATTGCCACTTGTGTGACTTTCGTAAATCAAATATAATTGTTTAAAAACACTGAAAGAGACATTTTTGAGTATTTTAAAGCACTGTAAAATACTTGCTTACACAAAAAAACATAGAAAGGGTTTCTCCATTTTGGTAAAAGCTTTTTTTCATAGCAAGGTTGACATTTGCATGGAATTGCTCTCAAATGCACTTCACTAAACACTGATTTAATTATTTGTTTGCATATTTTCAGATTTTTATCATACTCTGGAAAAAAAATAAAGGATTTAGAATGTCACTTTTTTACGTCAACGCACTTGTCACGATCACCAGCGATCTAACCACCGGATTCCAGATCGCTGGAATACACTCACATGAACTACAAATCTGCCGGTTTATGGACTACAGATCCCAGTCATGCAACACACACACTCACCTGCTCCAAGTCACCATTGATTAGACACTCACAGCTGAAGCTGCTTTTGGACTGATTACACAGACTATATATACACCTCTTAAACACACAGTTGTTGCTGAGTCTTGCTTTCTGTTTAAGTGACATTACAACGCGTTTCCTTTGTCTTGCTTTGTCGTGTTTTTGACCCTCGCCTTGTTTTCTTGTTTTACTCCTGTCTGCTGCCTGCCTTGTGTACATCTGCTTGTTATTTTGACTATGACTCTGGATTGCCCTTATACATCTGTTTGCTCCTGTGTTGATCATTGCTAGGCTGACCTCTCTAATAAAACCCTGCATTTGGATCCTCACCTCCATTGTCAGTGTCACATTCCCGTTACAGCACTATACAGGCTAAAAAATGTAATACTTGTATTTGCTTAATATTTGTAGCCTACAGGCTATGCTTCTCGCTTTGTATTATGTCTTTTCTAAAACATTCATTTATTAATTTTCCTTTGGCTTAGTACCTTATTTATTAGGGGTTGCCACAGCGGAATGAACCGCCAATTATTCCAGCATATGTTTTTGCAGCGGATGCCCTTCCAGCCACAACCCAGTACTTGGAAACGCCCATACACTCCAAACTCTCATTCACACACACACTCGGCCAATTTTGCTTACCCAATTCACCTATAGCGCATGTGTTTGGACTGTGGGGGATACCGGAGCACCCGGAGGAAACCCACACCAACATGGGGAGAACATGCAAACTCCACACAGAAATGCTAACTGGCCTAGCTGTGACTCGAACCAGCGACCGTTTTGCTGTGAGACGACAGTGCTAACCACTGAGCCACCGTGCCGCCCTTTTCTAAAACTTACAGTGGAAAAAGCATGTTTAATGCAAGAAACAACCAAACAAACTTATAATTTAATTAAACAAAAAAGGCATTGCATTCAGTAACTTTGGTGACCTTGTGATACATTTTTAGTTTGAATAGGCTACCCAAATATTAAAAACCTAAATCATCATAATGTGCATAAAACTAAATATGGATTTGAATAGCAAGATTGCATGTTTTTCTTAGATTATTTGGGCATTGCAACCATCATATATAGTATTGTGAATAAGGAAAGTTGGCCACGCTGAAAATTGCATGTTGATATTTTTGCTGACTAAGTATTTGGGCCACATTTGCCTGCAGTGTGAACATAAAAGTCCGACATAACTGTTCACACTGCGGTCGCATTGCAAAACATCAGATCTGTGTCTGATTTAATACCCCATATGAAAGTGTCACAAATCTGAACTGAAAAGATCAGATTCCATGTGGTTTGGACTGTTCACACTGTCATTACCCGAGTCACATGTGGGCAAAAAAATCAGATCTGGGTCACATTTGTCGGCAGTTTGAACGTAGCCTTTGATTCAAGCGCCACCCAGGCGCACTTTGCAAATGTTACCCCTGCATAACCAACTGTATTATACACTATTAATGAATTTGGTATTAAATTATTAAAGTTAAAGTATTTAACTGTAATATGGACTGTATTTTACTGTACAGTTATGCAATATGTTACTGTATTTTAAAGATGCATTGTGAAAACTACTGTATCTTTTACAGTAAATATATATATACTGTAAATACACAAAGCAAGATAAACGGTGATGTAAACGCAAATACAGTACTTTTTCTGTAATTGATGTACAGTAAGTTACTGGTGAACTGCTGCCAGTAAGTTACAGTTAGTGTTGGGCGATAGACGAAATTTTCAGATCACCATATCATCCCCCTGTGAGATCGCCGATACACGATACTGTCGCATGGGGGCGCGGCAGTGTTATGTATATATATATATATATATATATATGAATATATACATACTTACAGGAAGTGCAGAATTATTAGGCAAATTAGTATTTTGACCACATCATCCTCTTTATGCATGTTGTCTTACTCCAAGCTGTATAGGCTCGAAACCCTACTACCAATTAAGCATATTAGGTGATGTGCATCTCTGTAATGAGAAGGGGTGTGGTCTAATTACATCAACACCCTATATCAGGTGTGCATAATTATTAGGCAACTTCCTTTCCTTTGGCAAAATGGGTCAAAAGAAGGACTTGACAGGCTCCGAAAAGTCAAAAATAGTGAGATATCTTGCAGAGGGATGCAGCACTCTTAAAATTGCCAAGCTTCTGAAGCGTGATCATCGAACAATCAAGCGTTTCATTCAAAATAGTCAACAGGGTCACAAGAAGCGTGTGGAAAAACCAAGATGCAAAATAACTGCCCATGAACTGAGAAAAGTCAAGCGTGCAGCTGCCAAGATGCCACTTGCCACCAGTTTTGCCATATTTCAGAGCTGCAACATCACTGGAGTGCCCAAAAGCACAAGGTGTGCAATACTCAGAGACATGGCCAAGGTAAGAAAGGCTGAAAAACGACCACCACTGAACAAGACACACAAGCTGAAACGTCAAGACTGGGCCAAGAAATATCTCAAGACTGATTTTTATAAGGTTTTATGGACTGATGAAATGAGAGTGAGTCTTGATGGGCCCGTGGCTGGATCGGTAAAGGGCAGAGAGCTCCAGTCCGACTCAAGACACCAGCAAGGTGGAGGTAGAGTACTGGTTTGGGCTGGTATCATCAAAGATGAGCTTGTGGGGCCTTTTCGGGTTGAAAATGGAGTCAAGCTCAACTCCCAGTCCTACTGCCAGTTTCTGGAAAACACCTTCTTCAAGCAGTGGTACAGGAAGAAGTCTGCATCCTTCAAGAAAAACGCAATGTTGATGGTGAACAGATAATAATAATAATTCATTTTATTTGTAGATGGTGCCTTTCTAGACACCCAAGGTCGCCTTACAATAAGTATCAACACGCTAGAACAAATTAAAACAAATAATAAAACACAAATCGCGAATATAAAATAACATGATAAAAACATGATAAAAATTGTTAAAGGAAAGCCTGCTTAAAAAGATGGGTCTTCAAACGAGATTTAAATGTGTCAAGACTATCACTGCTCCTTAGAACCAGGGGAAGCGAGTTCCATAGCCGAGGAGCCATAGAGCTAAAAGATCTGTCTCCCATCGTGCTTAATCGGGTGCGAGGTGGTACCAGGGAGAAAGAGTTGGCGGATCTAAGAGTACGAGAAGGGGTATAAATATGGAGAAGTTCGGTGAGATAGCGAGGAGCAAGATTATGAAGTGCCTTGAAAGTTAGAAGTAATATTTTAAAATCAATACGAAAATTTACCGGCAGCCAGTGAAGCTGATAAAGAAGTGGTGTGACATGCTCGTGAGATGGAGTCCTAGAGATGACACGAGCTGCATGGTTCTGAATCCGTTGGAGTTTATGAAGAAGTTTAGAAGGAAGCCCAGAAAGAAGTGCATTACAGTAGTCAAGACGTGAAGTAACTAATGCGTGGATAAGAACTGCTGTGTTATTGGTTGTGAGAGAAGAGCGGAGACGAGTGATATTACGCAGGTGGTAATATGCAGTACGCGTGATATTATTGATGTGACCTTTAAATGAAAGTGTGCTATCCAAGATGTAGGGATGGGCGATATAGCCAAAAATCCATATTGCGATATACATTGCAGCCTCTTGCGATAACGATATATATTGCGATATATAAATTATAATAGAACCATTTCAGAACAGGTTACATAGACCCTTAGGAAAGCCAAACTGCTATTTTTTGTTTAAGAAATAAAGAAACGTTGCATGTCATTTTGAGAACATTTATTGTGCAAAAGTAAAACTGTAATTAAACAACACAATGTTGCAGATAAATAAACTAAATGTAGTGCCTTTTAGAAAGAAAGACTTTTCTTTTAAGTCCTTAGTTCCAAAATGCCAAGTTGCAGAGAACAAAAAAACTGCTGTTTAGTTAAGGAACTTACACTGTACTGAAATTACTTCCAGTATTAAATTAGTCAAATAAAATTGTGTATTGCAGATACTTTAAATAAAAACATATTTCTAACCTGTAGCCTAAGGTAACACATTTGATTTTAAACATTTTGTTTTCCTAATGAAATTAAAACTGGTGTCTTGATCTGCTCTTTCTCTCCCTCTCTCTCTCTCTCTGTCTGCTGTAGTGTTGGTGCTGCTGAGAGATTGAGACGCACCAGACAAAGTTTGCTTATAAAGTAATGCAAAAATGAATACAATTAATATCGAAAGCGAAAGCAGATTCTCGGACATGTCCGGGGAAAAGAGAATGTAATGTCACCACAAATAATGAGCTGGATCAGTCTATTTAGTCTTCGCGCTCTTCTCAAAGCTGCTATAAAGGCAGGACAACAGTTCTGTATCCAGCGCGTCTCTGTGGGTCTGCATGCAGAGCATGTGAGTCTGTGGCAGAGTGTTCTCAGTTTCTCGCGAACACAGAACCGGGCCGCCCCAATAATATATCAGCCACCCAGGTAAAATCTGTGTGGGAAGCGCTGTGTGGGAATCTGTGTGACAAGCCATGATATGCCATGCATGAGGCTCGCAAGTTGTGCGACACGCCTACATTCGGTGCCATGCGTTGCTTAGTGCTGTTGTTGAGAGCGGGTAGATTGCGTCATCAAACATGCATTATCGCGATAGTGCAATAGAATTAGAATCTCTATCGTAGGCCAATTTTGTATCGTTTATATCGCATATCGTTTATATCGCCCATTACTACCAAGATGACACCCAAACTCTTTACCTGCACAGAGGGAAAAATTGTGCTATTATCAATGTCTATTGTGAAATTATCAGCTTTATCCAAGACACTTTTAGTCCCGATAAGAAGAGCTTCAGTTTTGTCGCTATTTAATTTTAGAAAGTTAGCTGAAAGCCAGATTTTTATTTCAGCTAAACATCTGCTCAAAGCTGAAGGAGGAAAAGAACTGGAGGGCTTGGTGGACAGGTAGAGTTGAGTGTCGTCAGCATAGCAGTGAAATTGTATGTTGTATTTTCTAAAAATGTGACCAAGAGGCAATAGATATATGATAAACAGGAGTGGACCCAGTACGGAACCTTGTGGAACACCAGTAGTGACAATCTGAGATCTTGACTTAAAATCTTTATTTGGACAAACTGAGTACGTTCTGCAAGATATGATTTAAACCATAAAAGAGGGGTGCCAGAGATCCCTAGTGAGGCAAGCCTATTCAACAGAACCTCGTGCGAAACCGTGTCAAAGGCTGCACTCAAGTCCAGAAGAATAAGAATTGTTAGTAAACCAGAGTCTGCTGCCAGTAGTAAATCATTAGTGATCCTGACGAGAGCAGTCTCAGTGCTATGGTTGGGACGAAAACCAGACTGGAAGAGCTCAAACACATTGTTACTAGAGAGATAGTTATAGATTTGAGACGCAACACATTTTTCAAGTATTTTTGAGACAAATGGCAAATTGGAAATTGGTCTGTAGTTGGCCAAATTAGATGAATCAGCTCCAGGTTTTTTTAGTACTGGGGTGATTACAACAGTTTTAAATGAAGATGGGACAGATCCAGAATCCAGTGACATGTGCATAATATTAGTAATCAGTGCGGACAGTGATGGAAGACAGGTCTTAACTACGCATGTAGGAAGAGGATCAAGCAGGCAGTTGGCAGTTTTGGATTTCCGTATATGACCAACTATTTCAGCGGTAGATGGTAAGGTGAAAGTATCGAAAGAGAGATGTGTAGTGAATTGTTTCAAAGAAAGTCAGGAAGCCGTTACACAACTCAGTTGAACAAGAAAGTGACATGTCAGGAAAACTTAAAGGTGCTGTATGTAAGTTTTTGACTCTTCTAAAGCATAAAAATACAATAATATGTGTGCAGATATTTAAGAAACATCCCAAGTGAACATACTTGTTTAACTGACAAACAATGCTGAAGTCAGATATTCTGCTTTGAAAAAAGTTTTTTTCCGTGCCGGAACGATGTCTTTGTTTAGGTAATTTTCACATGCACATGCCAGTTTAACCAATTATAATTCAGCACCCCGGGTTGCCTTGTTGGAAAACAGCACATTTCATTCATTCATTCAGAAAGACTCTGAAAGCATGCGTCCATGAGCGAAATGCTACAGTGTAGTGGAAAGTATCAGATGTCAAAATGAGACATATTCAGTTCCACATGACGTTAATTAGCAAATGACATAAATATTAGGAACGTGAGCAGGTTACATCGCGTGTCCTAACAACACGCTGTGACGAGATTGTTATGAGTGATGAGCCATTTGGCTGTTTGCACCACAAAACACGGCAGAAATGTAAATACAGCCTTTCAGAAGCACAGAATATGCACTCACTCACAAAACGGTAAGGTTTAGAATCTATTTAATACATGTTAACCCTCTTTAACATCATTAAAGGTGAAGTGAACTTTCTGCTTTCAGTATATGGTAATACACGTCATGTAAAATGCATTCAAACTCGCATTGTTAGCATTTAGCACTGAATAAAGCACACGAGGCTTACCTGAGGTGATCTGTCATAGGTTTCTGTTGTTCAGCTGTGAGAAATAGAAGCCGTTTCTAATAAATCAATTCGAGGTGTTGGTTAGAACCAAAACTCCTTTTAATATGGAGAATATTCCCTCAATCGCGTGTCGTTGCTTTTATTTAGAACACAGTTTAAAATCCCTCAAACTGGCAACCCGGCGTACCTTTATTATGATTCAGGACTGCAATACCTAGTTCAACCACTGGGTGTCAAACTTACATACTGCACCTTTAATGATTTTTTAACTACAGAAAATAGTAATCTGGAGTTACCCTCACTAGATTCTATTATGTTAGCATAGTCAGATTTTGCTTTGGATAATGCTTCCTTATAATGATGAACATGTTCTGTAAACATTTCTTTGTGTACAGTTAAGCCAGTTTAGTTTTGAGTTGATGCAGATCAGAAGTAAACCAAGGAGCAGAAACAGAAAAAGAGACAGTCCGGGTTTGTAAAGGTGCAAAAGTGTCCAAAATTTCAGATAGTCCATTATTGTAAATAGACACCAGAGCATCAGCAGAAGATGAGTCCACATTGTATGCAAAATTATTAAGTACATCTGAAAAATGTAATAAATCAATGTTCTTAACGTTTCTAAATGTGATCGTCCGAGGTGACTGCAATTTAAAAACTGCAAGCTGAGCACAGAAAGACACTAGGAAGTGGTCAGATATATGAAGATCAGAAACCGTACATTTGTAAGGGGTTATTCCAAAACAACAGATGAGATCAAGGGTATGGCCTTTAGTGTGCGTAGGGAAATTAGAAAATTGATGCATACCAAAGCTGTCCAAGCAAGATAGAAAGTCAGTTGTATTTATATTGTTGCCAGCATCAATATGAATATTAAAATCACCCAGCATAATAACATTAGGAGACAAGGAGCACAGCTCAGTTAAAAAGCTTGAATTGCTTTTAGGAGGACGGTATATAGTAGCAAGAATAGTCGGAACCACCCCATTAATTTTAATGATGACTGACTCAAAAGAGGGGTATTCAGAAACAGTTACTTGGGATCAAAACACTGACAGAATCCATGGATGGCAGGCTTTTGAGTGTCCTTGCAAAGAAAGGTGGCTATATTGGTCACTGATTTGTTTTTGTTTTGTTTTTGAATGTCAGAAATGTATATTTGTGAATGTTGAGATGTTATATTGGTTTCACTGGTGAAAATAAATCATTGAAATGGGTATATATTTGTTTTTTGTTAAGTTGCCTAATAATTATGCACAGTAATAGTCACCTGCACACACAGAAATCCTCCTAAAATAGCTCAAACTCAAAACAAACTAAAAACTACTTCCAAAAATATTCAGCTTTGATATTAATGAGTTTTTTGGGTTCATTGAGAACATGGTTGTTGTTCAATAATAAAATTAATCCTTAAAAATACAACTTGCCTAATATTTATAATATATATATAATTAAACCATATCTAAACATATATAATAAATTTTCGGCTGATTTTTTTAACTTATTTTAATAACCTACTGCATTTGCATTACGTGTGGACTCGATACAACAGTGCGGTGCAGGACAGGATTTGATTGTGACTTCGGGTTCATGCCGTTATCCTACGCAAAATGGATATAATATACATGGATGAAAGCGAATGAAATGATTTTTATCTACGCACGGAAGAAACAAGGACGCATTAAGGTTCTTTCAGACAGGAGGCTGATGGAGGACTCGCCGCAGGCACTTGACTGTTTCTATGCGGTGAAGTTTTCCATGTTTTTGTTCAGCGGAGCGCGGCGCGGCTTCAGGTCTAATCATCATAAAAGTAATCATCAACAGTGTCACCTTTGTATTTGCTAAGATCCAACACAATGTTGCGCTTGGCATATGTGTTTATTGTTTTCTGATAAGAGTTTCATTTTAGATGGCTGCGGCGAGTCGGCAATAGCCTATTGCTCTAATATTTAATAGCCTATTTGACCTAAAACTTTTCACTGAGCTCAGTAAAATGTTCTTTAAGAAGTTATTAATAATCTGTTCAATAATTCTCTAATGCCAAAACGAATGGTAAAATACAGACTGTAATTTAATGTAATATAGGCTAGTTTAAATAAATAAATAAAATACATTTTAATGGCCTATATACATAAATATTAGCCTAACATATTTTTTTACTAAATTAAATAGGTTATGTTCTGAAAAATGTGCATGTCCGTGTTTATCATTCCATCGAATTAAACACAAATAAGACATGTATGTTCCATGTATTTGATGGAGCAGTTAATGCATGCACTGAAAAAAAGGCTAGGCCACCTTAAAACTTAAATAGGCTATTAATAACGGGTATAAAAGATTAATAACTTTTTGTGAAAGCAAGAGAGAATCTTGCGGGAGTGCTGTTATAAAGGAGTCTCAAAAGACCAACGACCGCAATACGTTTTATTCGGGAACATTTGAGCTGGTTTCAGAGTTCTTTCATTTTCTTCTTCAGTTGTTTCATTTTTAAAAATCGTTTTATTTAACTTGATTGTTAATTTAATCCAGTTTTGTTATTTATAATAATATTTTTATGCAACAAAGTTGCAAACTAGCCTAATTTGCTATGAGATGTGGCTGTGCCCTCATGTGCAGCTCGCGCTTCAACTGCTGCTGCTGAGACAGAGAGAGAGAGAGAGAGAGAGAGAGAGAGAGAGAGAGAGAGAGAGAGAGAGAGAGAGAGAGAGAGAGAGAGAGAGAGAGAGAGAGTGCAAGAGAGCAATGAAAATACTCCATTTTGTTCGAAAGTGTCGATCAAGTGATGTTGATCTGCGGTGCGTTTCCCAAACAACGACGTAACTCGCGGCTGAACTATCATAGTGCGATGCATCGTTTGGCAAAAAAACGATGTAGTGACGAGTGTTTCCCAAAACCCATAGTTTCTCTGTCGCAGATCCTTCGCTTGAACCACGTTAGTTATAACGTAAAACGCCCATAATGATGCTGTAAACGGGGTGGAGTAACTTCTTTAGAGAACAACCCCATCATTTCTTTGTGCAAATTATATTGTTTTAAACAAACACGCATTTCAAATAAAATCCAATATTAGTTTTGGTAAAAACATCCTCTCGCTTTCCATATTAAATAAAATAAATGTAAATGGCACATATAGGGCCAACGTTTGCTTTACTAATATTATTGAGAAGTTGAACATTACATATTCTATTCTATAACATAAAATCACTTACAAAAGCTAACACTATTCTAATATCATATATAAATCATATAAATAAATAAATAAATAATGAGGCGATTTATTATAAATATATTTACTTTAATAACAATATTAATGATGATGATGATTATGATTATTATTATTATTTAGGATATTGTTTATTTATTTTTTAAAAATTATAATTTGACACATGCAAACCACAGCAGAAAGTTCTAACCAACAGGCCCATATACAGTAGAGAAACGTAATAAATAACCCACTATAAAATTAAAGAATTAACGTATGCTATGTTTTTTATTTTCACAAGCTTTGGAGACGTAACATAATTTCCGCTTTTAAATATACCTTTAGTTTTCGCCATGAGGCTGTGTTCAAAATGATATCAATGTTTTCAAAGTGCACCGCGAAGGGAGCACAATTGTAAACATGAAGATCGCTAAAACTGAACTGTAAAAATACTTTGAAAGCAAATTACACCTAAGAGAGATGACCTTAATGCTTTTTTATTTTTAATAATTCCAACTTTAAATGTTAGAATGTTCTAAATGAATAGGGCATAGGGGGGATAAGTGGGAATAGAACACAGCCAGGAACTATGCTTTTAACTACAGCTCCAGAGGTGTCGTTTCAAGGGCTCAAGTTTGCGACGCAGTTTGCGAATGTTCGTTGGAGCGATGGATTTGGGAAACAGCAAATCAAAGAACTATGTTTGTAACGACGGAACTTGCGACCTTAGTTGGCTAACGATGGTTTTGGGAAACGCACCCCTGAACAGCTGAAGCTGTCAAATTATTTGTAGTTAATTTATTATTAATGCTGATGATTAAAAATAATAATACTATTCATTTTATTCAATAATGCAATTAAAACATGTAATAGGTCTATATTTATGGGAAACGAGCTAAATATAGTCTTTAAAATCGTCCTAGGTCTCAGCTCTTGGCAATATCTTTGCCTATCGTCGATACACGATACTATCATCTATCGGCACAACCCTTGTTACAGTAAATCAATTACAGCAAACTATTTGCGTTTACATCACCATTTATCTTGCTGTATGTGTGTTTACAGTATACATATCTGTGCAAAGGACACTATATACATCACATAAATGCGCATTTTTCCATATTTTGTGATTCATGTTTTTATTTTCTCCTATTTAATTATGCTTTTTAATTGCATTATGGGATCTTGATCTTTCCTCCAACAACTTTTAACATGGAAAAGTTTGAAAAAGTGACTTTTAATGACACTTTTAATAGATTAAAGTGATATATTGTGTGAGTTGGTGTTGTATATTACATTACAAATACAATTTAAAGAAACACCAAAACACATGTTTTGAGCTGTTGACAGTCATATGTGTGTCCCACGCTGCTAAAAACACTATTAGGACACATATAATGCACTAAAAAGTGAAAATTGGTTGTTTTTGCATTTTTTCAAGCAAATTCGTTTTTCGGGTTTGAAAAGAAATTTAGAAGCTTCGTCACATCGATTCGATTATTGTGTAAATTCCAGCGTGTAGACTGGATGTCTGTACTGGTGAGTACAACGTGACATCTTTGATTTTTTATCATTAATTCATGAGAAAGACTTGGTTCAAACCAATCAGCGCGCTCTATTGTGAATGAGGTGCAACTTCATTAATATGCATGATAGCTTCAAAGACTGTTTTTACCTGTTACAGTGTTCAGACAGCAGAGAGACGCCACGTTGTGTTGTCAACCCTTATTAATAGAAGTGGAAGAAAAATAATTATTTGGAGACACGGGTCATCAGTCTTGCATTTATAAATATGCTGCGTTTATTAATGTGCTGCAACTAAGGTTTTGTTTTCATTTTCCTGCTATGAGAGCGCAGCTGGACTCACGTGTGGATTAACATTACAGTGGTCTACTACACACATGACAAAAATATGCATGTAAGGAACAGTTTTTACTCGAGAGCTTTTCGCATCTGGAAATGGTGAAATCCGGATTTGCCGCTCGTCTACTTTTAAAAAAAGACGCGGCTCCAGTTGGTGTTGATTGTCCTGTCTTTACAGATTTGGTAAGTGTGTGCGATCAGTGGTCTTCGCTTATGTTTATTCAGATGCCAAAGTTAGTTCGTATCGTCAGCAGTACTCTTTCGGTGTTTAAAGACATGCCTTAGTCAAAGTGATTTCGTTACTAAGTTTACAGTACGTTACTATCACTACAATAACACAGACTGAAAGATCCGCTGTAAATGCTGCTCTCCGAATGTAAACATGTAAACACCTTAATCAAACAATTACCATCGTGTAGGATTTTCGCCGCATTTTGTGACAAGATAGTCTATACACACACGGCTTTCTAATACTTTTCTCTGCACCTAACAAGTGCATCTAAGTTAGGGAGAAATGTGGAAACACCCTGCTGAGACAGGGGGGTTTCATGGCCCTTTAATAAACTGCCAGTATATTGTCTGGTATTTTACAGACTTATTATTGTTATATAGCAGGGGAACACCAGCAACAATCAAGAATACATGATTACTGTATATGCTGTCATGGCTTTGCAATCAAAAAATGTCATTATAATGAAAGTCAAAGGAGGAAAAACAGCCCCAAGCATAACGAAAGTGTAGTCAATTTGCCCAGAGTGAATTGTTGATATATTTTTTTTCAAAGCATTTCCCCTAAATATGTGTCAAAATAAGATTTTAAAGATCATTCTATTTGCTGAAACACAGAGAAAGTTGTGGTCAAATTAAAACTTAAAATCACCTCAGAGTGGATAAAAAAATCCCAAACAGCACATAAGGGTTAATAAAAAAAAGTTTCTGAGTGGAAAATCAGACCGGTCACATCACACCTGTCCTCAGGTCTTTACACTGGCTCCCAGTTACATTCAGAATAGATTTTAAAGTACTATTACTTGTCTATAAATCACTAAATGGCCTAGGACCTCAATACATTACAGATATGCTGACTGAATACAAACCTAACAGATCACTCAGATCTTTAGGATCGTATAAACTAGAAATTCCAAGAGTTCAGTTAAAGCAGGGTGAATCGGCTTTCAGCTACTACGCCCCTCGCTGCTGGAATCAGCTTCCAGAAATGATCAGATGTGCTCCAACATTAGGCACGTTCAAATCCAGACTGAAAACACATCTGTTTAGCTGTGCCTTTACCGAATGAGCACTGTGCTACGTCCGACAAATTGCACTTTTACGTTTTTCTCTTCTTTTTCATTTTTTTTACAACCTGTTTTAACACATTTTTGTCTGTTTTTATCTGTTTTTTATTATCTGTTTTTATTTTAATTTTTTCTTATACTTGTCTCTTTTATTCCTGTTTATGTAAAGCACTTTGAATTGCCACTGTGTATGAAATGTGCTATATAAATAAACTTGCAAAAAAAATGTTTTTAAAGTGGCAGCAGATGAACAGAGCATGACTTACAAGGAAAGACGCTGCACTGTGTGTTTCTGAGCGGATGTTCAGCTGTGCAGATGACTTCTTGTCTGTTTAATCTGTGGATGTCCTGCACAGTGATGCTGTAATCTCCTTCTCCACCCGCAGCGCTCAGGCTGGGGAAAGATACTCGTGCCGCCGGTGCGCCCCCTGGCCACACACAGAGGAACTGCAGCGCTGCGCCTCCAGACACTGCCTGAACCGAACACTGGGGGGCGCCGCCGGGAGACTCTGACAGGGGAAACACACTGACGTTTTATGAAATAAAAGTTTGTTTTGACATAAGATATGTGTGTATTAACGTACATAAAACATGTAACAAAACTATAAAAACCTTTTTAGCATATATATTTAAATTCATTTATAATTTCTATATATATAGTGCTTAGCATAATTGAGTACACCCCATTTTGAAAATGTGTATTTTTATACATTTCTCAGTGAATATAAGTCATATATTTTGGTGCATTTGAGCAAAACAGATTTATTAAACAGATATATTTATTAAAATAAAATTTTACCGAGCATCTTTAGAAATAGAAAGATAATACCTTTAAATTCATACCAAATATTGGGGACAAAAAATAGAAACTAAAAAAATTCAATAAAATTTTATACATTTTTTGTTTCTCTTGAATTTTGCTCTATTTACATTTTTTATTTAATATGTTTCTCTAACATATGAATTTGGGCGTACTAATTATGGACAGTTATTTTGTCTCCAGATCTCCAGATTTGGCTTCAGCACTGACTAATCTACTGTATAATACTGTATAATATTGTAAAGCTTCCTATAGAAAATATTCATTTAAATGAGAGATTTGTGAAGGGGTGTACTTATACATGTTGACCATTGTATATACTATAATATATATATATATCATTATATACATTATTCACGATTAATCTTTGCCAAGCACTAGTTCATACACTCACCGGCCACTTTATTAGGTACACCTGTCCAACTGCTCGTTAAAAGAAAATTTCTAATCAGCCAATCACATGGCAGCATCTCAATGCATTTAGGCATGTAGACATGTGCTGCGTCCCAATCCGCATACTATCCGTCCTAAATAGTATGTGAAAGTAGAATTAGTATGTCCCAAATCGTAGTATGTTGAAAAGAGTATGCCAAAAATTCCCGGATGGTTTACTATTTCCGGTCAAAATGTTAAGTGTAGAAGCGTCCATACTCTAACCGCTGATATTGCCCACAGTACATTGCGTGTTGGACGTGAATTCGATTAGAACTACAAAACGCGGGTGAAAAGTGTAAACAAACTACAAACATGATGGACGCGCAAGACCAACCGCCAAGCAGAGAGGCTTCAGTAATGACTGTTAGTTAATATCTAGCCCACTGGAGAATATTTAAATGGTGTTGTCTGTGTTATATTTCATCTGCAACAACAATACTGAACTTATATAAAGACGAGTTTGGACATTACCGTCTGAATGCAGAATTATCCAAAGACCTGAGGAGATTTCTCTGCATGAAAGACTCGTGAATGGGAGATTATCCTGCTGCCGCTTCTCCAATAAGGTAGGAAATTAAATACGACAGAAATGTGGATGATTGACAGGGCTCTTAACTAAGCAAGACAATGATCTGTTTAACAAGGAAGTAGTAGGCCTATGTCCCAAAGCTTGCATACTTTTCTGTTACTCACTCAAAAGTATACATTTTTTTTCCACAAAAAAAGTACATACTTTTAGGTCGTAGTATAAGTATGCGAATTGGGAAGCAGCAACTGTCAAGATGATCTGCTGCAGTTCAAACCGAGCATCAGAATGGGGAAGAAAGATGATTTCAGTGACTTTGAATGTGGCATGTTTGCTGGCGCCAGACGGGCTGGTCTGAATATTTCAGAAACTGCTGATCTACTGGGATTTTCACACACAACCATCTCTAGGGTTTAAAGAGAATGGATCAAAAAAAAAAATATGCAGTGAGCGGCAGTTCTGTGGGCGCAAATGCCTTGTTGATGCCAGAGGTCAGAGAATGGCCAGACTGGTTCCAGCTGATAGAAAGTCAACAGTAACTCAAATAAGCACTCGTTACAACCGAGGTCTGCAGAAGAGCATCTCTGAACACACAGCATGTCCAACCTTGAGGCGGATGTGCTACAAAAGCAGAAGATCACACGAGTGGCACTCCTGTCAGCTAACAACAGGAAACTGAGGCTACAATTTGCACAGGCTCACCAAAATTGGACAATAGAAGATTGGAAAAACGTTTCCTGGTCTGAGTCTCAATTTCTGCTGCGACTTTCGGATGGTAGGGTCAGAATTTGGCGTCAACAACACAAAAGCATGGATCCATCCTGCCTTGTATCAACCGTTAAGGCCGGTGGTGCTGGTGTAAAGGCTGATTTATACATTCACACGGGGCGTCAGCTTCAACGCTTTCCATTCACTTTAAATGGGTGACGTCAGGCGTCAGTGGCGTTGCTCGCTGCAGAAGTTGGGACTTTCTCAACTTTTCAAGCGCCCACTGAAGCGTCAGCCAATCAGATCGCTGTATGCAAGTACACCAGCTCAGACAGTAGCCGATTGCTGACTAATTTCATTGGCTGACGCTGTTATGACGATCACGTCAGCCCCAACTTCAGACGCCCATACTGAAGCCCAGTGTGAATGGGGCGTTACCGTGGGTGGTGCTGACGCGCACCTCTCAAAAAAAATGTAACTACACATTGCAACAAAGCTTAGCACAAGCTCTGTCATTGGATGGCTTGGTAGCACTGACAAGAGTGTGCAGGGCTGAGAGCTGCAAGCCCGATAGAGCGAGTATTTACAAGTGTCGAGTCCCGTGAAGGAGCTCCAGGAGGAAACTTTTGCTTTGTGCTACTGCTTACCCTATGATTAAAGCTGTTGCACGTCCGCCAGTTCCCGCCTCTAAATGAGCGAGTTTAAGCTACTTGTGCCATTCAGAAAAAAAAAAACCCACCTGTGAAGCAACTCTACACAGATGAACATTAAAATCAAATCATGAAATGACCATGAGTTCGCTGTACTCAAATGGCCTCCACAGTCACCAGGTTTCAATCCAATAGAGCTCCTTTGGGATGTGGTGAAATGGGAGATCCTCATCATGGAAGTGCAACCGACAAATCTGCAGCAATGGTGCGATGCTATCATGTCAATGTGGACAAAAATCTGAGGAATATTTCCAGTACCTTGTTGAATGTATGCCACAAAAGATTAAGGCAGTTCTGAAGGCAAAAGTACCAACCCAGTACTAGCAAGGTGTACCTAATAAAGTGGCCGGAGAGTGTATACTTAACAACATGAACTAATAATGAATACTTTAACATTACATTCATTAGCTAACATTAATTAATACAACCTTATTGTAAAGTGTTACCAAATTTTTTTATGCACAACATCCTAACATGCTGTATATGTATATTTTACCCATGATAAATCACACTAGCAAACTCCTACCATAGACGATCACAGAGATGTTTCTCTGGAGTGCTGCATTAGTTCTGGTGTTGATCATCAGGCAGGTATAAACGCCGCTTTGATTGGTCTTTACATCAGTGAGACTGACTGTTCCTGGTGAAGACGCAGGAATGGATTCGCCATTGAAAGTCCATGTGTTTGAGGGAGCCGGCTCTCCGTCGGCCTGACAGGAGAGGAAGAGAGACTCTCCCGAAACAAAGACGGCTTTTGTAGGACTGACCTTGAGAAGTGGCGTATCTGGTCCATCTAAGAGCAGCCGGAGAGGGAAAATAAGCTGTGGGAAATGAAACGGGCTACTGGTGGGAAAGGAAAGGCTTTTTGAAGGCATTCTGTATGAGCTAATAACACACATGGGGGATTTCAAATATTGGTTCAGCTAAAAATGATACAAATTAGCTGAAAATGTAATCCCCGTTATGCCCCCACAAATAAAATGAGATGTTTTTGTTTTTATCAGAACAGTTGTGGAAACATTTAGAAATAAAAAAAATGGAATTTACAAATTGCAATTCTGATTTTATAACCTGTAATTCTGAATTTACATCTTGCAGTTTTTATTTCCTTTTAATTGTAATTCTAAATTAATTGTAAATCTTGCAATTGCGTTTACATCTCCCCATTTTACATCTCTCAATTGCTGAATTTACATCACAAAATTCTTGAATTAACATATAACATTTTTTCTATATAAATCTTACAATTCGGAATTTAAATTTCGCAAACCTTGAGTTTAAATTAAGTGATATTACATCTTAGAATAAAAAATTTACATCTCGCAATTTTGACTTTACATGCCAAAATTCTTTAAATCACATCTTGCAATTCTGAATATTCGTTTCACAATTACAAATTAATTTACATCTCTTTAAATTACAATTCTTGAATTTACATCTTGAAATTCTGAATATAAATCTTGCAATTCTTATATTTACATCTTGAAATTTTGAATATAAATGTCAAAATTATTTAAATTACATCTTGCAATTCTGAATATTCATCTAATAATAATAATTCATTTTATTTGTAAATGGCGCCTTTCTAGACACCCAAGGTCGCCTTACAATGAGCATCAACATGCTAAAACAAATGAAAAAGTAATAAAACATTAACCAGAATAAACACACTTCGCAAATATAAAATAACATGATAAAAAACATGATAAAATTTTTTTTTAAAAGAAAGCCTGCTTAAAAAGATGGATCTTAAGACGAGATTTAAATGTGCCGAGACTATCACTGCTCCTTACATCCAGGGGAAGCGAGTTCCATAGCTGAGGAGCCATAGATTATGAAGTGCCTTGAAAGTTAGAAGTAATATTTTAAAATCAATACGAAACTTTACCGGCAGCCAGTGAAGCTGATAAAGAAGTGGTGTGACATGCTCGTGAGATGGAGTCCTAGAGATGACACGAGCTGCATGGTTCTGAACCAGTTGGAGTTTATGGAGAAGTTTAGAAAGAAGAAAGAAGTGCATTACAGTAGTCAAGACGTGAAGTAACTAATGCGTGGATGAGAATTGCTGTGTTATTGGTTGTGAGAGAAGGGCGGAGACGAGTGATATTATGCAGGTGGTGAATAAATTACATCTTGCAATTCTGAATATTCGTTTCACGATTACAAATTAATTCACATCTCTTTAAATTACAATTCTTGAATTTACATCTTGAAATTCTGAATATAAATCTTGCAATTCTTATATTTACATCTTGAAATTTTGAATATAAATGTCAAAATTATTTAAATTACATCTCGCAATTCTTGAATTTACATCTCGCATTTCTTGAATTAACATCTTAAAATTATGAATTTACATTTCCCAAATCTTGAGTTTAAATTAAGTGATATTACATCTCAGAATTAAAAATTTACATCTCGCATTTTTGACATTACATATCAAAGTTCTTTAAGTTACATCTCGCAAGTCTGAATATTCATTTAAAAATTACCAATAAATTTACATCTCTTTAAATTACAATTCCTCCTGCACTGGTTGAACCTAGGATCTAGGAGGAACAATTCGGTTTTCGTCCAGGCCGTGGTCCACTGGACCAGCTCTATACCCTCACCAGGGTGCTCGAGGGTTCATGGGAGTCTGCCCAACCAGTCCACATGGGTTTTGTGGACTTGGAGAAGGCATTCAACCGTGTCCCTCATGGTATTCTGTGGAGGGTGCTCTAGGAGTATGGGGTCAGAGGCGCTCTGTTAGGGGCCGTCTCGTCCCTGTATGAACAGAGTAGAAGTCTGGTTCGCATTGCCAACAATAAGTCAGACTTGTTTCTAGTGCATGTTGGACTTCGGCAGGGCTGCCCTTTGTCACCAATTCTGTTCATAATTTTTATAGACAGTATTTCTAAGCCCAGCCTTGGGCTGGAGGGGGTCCGGTTCGGGGACCACAGGATTTCATCTCTGTTATTCGCAGACGATGTTGTTCTGTTGGCTTCATCCAACATGGACCTTCAGCATGCACTGGGGCGGTTTGCTGCCGACTGCTGGGATGAGAATCAGCACCTCCAAGTCCGAAGCCATGGTACTCCATTGGAAAAAGGTGGTTTGCCGTCTCCAGGTTGGAGGAAAGTCCTTAGCCCAGGTGGTCATGACCGAAAGGACAAGATCGGATACAAGCAGCCGAAATGAGTTTCCTTTGCAGGGTGGCAGGGCACATCCTTTTAGATAGGGTGAGGAGCTCTGTCACCCGGGAAGAGCTCGGAGTAGAGCCGCTGCTCCTCCACATCGAGAGAAGTCAGCTGAGGTGGCTCAGGCATCTGTTTTGGATGCTTCCTGGAGGCCTAGGGAGGTGTTCCAGGCATGTCCCACCAGGAGGAGGCCTCGGGGAAGACCCAGGACACGCTGGAGGTACTATGTCTCTCGGCTGGCCTGGAAATGTCTCGGGGAGGAGCTGGAGAAAGTGTCTGGCGAAGTCTGGGGTTCTCTTCTAAGACTGCTGCCCTCGCGATCCGACCCCATAAAAGTGGTTGAAAATGAATGAATGAATGAATGAATAAAATATAATTCATGAATTTACATCTTGACATTCTGAATATTCATCTCACAATTCTTGAATTTACATCTTGAAATTCATTCATTCATCAATTTTCTTTTCGCCTTAGTCTCT
>LR812534.1:63715435-63757935 GCA_903798195.1 Danio kyathit
GCTTCATTTTTGTTTAATGCAAACCATAAATTTATTTTTCATAAAGTAACAGCAGAACCTTTTACAGTACATAACTCGCATTCAAGCACATTCAGGGCAGCATGATAATGAGAAATGTTATTCATTGTAAGTATTATTGACATCATCGTCATCATTAATAATATTTTATAATTATTAGATTTATAATTATTAGATTTATAATTATTTATAATTATTCATTTTGGAATTAATGCACAGATATCAATCAGTCATCACAGCATTAGTTAGTTAGTTGTTTCTGGTTTTTGTTAGTCCTGATTGATGTTGTTTTCAAATACAATAAATCCCTTAATATACAATTTGCAGTGGTGCTCATTCATTTTTGGTGGGTGCTCCTAAATTTTTTTCTGGTGCTCCTAAATTTTTTTCTGGTGCTCCTAAATTTTTTTCTGGTGCTCCTAAATTTTTGCTCCTAAATTTTTTCTGGTGCTCCTAAATTTTTGAAGTTGGGAGCACCGGTGCTACCAAGTAAAAAAGTTAATTTCGAGCCCTGAACTCTGATATCTTACACATATCATTGATACAAATTATAAACAATATTGGACATAAAACTGATCCTTGTGGTATGCCACAATTTACATTAAGGTATGAAGATTTATGATTGCCAATTTCCACGAACTGTTGCCTATTTTTTAAATAACTGCTTATCCAGTCCAAGGCTACTCCTCTAATAACATACCTTTCTAATTTATTTACCAATATATTATGATTTGTTGTATCAAATGCCTTCTTTAAATCTATAAAAAATCCAACTACCTTCTCCTTTTTCATTCATTCATTCATTTTCTTGTCGGCTTAGTCCCTTTATTAATCCGGGGTCGCCACAGCGGAATGAACCGCCAACTTATCCAGCACGATTTTACGCAGCGGATGCCCTTCCAGCCGCAACCCATCTCTGGGAACATCCACACACTCATTCACACACATACACTACGGACAATTTAGCCTACCCAATTCACCTGTAGCGCATGTCTTTGGACTGTGGGGGAAACCGGAGCACCCGGAGGAAACCCACGCGAATGCAGGGAGAACATGCAAACTCCACACAGAAACGCCAACTGACCCACCTTCTCCTTTTTATCTATCATATTAGTAATTTCCTCAATAATTTCTGTTAATGCCAGAGATGTTGATCTATTTTTCCTGAACCTTCTTCTTTCTTAGAGAAATTTAAAGCACACATTTTAGTTGGATGTATTAGTTAAACATTGTAATAATTTACCATATTTTTTCCCTCAGAAATACTTAGATAAATTAATATAGATTACACGTTTATTGTATTACACTTATACCTGTATATATCCACAGAAATGGTGAGATTTGATATAGACTTATTTGTAAGCTGTTTTGAAATTTTAATTAATGTAATTGACATTATTGAAAATAATAACAATATATTAAATAAAATTATTCTTTTCTCTCTAAATATGCCTGACGAGATTTGAAGGGCACGTTTTAGTTGGATATATTATGTAAATCATTGTAATGTTTACAATAATCATTTTTGCCCCTCAGATATATTTAGAGAAATAAATAAATGTTACACGTTTATTGTGTTTCATTTATACCTGTATATTCAGCAATGGTGAGATCTGATATTGACTTAAGGTAAACAAATGTTGTACGCTGTTTTGAAATTTTAAATAATGTCAATTACATTATTGAAACTAATAACAATACATTAAATGACAACTTCTTTAAATTGTCTTCGTTTTTTCTCTCTAAATATGCCTGACAAGATTTGAAGGACACATTTTAGTTGGATGTATTATGTAAACCATTGTAATAATTTAAGATAATAATTTCCCCCATCAGAAATAGGCTACTTAGATAAATAAATATAGATTACACCTTTATTGTATTACACTTATACCTGTATATATAAAAAGAAATGGTGAGATTTGATTTTGACCTAACATTAACAAATGTTGTAAGCTGTTTTAAAATTTGTAAGTCATTGACATTATTGAAAATAACAGCAATATATTAAATTAAATTACACTTTTTTCTAATTCTCTTAGTTTTTTTTTCTCTCTTAACATGCCTGACAAGATTTGAAGAACAAAGTAGGATGTATTATGTAAATCATTGTAATATTTACAATAATCATTTTCCCCTCAGTCATTGACATTATTAAAAAAAAATAAAAGCAAAATATTAAATTAAATTACATTCTTTTCTCTCTAAATATGCCTGACAAGATTTAAAGCGCACGTTTTAGTTGGATATATTATGTAAATCATTGTAATGTTTACAATAATAATTTTTGCCCCTCAGATATATTTAGAGAAATAAATAAATGTTACACGTTTATTGTGTTTCATTTATACCTGTATATACAGCAATGGTGAGATTTGATATTGACTTAAGGTAAACAAATGTTGTACGCTGTTTTGAAATTTTAAATAATGTAAATTATATTATTGAAAATAATAACATTAAATAACTTCAAATTGTCTACGTTTTTTTTTTCTCTAAATATCCCTGACAAAATTTGAAGAACACATTTTAGTTGGATGTATTATGTAAACCATTGTAATAATTTAAGATAATAATTTTCCCCATCAGATATAGGCTACTTAGATAAATAAATATAGATTACACGTTTATTGTGTTTCATTTATACCTGTATATATCCAAAGAAATGGTGAGATTTGATTTTGACTTAACATTAACAAATTTTGTAAGCTGTTTTAAAATTTGTAAGTCATTGACATTATTGAAAATAACAGCAATATATTAAATTAAACGACACTTTTCTCGAATTCTCTTAGTTTTTTTTCTCTCTTAATATGCCTGACAAGATTTGAAGAACATATTTTAGTAGGATGTATTATGTAAATCATTGTAATATTTACAATAATCATTTTCCCCTCAGTCATTGACATTATTAAAAAAAAATAAAAGCAATATATTAAATTACATTCTTTTCTCTCTAAATATGCCTGACAAGATTTGAAGCGCACGTTTTAGTTGGATATATTATGTAAATCATTGTAATGTTTACAATAATAATTTTTGCCCCTCAGATAAATTTAGAGAAATAAATAAATGTTACACGTTTATTGTGTTTCATTTATACCATTTATACAGCAATGGTGAGATTTGATATTGACTTAAGGTAAACAAATGTTGTACGCTGTTTTGAAATTTTTAAATAATGTCAATTACATTATTGAAACTAATAACAATACATTAAATGACAACTTCTTCAAATTGTCTTCGTTTTTTCTCTCTAAATATGCCTGACAAGATTTGAAGAACACATTTTAGTTGGATGTATTATGTAAACCATTGTAATAATTTAAGATAATAATTTCCCCCATCAGAAATAGGCTACTTAGATAAATAAATATAGATTACACCTTTATTGTATTACACTTATACCTGTATATATAAAAAGAAATGGTGAGATTTGATTTTGACTTAACATTAACAAATTTTGTAAGCTGTTTTAAAATTTGTAAGTCATTGACATTATTGAAAATAACAGCAATATATTAAATTAAATTACACTTTTTTTCTAATTCTCTTAGTTTTTTTTCTCTCTTAATATGCCTGACAAGATTTGAAGAACATATTTTAGTAGGATGTATTATGTAAATCATTGTAATATTTACAATAATCATTTTCCCCTCAGTCATTGACATTATTAAAAAAAATAAAAGCAATATATTAAATTACATTCTTTTCTCTCTAAATATGCCTGACAAGATTTGAAGCGCACGTTTTAGTTGGATATATTATGTAAATCATTGTAATGTTTACAATAATAATTTTTGCCCCTCAGATATATTTAGAGAAATAAATAAATGTTACACGTTTATTGTGTTTCATTTATACCTGTATATTCAGCAATGGTGAGATTTGATATTGACTTAAGGTAAACAAATGTTGTACGCTGTTTTGAAATTTTAAATAATGTCAATTATATTATTGAAAATAATAACATTAAATAACTTCAAATTGTCTTCGTTTTTTTCTCTCTAAATATCCCTGACAAAATTTGAAGAACACATTTTAGTTGGATGTATTATGTAAACCATTGTAATAATTTAAGATAATAATTTCCCCCATCAGAAATAGGCTACTTAGATAAATAAATATAGATTACACATTTATTGTGTTTCATTTATACCTGTATATATCCAAAGAAATGGTGAGATTTGATTTTGACTTAACATTAACAAATTTTGAAAGCTGTTTTAAAATTTGTAAGTCATTGACATTATTGAAAATAACAGCAATATATTAAATTAAATTACACTTTTCTCGAATTCTCTTAGTTTTTTTTCTCTCTTAATATGCCTGACAAGATTTGAAGAACATATTTTAGTAGGATGTATTATGTAAATCATTGTAATATTTACAATAATCATTTTCCCCTCAGTCATTGACATTATTAAAAAAAAATAAAAGCAATATATTAAATTACATTCTTTTCTCTCTAAATATGCCTGACAAGATTTGAAGCGCACGTTTTAGTTGGATATATTATGTAAATCATTGTAATGTTTACAATAATAATTTTTGCCCCTCAGATAAATTTAGAGAAATAAATAAATGTTACACGTTTATTGTGTTTCATTTATACCATTTATACAGCAATGGTGAGATTTGATATTGACTTAAGGTAAACAAATGTTGTACGCTGTTTTGAAATTTTTAAATAATGTCAATTACATTATTGAAACTAATAACAATACATTAAATGACAACTTCTTCAAATTGTCTTCGTTTTTTCTCTCTAAATATGCCTGACAAGATTTGAAGAACACATTTTAGTTGGATGTATTATGTAAACCATTGTAATAATTTAAGATAATAATTTCCCCCATCAGAAATAGGCTACTTAGATAAATAAATATAGATTACACCTTTATTGTATTACACTTATACCTGTATATATAAAAAGAAATGGTGAGATTTGATTTTGACTTAACATTAACAAATTTTGTAAGCTGTTTTAAAATTTGTAAGTCATTGACATTATTGAAAATAACAGCAATATATTAAATTAAATTACACTTTTTTTCTAATTCTCTTAGTTTTTTTTCTCTCTTAATATGCCTGACAAGATTTGAAGAACATATTTTAGTAGGATGTATTATGTAAATCATTGTAATATTTACAATAATCATTTTCCCCTCAGTCATTGACATTATTAAAAAAAATAAAAGCAATATATTAAATTACATTCTTTTCTCTCTAAATATGCCTGACAAGATTTGAAGCGCACGTTTTAGTTGGATATATTATGTAAATCATTGTAATGTTTACAATAATAATTTTTGCCCCTCAGATATATTTAGAGAAATAAATAAATGTTACACGTTTATTGTGTTTCATTTATACCTGTATATTCAGCAATGGTGAGATTTGATATTGACTTAAGGTAAACAAATGTTGTACGCTGTTTTGAAATTTTAAATAATGTCAATTATATTATTGAAAATAATAACATTAAATAACTTCAAATTGTCTTCGTTTTTTTCTCTCTAAATATCCCTGACAAAATTTGAAGAACACATTTTAGTTGGATGTATTATGTAAACCATTGTAATAATTTAAGATAATAATTTCCCCCATCAGAAATAGGCTACTTAGATAAATAAATATAGATTACACATTTATTGTGTTTCATTTATACCTGTATATATCCAAAGAAATGGTGAGATTTGATTTTGACTTAACATTAACAAATTTTGAAAGCTGTTTTAAAATTTGTAAGTCATTGACATTATTGAAAATAACAGCAATATATTAAATTAAATTACACTTTTCTCGAATTCTCTTAGTTTTTTTTCTCTCTTAATATGCCTGACAAGATTTGAAGAACATATTTTAATTGGATGTATTATGTAAATCATTGTAATATTTACAATAATCATTTTCCCCTCAGTCATTGACATTATTAAAAAAAAATAAAAGCAAAATATTAAATTAAATTACATTCTTTTCTCTCTAAATATGCCTGACAAGATTTGAAGTGCACGTTTTAGTTGGATGTATTATGTAAATCATTGTAATGTTTACAATAATAATTTTTGCCCCTCAGATATATTTAGAGATATAAATAAATGTTACACGTTTATTGTGTTTCATTTATACCTGTATATACAATGGTGAGATTTGATATTGACTTAAGGTAAACAAATGTTGTACGCTGTTTTGAAATTTTAAATAATGTCAATTACATTATTGAAAATAATAACATTAAATAACTTCAAATTGTCTTCGTTTTTTTCTCTCTAAATATCCCTGACAAAATTTGAAGAACACATTTTTAGTTGGATGTATTATGTAAACCATTGTAATAATTTAAGATAATAATTTCCCCCATCAGAAATAGGCTACTTAGATAAATAAATATAGATTACACGTTTATTGTATTACACTTATACCTGTATATATCCAAAAAAAAATGGTGAGATTTGATTTCGACTTAACATTAACAAATTTTGAAAGCTGTTTTAAAATTTGTAAGTCATTGACATTATTGAAAATAACAGCAATATATTAAAATAAATTACACTTTTCTCGAATTCTCTTTTTTTCTCTCTTAATATGCCTGACAAGATTTGAAGAACATATTTTAGTTGGATGTATTATGTAAATCATTGTAATATTTACAATAATCATTTTCCTCTCAGTCATTGACATTATTAAAAAAAAATAAAAGCAAAATATTAAATTAAATTACATTCTTTTCTCTCTAAATATGCCTGACAAGATTTGAAGTGCACGTTTTAGTTGGATATATTATGTAAATCATTGTAATGTTTACAATAATAATTTTTGCCCCTCAGATATATTTAGAGATATAAATAAATGTTACACGTTTATTGTGTTTCATTTATACCTGTATATACAGCAATGGTGAGATTTGATATTGACTTAAGGTAAACAAATTTTGTACGCTGTTTTGAAATTTTAAATAATGTCAATTACATTATTGAAAATAATAACATTAAATAACTTCAAATTGTCTTCGTTTTTTTCTCTCTAAATATCCCTGACAAAATTTGAAGAACACATTTTTAGTTGGATGTATTATGTAAACCATTGTAATAATTTAAGATAATAATTTCCCCCATCAGAAATAGGCTACTTAGATGAATAAATATAGATTACACGTTTATTGTATTACACTTATACCTGTATATATCCAAAAAAAAATGGTGAGATTTGATTTTGACTTAACATTAACAAATGTTGTAAGCTGTTTTAAAATTTGTAAGTCATTGACATTATTGAAAATAACAGCAATATATTAAATTAAATTACACTTTTCTCGAATTCTCTTAGTTTTTTTTCTCTCTTAATATGCCTGACAAGATTTGAAGAACATATTTTGGTAGGATGTATTATGTAAATCATTATAATATTTACAATAATCATTTTCCCCTCAGTCATTGACATTATTAAAAAAAAATAAAACCAATATATTAAATTAAATTACATTCTTTTCTCTCTAAATATGCCTGACAAGATTTGAAGCGCACGTTTTAGTTGGATATATTATGTAAATCATTGTAATGTTTACAATAATAATTTTTGCCCCTCAGATATATTTAGAGAAATAAATAAATGTTACACGTTTATTGTGTTTCATTTATACCTGTATATACAGCAATGGTGAGATTTGATATTGACTTAAGGTAAACAAATGTTGTACGCTGTTTTGAAATTTTAAATAATGTCAATTATATTATTGAAAATAATAACATTAAATAACTTCAAATTGTCTTCGTTTTTTTTTCTCTAAATATCCCTGACAAAATTTGAAGAACACATTTTAGTTGGATGTATTATGTAAACTATTGTAATAATTTAAGATAATAATTTCCCCCATTAGAAATAGGCTACTTAGATACATAAATATAGATTACACGTTTATTGTGTTTCATTTATACCTGTATAAATCCAAAGAAATGGTGAGATTTGATTTTGACTTAACATTAACAAATTTTGTAAGCTGTTTTAAAATGTGTAAGTCATTGACATTATTGAAAATAACAGCAATATATTAAATTAAATTACACTTTTTTCTAATTCTCTTAGTTTTTTTTCTCTCTTAATATGCCTGACAAGATTTGAAGAACATATTTTAGTAGGACGTATTATGTAAATCATTGAAATATTTACAATAATCATGTCCCCCTCAGTAATACCTAGAGAAATAAATAGGTTACACGTTTGTTGTATTCCATGTATACCTGTATACAGAAATGGTGAGATTTAATATTGACTTAAGGTAATATTTTGTAAGCTGTTTTAATGTAATTGACAAATTAAAAATAATAATATATTAAATGATAACTTCTTCTAATTGTCTTCGTTTTTCTCTCTAAATATGCCTGACAAGTTTTGAAGGACACGTTTAGATTACACGTGTATTGTATTACACTTACACCTGTATATCTCGACCCATAATATATATCTAACAATATGGCAATAATGTTTCCATCAAAAATACTTTGATAGATAAATAAAGATTACATTTACAAGTTTACTCTGTATATATCGACAGAAATAGTGAGATTTGATTTACACTTACCTGTAACGAAGAACAACACACAATTCAAACTAAACAGCGTCAGCATGTCGACAAACTCGAAGGTTATAAACAATAGTCTGTCTGTCAGAGTTTTAATTTTGTTGATAAAGTAATTTTCCTCAGGTGAACGAACATGAAGCCACTCCATCACATCTTTGTGAACTATTCCCAAAGTCCTCCGAACAGGTGAGATTTACCTGGAGTAAACATCCCATCATTACATCAGAACGAGTGACATCTATTATGTTCCTTTATACCCAGAATTATGCTTTTTTTGTCAAGTTTGTTGTCCTAAAAAGACGGTTTGATCCGTTTCGCACTTTTTTTTTTTTTTTTTTAGCAAATATTAGCATAAAGCGGAATGTTGTGGTGGGCGGGGCTTAGCGTCCTTCATTTAAAGGGACAGTTAACCCAGTTCTTTGTCATTATTTACTTGGTTATAGCGTTACGTGTGACTTATTTCTTTAGTTGAAGACAAGAAATAGATGTTTGCGAACGTGTTAAAGTGACAGCCTCCGTATTCATGTTAATTTATCCACAAAAAAAGATCAGTATACATATAATCTTGATCATTTGGTATCTGAAGTGGCGTATATGAAAGGCAAAGGCCCATTACGCTTATTTTACCAAAATAAAATATGATCATGCCTTGATTTTTAAATGTTTGGTTAGAACAGTAAGGTCAGACTTTGCTAAGACAAAAGTCTTTCCACTTTATAAGCAATAATGTCCAGGTCGTGGTGCAGTGGAAAAGGAATGAATATTGTGTATGACTCCCATGATCTTGGAGGACTGCATCCATACATCTCTGCAGTGACTCAAATCACTTATTAATAAAGTCATCTGGAATGACAAAGAAAGCGTTCTTGCAGGACTCCCAGAGTTCATCAAGATTCTTTGGATTCATCTTCAATGCCTCCTCCATCTTACCCCAGACATGCTCAATAATGTTCATGTCTGGTGACTGGGATGGCCAATCCTGGAGCACTTTGATCTTCTTAGCATTCAGGAACTTTGATGTGGAGGCTGAAGTATGAGAAGGAGTGCTATCCTGCTGAAGAATTTGCCCTCTCTTGTGGTTTGTAATGTAATGAGCTGCACACATGTCTTGATACCTCAGGCTGTTGATGTTGCCATCCACTCTGCAGATCTCTCACACGCCCCCATACTGAATGTAACCCCCAAAACATGATTTTTCCTTCACCAAACTTGACTGATTTCTGATCATCTTGAGTCCATGCGGGTTCCAATAGGTCTTCTGCAGTACTTGTGATGATTGGGATGCAGTTCAACAGATGATTCATTGGAAAAAACGTATTACTTACACATTTATTGTTTGAAGTTTGAACCACTTTTGTTTTTAAACCACACACATACATCACCTCATTGCACAGAACACAAAATTTGTCAAAAATGAACCACACTTCATGATATGCATATGAAAAAGACGACTTTTTATTGTCATCAAATGATACTGTACAATCAGGACTCATTCAGAGGCGCTTGTGGTAACGTGATTTACTCTCTCTTCATGCTGAGAGACACTGTCCGCAAAACAAAATAACAAAAATCAACAACAATAAACCATAAGGCTCAATCAATCCCCACTGATAACAGATTTTTAATCACAGGGAGACAGCACAAATAAAGTTTTTTTTTTTTTTTTTAAAGATTTTGAGTTGACTATTAACAGCAAATGTGATGGCTTGTTAGTGCATTCAAAAGTGTTCCCAGAAGTGTACTCTTATATTCAATGCACAGAAATATTGGTTGGAAGGGACGGCGGTGGATGGATCAGTGTCTCTCAGCATCCAGACAAATGCAAAAGAGTCATAAACACAGAAGAGCAGCATCTACATCAACTACATGGGTCTGGATTTGTTACTGGCCTCAGAGTTTGATCAACATTGAGCTCCGCCACCAGTGATGAAAGACCTTCAGGAAAGAAAACAAGACTATAGTCATTACATTTTATACAGTCAAAGCCAAAATGGTCCGCTTGTTAAGTCATGAAGTATGGAAAACTGTTTCCTAGTCCAAGCCGCTACTCAATTGAATGGGGTTTTTCATTTTGTTTTACGCTTGAACAACTAATTAAATGCTTAAGTTTATTTAATTACATTACAACCAGGGCTTGACATTAACTTTTTTGATCACCAGCCACTGTGGCTAGTAGACTTCCAACATTACTAGCCACTCGCCATTTTCACTAGCCATATATTTCTTGTTGGGAAAATACATTTTATATGCATAAATTTGACTTTGACATGCTAAAATGACTTGATTTAGATGTTGTGTTATGTCCACATACCTTCTCATTCATTTAACTTCTTGTGTATATTATGTATTAGCTTGCTCAGTGTGCATGAGCAAATGGGTTGTGTCGCAATATAATCAGTTTTTATTTCACGACTTTTGAGGGCTCAAAATTAAGGATTTACCAAATTTATCTCTGACCACACCAAATAAGTATTTATATAGCTCACGGTTTCTGCTACATTCATTCTACTATGGCGGGGCGCCACGCCAAAATTCATCTCGTCACGGCTACATTACAGCTTCTCATTCAAAACATTGACGTTTTTTTTTTTTTAAATAGCGGGTTATAATCGCCCCAAAACGTATTAAAAGGTAAGTGAATTATAACAGCACAAGCTTTTCTGTAACTGTAGTAGTGCTGTGCGCTATTTGTTTAACCCTTTAAAGGTGCTGTATGTAAGTTTTTGACTCTTCTAAAGCATAAAAATACCATAATATGTGTGCAGATATTTAAGAAACATCCCAAGTGAACATACTTGTTTAACTGAAAAACAATGCTGAAGTCAGATATTCTGCTTTGAAAATGGGTTTTCCGTGCCGGAACGCTGTCTTTGTTTAGATAAATTTCATATGCACGATGCCATTTTAGCCAATTATATGTCAGCACCCTGGGTTGCCTTGTTGGAAAACAGCGTATTTCATTCATTCATTCAGAAAGACTCTGAAAGCATGCGTCCGTGACCAAAAAGAACAGTATGGGAGACAGATTCAGTTCCACATGAGGTTATTAATTAGCAAATTACATAAATATTACGAACGTAAACATTAGGTGAGCAGGTTACATTGTAACCGCGTGTCCTAACAACACGCTGTGACGAGAGAGGCAGTGATCAGCTATTTGGCTGTTTGCACCAGACGAGACACGGCAGAAATGTAAATACAGCCTTTCAGAAGCACAGAATATGCACTCGCTCACGAAACGGTAAGGTTTAGAATCTATTTAATACATGTTAACCCACTTTAACATCAATGTAGATGCTGAATCACTCATATGTGTTTAGTTCTAAAGTTCAATTTCAGACGGTTTATTGTATTTTCAAGATCTGAGGTGAACTTTCTGCTTTCAGTATATGGCAACAAATGCCATGTAAAATGCGTTCAAACTCGCATTGTTAGCATTTAGCACAGAATAAAGCACACAAGGCTTACCTGAGGTGATCTAGCTGTCATAGGTTTCTGTTGTTCAGCTGTGAGAAATAGAAGCCATTTCTAATATATCAATTCGAAGTGTTGGTTAGGACAAAAACTCCTTTTAATATGGAAAATATTCCCTCTATCGCGTGTCGTTGCTTTTATTTAGAACACAGTTTAAATCACTCGCTCCTGTACACAATCTGGCATCCCAGCGTACTTTTATTATGATCCAGGAGTGCAATACCTAGTTCAACCACTGGGTGTCAAACTTACATACTGCACCTTTAAGGTGACATGCTGACTGACTGACTCGTATATCTATGGACTGACTGACTGACTGACAGGTGCGTGATGCGTGAGGCCAGCAAACACGGCATATAGCTTTCAGTTAGGATGAACACAGTTTCCATAAACATACTTTATTTATAGATAAAGGTCTATGGCTCTGCATACAACAAACAAAGACTTTATCTTGCTGGAGTTTATAGCCGTTTCACTTTACCTCAGGACGCATTAATGCCGCTCTGTAGGTCTATTGGAGACGTTCATAAATATTCCTAGCAAATCTAATAAAGGTTGGAGACAAATTCACTACGTAAACGTGCTAAATTGCACTTGAGCAGCGTATATTTGAAGAAGTTTTGTGCACGAACAGAGGAAATCCTAGCACAAGCAAAAAGATCTGCATGCTCGTATTATACAAATCCGATCTCAACTTGTAGTACTGCTTCACATTTGTCATTGAAATAACGCCAAAGGCAGTTGGTAGATCAAAAGGCCTGCCACCACAGCTGGAAAAAATCCTAGAGGAAATACTGTCGCTGTATAGGTGCACTTTTTAATTCAACAAAACTTTCCTTTAAAAAACCATTACCTTTGAAAAAAGAATGATTGTCCTGTATCTAAAAGATGCACAGTAATCTGTCCTGGCTAAAAGTCCCAGATCACCAGTTAACCACACATAAACGGGGTGTAATCTCCCATTAAAGCAATGTTATTGTAAAAAATATAATTAAACCGTATTATAACTGTAAGCAAAAGAAAGCAGGTGAAACATACCATGTTTGAGAATGATGGTCACGCGCACATGGTTAATATAGGCCTGTTAATAATCTGTTTAAAGAATAATTAAAATGAAAGCAGTGACCGCTGCTGCTTACAAAAGAATGTGTGTATTTTTTTTTTATCTTGAGCTCCTAAAAGCAGCAGGACTGTGGGTGCACGATCATCGCTCTTTGTCCAGTCTATTTCAAAGGGAACCGATCGCACCACTTCCGCTTCCTCTAGGCACGGTTGCTTCGCGCAAGTAAACGAGAGCGTGCGCACTTTTTAACAGTTGCGCGCATCACATCACCTGTGCGCGTGAGTGATCATCCTGTCGTACGGGTTTTTACCTGCTTTCTTTTGCTCGCGAGTCGTGCAAACATTTATTTTTGTCAGTCGTGCTGCTTCTCGATTCTAAGATCACATTTGCACGAATATTTAAGAAAACTACAATTTAAAAATGATTTCCAACCAGCCAAAGTGGCTAGTGGAGGTGTCTGTCTAACCCACCAGAGCTGAAATCTACACGCATTTGGCGGGTGTTAATGTAAAGCCCTGATTACAACATAAATAATTCATTTTCAATCATTTAAAATTTGTGCTTTCATTTATTTGAGCTATAAATGAATGATCAAACTGTTTGAAAAGCTCTCTGACCTTCAGTGTGAGTCTGCACTGTCGCTCCTCTGCATCCTCTATATTCTTCCGGCCTCTTTGAGTTTTACCACCAGATCCTCCACCGTCTCCACTTTGACTCCAGCTTGTCTTGTTGGAGGTTCATCCACCTTTAGCACCTCCAGCCGCGAGCTTACGTCCACACCCAGATCTGCAGGCTTCACATTCACAATCTTCTTCTTCTTCGCTTTCTACACAGGCCAAAAAAAAAAAGCATATTGCTACTAATTAGGCATGGGATGATAACCGGTTTCAAGGTTTACCGCGGTTTGAAAAAGTCAAGATTTTAAAGAGGCCCTATTATGGGTTTTTGAAAAACACCTTCCATGTAGTGTGTAACACAGCTCTAAGCGAAGTGAAATATCCAGCTAAAGCTTAAATCTGAAAGTGGACAGTTTTTAAAACTATTGATTCATCTATAAAAGAGTCGACTCATAGTGGTTTAAACGAATCGTCTTGATAACGAGTCATCAGCCGTTTCGGCGTGACGTCGGTATGAAACATAAAGGTTGCGCGCGCAAACCTGGCATAATTCAAACCTGCGGTCCCGCCCAATAACACAGCAGCAGGACGCTAATGAAGACGTTGTGCTTACCTGGATATTATTGGAAGTGTGAGGGAAAGGAGTCGTTCAGAAATCTGTACACTTACAATGGGCGATCTATCACAACATAGCTCATGCATTAAGTTTCTTCCTCCATCTTGTAATGGACAGAAAATACACCAGGGGTGCGGGCAAAATAAGGACAAATTATTAGGTACACCGCCAGGCTGCTGTACGCTGGGCTTCGGGCTTGTGAAGGGAGCGCAGGAGCCCGCAGAGATAGCTTGTCAGAGGTCAGAGGATGCTACAACCTCCCAGCTGGGTATGTGATCGTTTGGAATAGCAGAGTACAGGTAAGCCATGAGAAAATATAGCAGTTCATGGACGAAGTGCCAGAGCAATGATTGCAAATAGAAATGATCTACATGTTTTGTTACTAGTTACCGCATGTACTGTATCCGGTTAACTCTTTTTATTCTCATGTCGCGTCTAATGCCACGTTGAAAACGTGATGCGTGCTGCTTTGTTTACGGATTTAAATGTGTTTGTGAGCTCGTTTCACTAACGTTTGTCGTTGCTATGGCCAGCCACTGTTAGCTGATCCTGCACACGTGCAGCGGTCAAGGTTCAGAATAGTTCAGCTTTAGCTGCTGTGTGGATTAATACTCAATGCGTGTCATACTTGAGAGCAATGCTGGTGTTAAACTGCACTGCTTTCGGCGCTGAGGTGTCTGAATAACACTGTTGAGAACCGGGTACTGTTTACTGTGGTGTTAGTAAGTTTACTTTGAAGCGTGTTTCGGGCGTCCGCTGCGATCGGATCCTATACCAATGTTAGCGACCCGGGGGCTTGATAAACCACACTGGGCATTTCGCTGTCTCGCGCTGAACGCTGTTGACCAATCGCAACAGGCTGTCATCGGTCCAATCAGCGCAGATTAGCTTCGCGCTAAGCAGGGGTTTGAGAATAAATGAATCGCTGAACGATTCATATGGGAGTTGCTGGGATAATTAGGTAAAAATAAATGCATATTATAAGACCATGAAAGTGTTTTTTGACCTTGCATACATATCAGTATGTTGTTAAAGATATGACCCTTTTCAATGTGTAATAGGGGCTCTTTAAAACCGCTAAAATGTTCTTGTATATCATTCCTATGGTATATGTCAGGTTTTTTTTTTTTTTTTACAACTACTTTACTTAGTTTATTAGGACAACAGTATCTCCAGCAGAAAAGCAGCCTCCACATCAAAATCTAATTGTCAGATTCAGCAAACATCTGAAAAACAAAACGCTTATAAACCAACATTCAAGCATGCTGTAGACCCGAACAGGCTTTACTTTACATCCACAGAAAAGACAGATATCCAAAGATGCCTTTTCAAGTTGTAAAAGAAATCTGTGTTTTTAAAACTAATGAAGACAGCAAAAGTCAATGATTTATTTAAATTATTTAGCCTGACATGTTTACTGCTCCAAAATATTTTCAATGTTTCATAAAATAAATATGTTGTGTTCAATGGGAAGAGAAGTTGTTGTTTTTTACCCAGACATTTAAAAAGAATCTATTTTAGAGCAGTAATCACAATACCGTGATATCGTGATATTTTTATCCAAGGTTATCTTACCGTCAGATTCTTAAGCTAATACTTAAGCATGCCATTTTGCAGAGTCAATTATTATTCCTTTTCCTGCTCATCTGTATTTCTTTAAGATAAAAAACACACATATACAAAAAAACAAAACGATTGACATTCTTGTGACATTTTGCTGAAAAAGCAGAAAAAATCATATTTGATATGAACATATTTTTAAGATGCTTAACATTTTTGTGAAAACAGAGAAACACTGCCTAACAAAAGTTCAGTGTAAGGAAGATTTATTCCTGAAGAACACATTCTATTTATTTAAAAAAGTTACAATTATAACATTTAGAATATTACAAAAATAAAAATGGCTGTTCTTTTAAACTGAAATAAATACAATAATACAGACAAAATGTACAGTAATAATTTGACATTAAGAATAATTTAAGAGTGAATAATTTAAGAGTGAAGACTGGAGTAATGATGCTGAAAAATCAGATTTGACCCACAGGAAAACATTACATATTATAGGTTAATCTAATAGAAAAGGCTAAATAAACTACAATATTTCACAACTGTTTTTACTATATTTTATTAATAAGAAAAATGCAGACTAAGCAAGCATAAGAGACTTCTTATGAAGACAGAATATTTGTATGTATTCTAAATGTGTAAGCAATAATATATTTTATATATGCACACATTATAATTTGTTTTATATAATTTCTTTGGACATGTGACGATAAAACCAGTCATAAAGGTCTTTTTTTAATCACAAATGTATTGAGATTAATACAGCATCTTAACGATTTTTTGGGCTATTTTAAATTTTTTAAAAATTAGAAATTCACATTAAGAGTTGTCCAAATGAAGTTCTAAGCAATGCATATTACTAATTAAAAAGTTGACATATTTACATTAGGAAATTTAAAAATATCTTCAAAAATCTAAATATTCAAATGACTTTTGGCATAAAAGAAAACTATTATATTAGAAACTATTATTTTCGAAACGTATATATTAGATTGATTTAAGCATTTTTTTTTTGAAAATAGAAACTTGTGTTTTGAGCAACTGAATGTGGTGTTTTGTGATTGCTGTACCATGATGTTGGGCAGCGTGGCGTATCTGGGAGTGTTGAGCCGGAGATCGGCGGTCACTACAGCGGGCATTTTGATCTTAATGGTCTCCAACCCACCATCAATTTCTCTCACCACCTTCAACTTGTCTGCTTCAAAAACCACCTCAGATGCAAAAGTGCCCTAGAAAGTAACAGCATAATATTAATCTATAAACAGTTATAAACAAGAGCAAGTAAATAAAAGTCTCATAACAGCACACTTTTTTTTACATCTTCTGAAAGACACTACCCATGGAAAAACATTGGATTGTTCAAATTCTTAGCAGAAAATTTCTTTTTTATTAACCCTTTATCGGTCAAAGAACTATATAAAGTAGACAAACATTATTACATTTTTCTAATATTACACAGAGCACAGTATTATATATATATATATACTTTTTATTTTTATTTTTTTATTTCCCAAATGATGTTTAACAGAGCCAGGGAATTTGCTCACAGTATGTCTAATAATATTTTTTCTTCTGGAGAAATTCTTATTTGATTTATTTCGACTAGAATAAAAGCAGTTATTAAATTTTTAAACACCATTTTAAGGACAAAATTATTAGCCCCTTTAAGCTATATTGTTTTCGATAGTCTACAGAACAAACCATCATTATACAATAACTTGCCTAATTACCCTAACCTGCCTAGTTAACCTAATTAACCTAGTTAAGCCTTTAAATGTCACTTTAAGCTGTATAGAAGTGTCTTGAAAAATATCTAGTCAAATATTATTTACTGTCATCATGACAAAGATAAAATAAATCAGTTATTAGAGATGAGTTATTAAAACTATTATGATTAGAAATGTGCTGAGAAAATCTTCTCTCCGTTAAACAGAAATTGGGGGAAAAAATAAACAGAGGGGTTAATAATTAAGGGGGGCTAATAATTCTGACTTCAACTGTATAATACATATATAACATCTTTTTAAAAACGTCTAAAGTTGATATTATTAGCCCCCCTAGTCCTATAACTTGCCTAGTTAAACTAATTAACCTAGTTAAGCCTTTAAATTGCACTTAAACTGAATACTGGTATCTTGAAAAATATCTAGTAAAATATTATGAACTGTCATCATGGCAAAGACAAAAAAGTTAGCTATTAGAAACTAAATATAGAAGAAAAAATATTAAAGAACATAATTCACTTTGGCTAATAATTTTGTCCTGTAATAACCACCTGTAACACTCCAATGAGTGTCTTATAAAGGGTTAAACAATATTAAATGTAATAATTGAGGGAAAAAAAACACAAACTGTAATGTGTACATGATTTTAAACTATTTTACATAAAAAAAGTACCTGTGGCCAGTCCAGTAGAGCTGCAGTCATCTGTCCAGTTTGATTGCAGTCATCATCTATGGCCTACTCAATGAATATTAACGTCATCTCATTAGTGCATATTCAGTATGTTCTTTATACTGTACAATAATTAACAGTTTATGAGCGTCATGTACCTGTTTCCCCAGAATAATCAGATTGGCTTCTTCTTTTTTAGCGAGAGCAGCTAAAATCTTGGAGACCTGCAGAGGGCCGAGAGTCTCGTAGTCTTTTCCGGAAACTTCCACATGAATGCCGCGGTCTGCACCCATGGCCAGAGCCGTCCGGATTGTCTCCTGCAACATAGATAGCACTGTCATGAAATGTGATTTTATGCTCTCTCCTCAGGTACGAAAGAAACAGTCTTAACTTAATAAAGACAACACCATTTATTGTTTATTTTGAAATCCAATTTACTCCAGTGATGGTCGTGCTGCTTAATGTTTTTGCAAAACAGGACAAAACAAATACCTAAACAATATATCAATCAATCCCACAATGCACTGCACTAACAGCTAGAAAATACCCATAATGCACTGTGAAAGTTTGCACACCGAATTAACCCTAACCCTAACCGAATTAATTTCTGCACCTGACCACAAGCTTGCGTCTAAAGTGCAATCTTATCAGTTTAAGTTTTAAAATAAAATACTATTTAATTAAAGAAACGCTTGTATACATGAGAGATGTCAAAGGTCTTCATTACTAATAGACAGCTTGCTATAAAAATAATAATAACAAATTCATTACCTTACATTTATATAGCGCTTTTCTAGACACTCAAAGCGCTTTACACATTTTTGGGGGTAATCTCCTCATCCACCACCAGTGTGCAGCATCCACCTGGGTGATGTGACAGCAGCCATATTGCGCTAGACCGCACACCACACACCAGCTGATTGGTGGAGAGGAGACAGAGTGATGAAGCCAATTATGGTATGGGGATTGTTAGGAGGCCATGATGGACAGAGGCCAGTGGGCAGATTTGGCCAGGAAGCCAGGGTTAAACACCTACTCTTTTTCGAAGGACATCTTGGTACTTTTAACGACCACAGAGAGTCGGGACCTCGGTTTAACGTCTCATTTGAAAGACAACACTCATTGAGCATAGAGTCCCCATCACTATACTGGGGCATTAGGACCCACACAGACCACAAGTTGAGCACCTCCTGCTGGCCTCACTAACACCACTTCCAACAGCAACCTAGCTTTCCTATGTGGTCTCCCATCCAGGTACTGACCGGGCACAGCCCTGCTTAGCTTTAGTGGGCGACCATGTATAACTGTTGAATAACTATCACAGGGTCTGACCAGGAAGTGTAAAATCTAATCTGTCTGAGGGAGGTATATAAGAGCAAAACATAAGCAAAACGGGATCCCTTCAGTGCTCCAATTGACTCACGTGTTTCATTCACTCATTCAAGAAGACTTTATAGACTGGAGGAACTATGACGTCACCTTGTAGGCTAATCGGCTGCTAGCATAAAACTGGTTCCCTCGATAAATTCCCTACAGGATTTTCCCATAGGCTTTTCAAAAAATGCAAATAATAAGCTCTGTGTTCAAACACAGTTTATTACACTTACACGTTTTGTCCAGCCGGATAATCCTCACACGAAAATACAACTTTTAGCACTTTTGGATCTTTAATGCAAACGCAAGAACTGAAAAGCTAACATTCGGCTATAAACAGACTACAGTACCCTCGGGGCGCTCGCCTGTGACGACAACTCAAGCTTATTTTTAGAAATATGATCCATGACAAAGATTTACTCTCTCGGTTTATTATATTATAATCCACGCTATAATATTATAAACAAATAAATACGCAAAAACACATAGACCTAAATGCCTTTTGGATAGTTTTAACATGGGTAATACATTTTGTTTTGCTTTACAGTTGTTGTAAAAGTTTTAAAACTGTATGTGTAAATGTGCCTACATAGTATTATCATAAGACATGTTTAAATAAGTGTATTGCTCGCGTGCACACAGCCTGCTTACCTTAGTAACAGACAACAGAAATGAGGCGTGAGGGACAAGTCTAATGTTATATGCCTGCAAGTTCCATCATGGACACAGAACAACATTCAATATTCTTTTTTGCCACCGAGTACAGCGAAAAGCAGCCAATACAGTCACATATGCTGTACATTTAAATGGAGGAGTGTAAATATTGCAGTTATGACAGAGTTAAAGGTGCAGTATGTAAGTTTGACACCCAGTGGTTGAACTAGGTATTGCACTCCTAGATCAAAATAAACGCACGCGTGGGATGCCAGATTGAGTACAGGAGCGAGTGATTTAAACCTGTGTTCTAAATAAAATCAACGACACGCGATAGAGGGAATATTTTCCATATTAAAAGGAGTGAGTTTTAGTTCTAACCAACACCTCGAATTGAGATATTAGAAACGTTTTCATTTTCTCACAGCTCAACATGTGAAACCTATGACAGTGCACCTCAGGTAAGCCTCGTGTGTTTTATTCAGTGCTAAATGCTAACAATGTGAGTTTAAATGGATTCTAAACCTTACCGTTTCGTGAGTGAGTACATATTCTGTGCTTCTGAATGGCTGTATTTACATTTCTGTCATGTTTCGTCTGGTGCAAACAGCTAAACTGCTGTTTGCGTGTTGTTAGGACACGAGATTACAGTGTAACCTGCTCACCTAATGTTTACGTTCGTAATGTTTATATCATTTGCTAAGTAATAACCTCATGTGGAACTGAATCTGTCTCTTTTCGATGTCTGATACTGTCCATTTCGGTCACGGGCGCATGCTTTCAGAGCCTTTCTGAATGAATGAATGAAATACGCTGTTTTCCAACAAGGCAAACCGGAGTGCTGAAATATAATTGGCTAAACTGGCATTCTGCAGGCTAAACAAAGACAGCGTTCCGGCACGGAAAAACCATTTTCAAAGCAGAATATCTGACTTCAGCATTGTTTTTCAGTTAAACAAGTATGTTCACTTGGGATGTTTCTTAAATACCTGCAAACATATTATGGTATTTTTATGCTTTAGAAGAGTCAAAAACTTACATACAGCACCTTTAAATGTGTTCAGATGAAGAAAAAACCAACGAGAAATCACTTGATCACGTTAAAATGACAGTTAACATGTATGTGTTCTTACACATTTATTCACACGTTTGCATTACTGAGTGCAGGAAAGAGACAGGCTGCACTGGTGAGCAGTATCTTCATAATATCGTTTAATTAAAATAAATGATCAACAAATAAATCTGTCTCGACAGTCTTTAAGTGAAGGCATTGTCTACACACAATATGAATTCCCAATTAGAAAAATACTACAAACTATAAAAAGCTACTCATGAAAATACTTAAATCACAGACCAATCCAAATGCCCAACGCAAGCGAGCTGCGCTCCAGACCAGTTCAGCTTGATGACGTATAATGTCTCCGACACCGCCTGTAGTCCCATTTAGCAACTTGATAGCAACCGTCTTTTTAAAGAAGCGAAACCGATTTAAAAAATCAAGAGTGTGATGTAACTGATGTGTTTAATGTCGTAGAGTAAAACGTGAAAGTATCTTGACTTTGTGTTAGCCACGGACCTTTTTTAAGCGCTTTAACTGAAATCCCATTCAAAAAACCCATTGACTTTGGGACGAGGGAACCGGAAACTGCTAAAATGCTAACTCGCTTCCGGGTTTTTGCATACAAATTGACGTCATAGTTCCCCCACTCTATTACTGGACTAATGTAGGGAATGATGAAAAAAGGGGTATAGGGATGTGATTTCAGATACAGCACTGGGGTTTCTGTTACCTGGACCTGCTGAGGGCCACAGCTGACAGCCACAACCTCCTTAATCAGCTTCTTCTCCTTGAGTTTTACAGCTTCCTCCACCGCGATCTCACAGAAGGGGTTCATCGAGTGCTTTACGCCATCTGTGACCACTCCAGTGTGGTCAGGCTTGACTCGGATCTGAGGAAGAATGGCAAAACAAGAAACACAATGCCATTATATGGCCTTTCACACTTATGTAGGTCAGTTCAATATTATGCATAACAACAATGCAGGACTGGGATGGTGACTGAACTGGTGGATTTGCTCTACTGCTACAGTCTCTATGCTTGTGATATGTGTATTAAAATATACTCAGGACCATTCCATTCTATCTAAAATTGATTGAATTGTTAGTTTTATTTTCCAATATCATTCAGCCCTAATTCACAGCCTCTTATATGTAAAGGGGGTTGTTCACTCAGTAATTTAAAAATGTAAATTTATTCACCATTTACTCTCCTTCAAGTGTTTCCAAACCCTTATAAGTTTCTTTCTTCTGTTTAACACACAAGATGTATTGATGGAAGATGAAAACCTGTACTCATTGACTTTCTTAGTAGAAAAAAAGACGCAAATACTATGGAAGTCAATGGTTAACGGTTTGCAACATTTTTTCAAAACATCTTTTGTGTTTAACAGACAGAAGATAGAAACTCGGAATCCAACAAGTAAGGCCCAATACCAATTCTATTTTTGTGGTCCAGAAAAGTCACTGTTTCGAGGGGTATCTATACCTTCCCCTCAGCCCCACGCCTTCAACCTAAAGAGAATCCTGAGCCTGAACTTTTATTAGAAACTGCACAGAATGACTTACTTCAAATATAGACGATAACAACAAAAATGAAGTAACAAGAGCTTAAAAAACTGGTAAACTGAGACTTAGATTGACTCTCTTCAAAGATTATGCTTTGCACCATTTATTTGAAAGTACTATGTCAAATAAAGTGTTTTCTTCTAAACCATAACAAGTGCTCAAAGAGCTAAAGAACTGAACTGCTAAACTGAAGATTAGAAGTGAAATCAAGGCCATTATCACTTATTTTTTCTTTTTTCCGGGTTGTAAGCAAAGTCCTGCAAACTCTTTCTTTTTAAGACATTTGGAGTAGAAGATGGAGCTGGTACAGTGGAGGTAGCTGAGGGTCTGCTGTTTGTCCAATCATGTTTTTTTCTTTCGTCAAATAAAAATATCAGACTACCTCAAATCGATCACTCCACAGTAAATATGGATTTAATTAATGCTCCGCTGTTATTATTATTTCACAAAACCTCTGTCAACATTTTTAATAGAATTTAAAAAGATTATGTCTTATGATTATGACATATTTCCTCCGTCTCACTCCCGATTCATGTGTGCACGCGCTGCGTGTGATGAAAGAAAATGACAATGAACCTCAAGGCTCATATGTTGACTTTTTGTATAACAATTTTGTCGTTTACATATTATATTGCATTAATTTGCAAACTTGTTTTATAAGCTGTAAAATGAAAGCCTCAGTTTGGTGCGAAGTTATCATTATACAAAAATCAAGAAAATCTTTGGATTTGTTTGATTCGTAGATTATGTAGGCTATTTTAAAAACTGATATATTATAATAACTATTAAAACTGTAATTTTCCAAATGGATAAAAGGTTGGTTTGTTGGTTGTACACTAAATCATCAATAGGCTGTTTGTTAAGTTTATGACGCGGCTTCATGCAGCACAGAGACAATCAGCATCAGCACTGGTTTGTGTCAACTCATCTGTCAAACTGTGACCAGAAATATCCTTCTTTCATTATGCTTCTTTGGCAAAACACGTCTGTAGACACGAGTGTTTGCACACGTTACTGTCCCGCAAGTTAACAATTTTGTTACACATTTAGGAGCCGATCACAAAGAGCACGCGAGGCGCACCGCACTGCCTTTTGACAAGAAAAAGAGCGGTGCTCTTTTGAATCGACTGAATCAGCTGACCCGCATTGTGCGCGAATCGTTTTGTTGTCGATGTTTTAATTGTAATTTTTTTATAATAATGTGATATTCAAGATTTGTAAAGTAATACAGTCTCTCCTCCATCATTAAAAGTTCGCCGTAGTTGCCTTGACAACACAAACACTGCTGTCACCTCAACAGAAACCCTGCAGTGCTTTCATTTGATTGAAGAATGAAAAAGACGCGACTAAGGTAACGCGTTTTTCCCGCTCGAGCACGCAGGGCGCAACGGCAAAACATGAGGCGCGCAGGGCGCATAGGCAGCACGTAAAACACTCGCGGCTCTTAGTAAAGCATTCAACAGATGCCTCTCTCAATGCAAAAAGCGCATATAATAATAAATAATATTTTTAATCTTTTAACTGATACATTAATCGGTTATAAACGCACCCTTTCTGTTAACAGCTAATCTATTATTTTGAGCATTCCTAATTAAACTGCATGCGCAGGCTCTAAAATATAATTTTTTTCCCTCATGCCTGCACGCCGGAGATCCGGCACGGTGCCGGAACACTTTAGGAAAAAAGGGGAAGGGCTAAGGGGTAGAATTGGGATTGGGCCTAAATGATGACAGATTTTAACTTTTGGGTGAACTGTCCCTTTAAGTAAGAGGCAACATGTTTGACTTCAAATGACCTGTTCAAATACTATGCCAAAGGTGGCATGAAGGACACAGACAGACTCTGATATCATTAAAGCTCATTTCATAATCTAAGGCATGCAGACGACACACACAGACCTCTCTGTATCTCAAACAGCTGATATTAACAACACAAGGTCCCATTATACATCCAGATCAATATTCCTATACTAGGATTATTAGATCATAGATTAGTCTGATCTGCAATTTCATGATCTCTAAACATAACAAAGACAAGCTTGTATATGTTGAACATTTTCAGCTCACACACAGTAAATATATTTTTGCAGCTTGTTCAAACTACTTATTTAAAATGAGCTAAAACATCACCATTCGGGAGTTTTTTTTTTTTTTTTAAGGATAACTTAATTGTTTTATGTTCAATCCATTTAAATTTGTAAAAACAAAATTGGTTAACTTAATTGACTTGGGTTGGGACAACATAATACAAAACAAAACAATATTTATTCATAAAGCACATTTAAAAACAACCAAAGTGCTGTATATAGGAGTACTAAAGACACAAAATATACATAAAGGAACTGTGTGAAACCCAACATTTTACAATGCACTGGAGTTTGTTGTAAAATGATCTTAACCTCTTAAGGCCCAAGGTGTTTTTTTTTTACATGCATTTTTTATTTATCTTTGCTATTTGGGCTTATTGGAACCTAATTAGAAAATAAAAATCTAATTATCATCTTTTGATATGATGTACTTTTAGAGAAAAATGATGTCCATATGTGTGGACTCGTGGTCCGAATTTACATAAAACACTTTTTCCCAAATTTTCTTTTATGCATATTTAACATAGATTTTTTTTTTTTTCTTGCTTTGACTATCAGAGATTAAAAACAACATTTTTTCCCATTTTGGACAGTTAAAAATAGGGTTTGGGACATTTCATATGCTGCAAAACAGTTGCAGGATGACACTGTGTGTCTATAACAAAATATAAAACATTCAAAGTGTTTTAAATAGCCACTTAAGAGCTAAAAATGTGCTGTCCATATATGTGGACACTCGGGCCCTAGGAGGTTATAAGATTGTAATTGGACAACAGACACTTTATTGATTAACTTGGATGAGCAATATGATCTCACAATCAATAAATTACAACATAGCAACTAGGCCTGTCACAATAATCAATATATCGGCTAATTGCGCAATACTTGGAAATGACCTCAATCATTTTTGCCGTTGCAATATATATGAGCAATTCCAGCGTTATGGATGTGACATTTGCAGTAAAACCTCAAAACATAAATTCACAGAGAAAGTATATGTTAACATTATATTGAAACATCTTTTTATATTTTACAGAACAACTGACCACAGAGTTATGTGATCAGAAAAATGTCCATCTGTAAGCATTTTTTGTATTTTAAATGAGGAAAATAAATATGCGTTATGGATGTGACGAAAAACGTCTGCGGGTTTGCAGTATACAACATACTTTGTTGAAATTCTGTGAATTAAACTGCACAACCCAAAAGAAAAAATGATAATCATAAGGATAAAAGTTGGCTCTCTATACAACAAAAATGATTGATTTTATTTGATTTAATATTTTTGCATTTATGAGGAAAAAGTGTTGTTATGGATGTGACGTCTCTCTGTTATGGATGTGACGGATGTGAAATTGCCACTTATGTGACTTTGGTAAATCAAATATAATAGTTTGAAAACACTGACAAATACATTTTTGCGCATTTCTAAAGTACTGTAAAATACTTGCTTACATAAAAAGCTTAGAAACGGTTTCTATATTTTGGTAAAAACTTAATTTTTTTCATGGCAAGGTGGACATTTGCATGGAATTGCTCATATATATTTACTAATTCACAAATAACATTAAAGCCATTTTACAATGACATTTACATTCTACCTCACCAGTGTCAAAGTTTAAAACTGGACATTTACCTAATGGGACATTTAATAGTGCATATAATAGGCATGGGACGGTATAGGATTCTGACGGTATGATAACCTTGGATAAAAATATCACGGTTTCACGGTATTGTGATTACTGCTCTAAAATATAATAGTTTTAAACTTCTGGGGAAAAAAACACAACTTTTTTTTCCCCTTTAAATACAATATTTTTTATTTTAAGAAACATTTAAAATATTTTGGAGCAGTAAACATGTCAGGCTGAATAATGAAAATGAATCACTGACTTCTGCTGTCTTTATTTGTTTCAAAAACACTGATTGCTTTACAATTTAAAATGGCATCTTTAGATATGAAAATGTTGGCGGTTTTAAAACCTTGACTTTTCCAAACCACGGTATACCTTGAAAACGGTTATCATCCCTTGCATAGCATATAATAGGACATTTACCCTTTAGCATCTATTTATAGAATCTAAATAACATTAAGAATGATAATTATTTTAAAGTGTTTATGGTTATTTGCATTATTATGCTGTTATAGAATCAGTGTCATAAAAATAATCTAACCTTAAATTCAATCTTAAATGCAGCTAATTCCTAAGAAAACCACAGATGTTCTTTTAACACATTTTTACCACAGTGAGCTTATAATTGACATTCACTTTGGCTACTTTCTAATCTTTAATTTTATTTATTATTAGTTTGCATAAAAACCAGATAAAATAACGCGTGAAAAACAGACAAAAACGATGAGAGATAATTAAAAGGGATGATAATTTACTGCACTGACTGAACACAGTATTTGTAACACATTTCAGCAAAAAAAAGAGATCTGAACACTAAATTTATATTAATCCAAATTATATTGTGTAAAAGCATTTTGGTTATGCAATAAATTTTTATATCCTGGAAATAATCTCATCCAAACCAGATTTGTGTTGATACTGCTTCCCATAAGTTCATTGTTATTATTATTATCATTATTATAAGACTATAACAATATATAACAGGCAGCACGGTGGCTCAGTGGTTAGCACTGTGGCTTCACAGCAAGAAGGTCACTGGTTCGAGTTCCGCCTGGGTCAGTTGGCATTTCTGTGTGGAGTTTGCATGTTCTCTCCGTGTTGGTGTGGGTTTCCTCAGGGTGCTCCGGTTTCCCCCACAGTCCAAACACATGTGCTATAGGTGAATTGGATAATCTAAATTGACCGTAGTGTATGTGTGTGAATGAGTGTGTATGGGTGTTTCCCAGTACTGGGTTGCAGCTAGAAGGCCATCCGCTGTGTAAAACATATGCTGGATAAGTTTGCGGTTCATTCCGCTGTGGCGACCCCTGATGAATAAAGAGACTAAGCCGAAGGAAAATGAATAAATGAATATTATATAACTTCTCTTATTTATTGTAGCTTGAATTACAAATAAATAATATAGGTGTCATGGTGGCGCAATGGGTAGCACTGTCGTCTCACCGCAAGAAGGTCACTGGTTCGAGCCTTAACTAGGTCAGCTGGCATTTCTGTGCAGAGTTTGCATGTTCTCCCCGTGTTCGCATGGGTTTCCTCCGGGTGCTCCGGTTTCCCCCACAGGTCCAAAGACATGCAGTACAGGTGAATTGGGTAGGCTAAATTGTCTGTAGTGCAAGTGTGTGAATGAGTGTGTGTGTGGATGTTTCCCAGTTATGGGTTGCAGCTGGAAGGGCATCCGCTGTGTAAAACCTTTGCTGGATAAGTTGGCGGTTCATTCCGCTGTGGCGACCCCAGATTAATAAAGGGACTAAGCCGAAAAGAAAATGAATAAATGAATGATATATAATATAGTACATAAATATATTACATAACAATAATATATTATTTTCTTTAACGTTCCTTTTCCATAACGTTTAATTAGATATATAACTGAAAGATATTTGACACATATACTGTAATACACACTGTGCATTTTAAATTACTTTCAACAAACATACAGTATCTGATAAATGACTTAATGTACATATATAAATGATAAAATAAGCAGAAATGTGCAATTTTATGCAGAGAAAACAATAGAAGTCAATGGAAGATTTACAAGGGATATTAATTATTTTATCATTTACATAAAAGTGGCTTGACCTTTATTATATACGCATAAAAACAATCAAAATGTCTTCTTTTGATACTACATTGAAGGAATTCCTAAAATATTAGCTCATGTTAATTTTCTTTTAATATTTTCTGATGTATATTATGTTGTATGTCACACAACTCGTTCATGTACTTGCTTACAAAAATAACTAGACAGATGATAGCAATAAAGCAGCTCATTATTTAGATTGCAAAGGTATAAAGGTATAAAGATAATAATTTTTGCTTGAAAACAACACATATTAATTTACAAAAACAACATTATCAACGCTGACCTTCATCACACAACACACTCCTCAAACCTCATTCAACCGAACAGCTGGCCTTTCCCAAGCTATAAAGTGTAGAAATTACGCCAACTAACTGTTTACTCATAATTAAAAACATCTTATTGATTTTGCTGGGAGATAATTTGATGTATACCTTGACTGCATAGTCAATGACCCGTTTAACTCCGACCAGAACTCGGCCGCTCATCGTGGATCTTGCTCTGACGGTTCAGCAGGAAAATCCACTCGGAGCGGTGTTGCTGTGACACCATTTAGGGCGGGCTTTAATGTACGCCCATTCTGACAGCCAATAGAACTGCGCTGATCACACAGCTGTCATTCAGAAACTGAGCTGTGGCCAATCAGCGACTCTGTGTGTTCTGACTGAAACTGACTGAAAATTTGTTCCTATAGAAGTAGGTTAAAGGTCGTGTGAATCCTGTAAGTAAATGCAGGACTTACAGCACCTACAGAGTGCACTATAATTACGAAATATGTATAAATAAGTGATGACAGAAGTAAAATTCGCTCACACTTCGAAACAGTCAACAATATTGGCAAAAGAAAGCGAGAAACAACACGCGAAGGACATCTGCTGGTCAGTGAAAGGATACCAGGCAAAAGTAAACTCTCTTATAATTATTTGAAAACTATTACAAAATTTCAATTACCCAACAAGAGTTTTCAACTGTTATTAGTACAATTCCTTCAGGGGTCCATATGTTATTTAGAGGTATTAATCAAGACCATGCTTCTGATGCATCGTCTTTTGATATTACCAGAGAAGTATAAAGTACTAGAGACCCAGACTTAAGTAATAGTACTAGTGCTCTATCAAAAAAGTGACTTGAGTAGAAGTTGAAGTGCTCTTTAAGCACAATACTTAAGTGGAAGTACTAAAGTATTCAACATTTTTTGTACTTAAGTATTGCAAGTAGTTTATTTAAAAATTTACTACTCAAGTACTGAAAGTAAAAGTATTGCGTTATGTAGTTATTTTTTAAAAAGCAGTCAAAAGACATATTGTTTTGTTTATTTTAAATATCTTTTTTGGGGCACAGGATTAAGCAGAACAAAAAGAACCATGGTTACGATTTATAATATAAATAAATAAATAAATAAATATATATATGATGGGTCAAAAACACCATTCAGCGTGAATAGAGGTAAAGTTGGTTTTATATTGGGATATTCAGACATTCTCCTTAATAATATAATTTCATAAAAGTATTATTTGCTAATTCTAAATAGTGAAATCATATTAGCAGCCAATGACTATCAAAGTACAACATTGTTCACAGTCAATTAGGTAGTGTTAATGTTGTTTTGAAGTCACACTTGCATGCCAATTCCGATCGAATATTCAAAGTGCCATGGTAAAAAATATATAGACATCTAAATGAACGAATGTGCGAATATAAAACCAACTTTACCTCTATTCAGCGTGACAGCCTTTATGATAGACAGTTAACGTTATGTGAACATTGCAGAATGATATGAACCGCGGGTAGCTAACGGTAGTTAACTTATCTAGCTCTTATGGATAGCTCAAACTGCTGTTTTGTGTATTATATTATCTTTAACTTGACATATTTCTTCAAATCCGACGGTAGAGTATGCACTTCATTCTATATGAACTGTCTTTCACTCCGACAAATGCAAACATTGGCTCTAAATAGAGTCACGGGTGGTCTTTTTGCTCATCGCCACGAACAGTTGAAAGTGAAGGAGTTGAAGGTGGAATTTCTGGGTTTTCCATGTCTCAAACAAACTAAAGTGCTCTCAATGCAGGCAGGCAGCACTGTCTTCTTTGATCGTCTGATCAATGAATGATTGATTCGTAACATTTTTATAATTGTAACGAGTAGGCTAACTATGCAACACATAAAAAAATCTACTGGAGTAATTAAGTATTAAGCTCATCGAAAATATGTACTAAAGTAAAAGTAAAAGTAGGAGAAAAACACAATACTCCAGTAGAGTACAGATACAGCCTTTTAGTACTTAAGTACAGTAGTGAAGTAGTTCTACTTCGTTACTATACATCTCTGGATATTACTAAATCTTATGTTGGCAAAACCTGTTTTACTATATATACCAAGAGTAATAATAAGGCTATCCGTACCCTTTTCCAAAGAGAAATCATTACTGTACCTTATATTCAATCTTATTGGATGTCTTTATTAAAGGATCAACTGATTTGCTGGAAAAAAAGTGTGGCTGTTACCACTAGGGTTACCACTTTTAAAAACAAAAAATAAAGGACGCGTACTGCAGCGGGGGCCATATCCCCAATCACAGGCCCAATAGCATGCCAGTGGTGGTAAATCGCAACTTAAAATATGTTTTCAGCAAAGTATGAACACTTGGATATTAAAATAAACTGTCTTTTATTGAAATCTGTGTAAACAGATCAGATGCAGTCAGTCTTTCTCTTTTACAACTCTGCAGCACTGTTATAGCTGATGTTGTGTTTAATAGTGTGGTACACCGTTAACTCAGCTGCTGTAACCTAGAGGAGAAAATACTAATGAACCTAATTTTAAAGGGTGCTATTGACAACAGAATATACAAATATTTGTCATTATTTGCAGTAACACCTATCCAAACATGGAAAGAGCACATACATAAACTAGCTACCTGTACAAGCAGCTAGTATCGTTTTATATAGCCTATTTCTAATTATAAAATATGTAAAGTTGCAATTCACTCGTTTATTTTCTTTACATGGGCATTATGTTGATTATTAATGTAATAAATGTAATGTTTTATGTAATAAAATAATGCTTATGTGCCTGACTTAATCTTAACAAGCAAATCATAATATTACATTGGAACGTGATCCACTTACATTGCATTTACATACATTTTACAAATTACAATTTGTGACCCAGTGTGTGAAAACCAGGCCAAATCCAGTTCTGAGAGAAAGTTTGATTGTAGCCATTCATTTCACTGTGATTTCAGTTGTTGACATGGTTTTACTCAGTTAATATTAAATACATATATTTTTATTATTTTCACAGACTGTTCTGTATTTTGGCAACGCAGTGGCGCAGTAGGTAGTGCTGTCGCCTCACAGCAAGAACGTCACTGGGTCGCAGGTTCGAACCTCGGCTGGGCTGGGTCAGTTGGCGTTTCTGTGTGGAGTTTGCATGTTCTCCCTGCGTTTGCGTGGGTTTCGTCCGGGTGCTCCGGTTTCCCCCACAGTCCAAAGACATGCAGTACAGGTGAATTGGGTAAGCTAAATTGTCCATAGTGTATGAGTGTGAATGTGTGTGTGGAAGTTCCCAGAGATGGGTTGCGGCTGGAAGGGCATCCGCTGTGTAAAATCATGCTGGATAAGCCGACAAGAAAAGGAATGAATGAATGAAAATAAAAAATGACTCCAGCTGGATTTTCACAGACTGGGTCGTGAAGAATCATGCAGTTGGCTTGATAACAATTTCTACCACTCTGCAGCCAGGTATTTGTTTACTCCCACTCTCTGCGGTACTTTTGCAGCAGCTTGCGTTTAAACTCTGAAACTTTAAGATGCGGTGTTACCTGGAGAAGCATCTGCTGCTATTCTCTGTCAAGACCCACCCTCCTCACTGGACAAAGGCCAATCAAACTAACGATGACATCAAGTATTACCCAATCAAAAGTAGGAAAAGAGGCATCTTCATAAAATGTGTGTGGATTGATTTGCATTAAAAAAACAAATGATAAAAAATACAGGACAAAACCCGCCCCGTATTGATTCAAACCGGGACGCGCAATTTCTTTCTCAAATACGGAATGATTCCGTATTTTAAAGGACGGGTAGCAACCCTAGTTATCACAGAAATATCATGTTAGAAATAAAATTAAAGAAATATCCTATAAACTTCTCCACAGGTTTTATCCAGCAAAACATTATTTACAAAAATTTAAAAGTGGGATTGATGTAAATTGTATTTTTTGTAATGAATATGAGGAGACTGCTTTACACTTATTTTGGTATTGTGCATACTCAGTCAACTTATGGAGTGAGGTGCAAAAATTTATTAATGACAACTTACAGTGTTCTAAAGCGCTGTCATTGTTGTGGGAAAGTGTACTTTTTGGCTTTACTATGGAAAATAGTTTTTATTTAATTAATTTAATTATTTTGCTAACAAAATTTTACATTCATAAATGTAAATTTACCAATAAGAAACCGAATTTTAAGGTATTGATGACTGAATTATGCTTATATATTAGTAGTATCAGAGACTCTCTAAACAAGAAAGCCCTACGCACTTTAACACTTTGTGAACTCTACAATGTATTTATTTGATTGTTACATTTTGTATATTTGTATTTGATTTATGCTTACCGCCTGGCATGTATATTTTTTGTACTGTTAAAATGTTATAAAAAAAAAAAATATATATATATATATATAAATATAAATATAAATAAGGCGACGCAGTGGCACAGTAGGTAGTGCTGTTGCCTCACAGCAAGAAGGTCGCTGGGTCGCAGGTTCGAGCCTCGGCTGGGTCAGTTGGCATTTCTGTGTGGAGTTTGCATGTTCTCCAGCTGGAAGGGCATCCGCTGCGTAAAATCGTGCTGGATAAGTTGGCAGTTCATTCCGCTGTGGCGACCCCAAATTAATAAAGGGACTAAGCCGAAAAGAAAATGAATATATAAATATATATATAAATATAAATATATATATATATTTGAAAACAATATGTTTACATCAATTAAAATAATTGACAGACGACAGAAATATTCTGTTTTCTGGATTTGCCATTTATAGTTGAGTAAAACGTAATTTATGTATGTGTTCTGTAAACTACTAATTACATTTCTTCCCATTCATTCATTCATTCATTCATTCATTCATTTTCCTTTGGCTTAGTCCAGAGATGCCCAGACTAGGGCTAGCGGCCCATGTTAACCTTTGATTTGGCCCACCATCCCCTCTGAGAAGAGAGGGGAATGATGAGGATGGTTTAGAGATCGTAATTTCAAATTTAATGTAACATTTTTTTTGTTTATTTCTTTGTTTTATTGCTGAGCTACAAAAAAAAAAAAAAAAATAACTGAAATGAAATGTTTTAATTAAATGTTGAAAATCAGATTTTTTTAAATGTACGTATTGTGACCCGACGGATAGAGGACAATGCAGAGACGTCAGTGAGCAAATGAAGGTAAAGGCAGATTCTGCTTGATTATTGTATTCAGCATTGAACTCCACTGTGTTATAAATTGTTTGTTTTTTATTGTAATAAGGTATAATTTAAACATATTATACAGCATTAGCTAATACAATTTAAAGTAATATGTTCGATTTAATTTTAAACATTATGAAATAAAAACTATCTATGGCAACTTTAACTTTCGGCCCACTCAATGATATTTGGATTTTGACCTTTCATACGAAAACGTTTGTGCACCCCTGGCTTAGTCCCTTATTTATCAGGTGTCACCACAGCGGGATGAACCGCCAACTTATCCATCATATGTTTTACACAGCGGATGCCCTTCCAGCTGCAACCCAGTACTGGGAAACTCTATGGCCAATTTAGTTAATTCAATTCACCTATAGCGCATGTCTTTGGACTGTGGGGGAAACCGGAGCACCCGGAGGAAACCCACGTCAACACAGGGAGAACATGCAAAGTCCACACAGAAATGCCAACTGACCCAGCTGGGACTCAAACCAGCGACCTTCTTGCTGTGAGGCGACAGTGCTAATCACTAAGCCATTGTGTCACCTGTACATACTGCATATAAAATTAATTTTTTATTCTGACCAGTTGAAATTTAGCAGAAATGTTATGAGACCTTTAGAATAAAAAAAGTTGTAACATTTTACTCGAATCCCATTTTATTTGTTACAGTTATCTCTTTTCCTGATAATAAACTACATTCTTAAGATACTTGACTCTAGACATGAAATTTAACATTGAGGTTTCAGTAAGATGTGCTGTAATTTCTGTGCTATAATTGTGTCTCTTCAGTCAAATCTCTTAGAAGTCAAGTCTCTTAATTCTTAAAAAAATACAAGTAAATAAGCCAATATTTATTTAAAAATAAATATATTTAACATTATAATAGTTATATAAATAAAGATCACATATACAGTTAAAGATTTCTTTTAACACATTTCTAGTTTGAATAACTAATTAACAACTGATTTATTTTATCTTTGCCATGATGACAGTAAATAATATTTTACTAGATATTGTTCAAGACACTTTTATACAGCTTAAAGTGACATTTAAAGGCTTAACTAGGTTAATTAGGCAAGTTAGGGTAATTAGGCAAGTCATTGTATAACAGCAAAGAGCATAGAATCACCAAGAGGCGACACTCTAGTGCGATTTGGGAAACAGCCACTAGATGCCGCTAGTGTCACGGGGCAGCCATTTTGGAATGAAAATTCCAATAGAACAACAGCATATTATAAGTCTGTAAAATAAACTATTAAATGTGCTGATGATTGTGATAGTTAGTGTTGTATTGTCGTCTTTCAGGTTGTATCTCAGCTTTAATGCGCTTTTAAAATAAATAAATAAAAATAAAGCAGCTGCTTGCCATCGCGACAGCAATAAAATCCAATGGACGGCTGATCGCTTTTACTCCAAAATGGCGGAATCGCGGGGCAGTTGCGCGGTAAAGTCTAGATCGGATATGCGGCCGGCCAGAAGTGCGATATGCACATTAATATAGTGGCATTTTTTATGACACTGTATAACAATAATTAATATTTTTACAGTACTGTGACGGTTGGGTTTAGGGTTGGGGTGGGAGTTAAAAGATACAATTTATTGGGTAATTTAATAGATAAGATAAATAATACTCAGTACAACTTTGTTTTTATGCTTCTGTGACCGTTGGGTTTAGGGTTGGGGTGGGGGTTGGTTGACGTTAATAAAATACAATAAATCGGAAATTTCATAAATAATATAAATAATTCTCGTTAACTTCCAGCAGCAAACGTATCCGATCTAGCAACAACCCAGTTGCTGGGCACTGCTGTTGCAATGGAACGATCTGAGTGTCGCCTCTTGGTCATTCTAAGCTCTTTGAAAGCAGTGGTTTGTTCTGCAGACAATCGAAAATAAATGTTGCTTAAGGGGGCTAATAATATTGACCTTAACCTCCTAGGGCTTAGTGGCCACATACGTGGACAGCACATTTTAGCTCTTATGTCTTATGTTTTATATTTTGTTACAGACATACAGTGTCATCCTGCAACTGTTTTGCAGCATATGAAATGTCCCAAACACTATTTTTAACTGTCCAAAATGGGCAAAAATTTTTTAGTTTTTACTGATAGTCAAAACATGTAAAAAAAAATATGTGTGTATGTGTTATTAAAGGGCACCTATGGTGAAAAATCTACTTTTCAAGCTGTTTGGACAGACATATGTGTAGGTATAGTGTATAGACCGTCATATTGGGGTGGTATAAACACACCCAGTCCTTTTTTTTTCAATTTAACAACTTAAAAACGGTGGACCAATCCGCTTGTTAAGTGTGACGTCACGTGAAGGGGCTTCCGGGTCCAAGCGCTTTATGAAACTGAATGAGGAGACTCATCAAATGCTAATAATAAACGTTTATAAAGCGCTGTAATACTTTCAAAAATCACGATCGCAATATATACGTCCATGCATAAAATCTGATGGCCAGAAAGTGATAACTTTTTTTATAAATTGTTACAATTTTGGTATTTGTGATGGAGCAAGCCCAGAGATTGTTGTGTACGCTATGACCTTATATAAAATTCACTTTAATGTGTGATATGAATAAAAAGTGATCATAAACGAATATTTTGTCAACTCAAATGAGTGGCGGCTTGGACCCGGAAACAGTATTACATACGTCACAAACACGTCACCACTTAACAAGCGGATTGGAGCGGTTTTGAGACCGACCGCAACTTGACGTAGGAGTGCGGTCCCCCCGCCAACCGAATTGATTGACAGCTGCGTAATAACATGTCTCCGTAGTAACGTTTATAATCCTTTAAACAAGACAGGACGTGCGCAAAGCAACCGAGAATAAAAGGTCTGTTCAGTTTGCTAGGTTCATCAATCATCATCAAATGTGATCAAGAGTGAGTTTTACAAGTTTAAGATCTTTTAAAACAGTGCATGTTTGTAATAAATTACAGCGATTTACTTCAGATTTACTTCATCACCACAGCCGCGTGTCAGAACAATAATAAAAGACGCTTCAATCCCAGTTTGTGGACGTTAAATCAGGTTTATTTTGTACATTAACGTAACAGATATCCATACAGCAGTGGATATTACCTGTGTCCTGTCACATTTGCGTGCAAAGACAGCGCAAAGCTAAACGCGCACGCTGTATGTGTGTGTGTGTCCGCGCTGTGTGTGTTTGTGTGTGTGCGTGAACATTGTAACAACATTGTGTGTGACTCTTCGTTGCAGCTCCACAACAAATGCATCAAATAATCATTGGTAAAGTTCTTACTGTAGTTTTTCCTCACAAACGTTATGTGAGATCTGCTTCCTTTAATGTCTGTCAGTTGTCTGAGGCCATAGATATATACACTAGATATCGCATAGGGACCCTGAGCATGCGTCAATAGCGCCGCCACATTGGTACAGTGCTCCTAGTACAAAGTCATTCAACCACATTAGTCAAGACAGTGTGCCAATGTGAAGATGCTGGACTTTAGCGCTGTGTACGGGTGTAGTAACGAGCAAACAAAGCACAAAGGCATCACATTTCATAGGTAAGATTTTGTTTTTTTCATGTTTTTGTATGTTATGAACTTTTGTGCTTAACAAGTAATGTTATTGATGATAATACAGTCTCTTACTGCATTCACCATAAGGCAAAGTAGCACCAACTCGCACTAAATTCTAGACTTATGCTAGTTTTGTTGAATAAAATAAGCAAACAATGTTATGAAATATGACAAGACGCTGTGGTGCTAGAAACTTGTATTATTGTCGGCTAAGTGAACGAGTCGTTCATAACGGAGATTCATTCACAAACGAATCGCTCCCTCCGTCAGAATGAGAAGTGAAAGCAGGTGAGGGGGTGTGTTTCAGGACACGGATTAGATCAAATTAAACAGGGATGGAGGATAATGCATTTCCATCAGCACAAACACACGCTCTTTGTCGGCAATGCCCATGCGGTCACATCCATCAATGTAGAAAAGTGATGTAAAATTATAATATTTCGTAATTAAAAAACATATTTGCATACTGACCACCGGGGAAAACTCCCGATCATAGATATGTGTATATGTGCATTTCTCTGGCTTTGGATGGCCACAGTCCTCCACTTCAGCTTGATCCCGCATTCATTTCAAAGGAGCGCTACCCTGTACTAAAATGGCGGCTCTATTGGCGCATTCGTTCGAATAGACAACAGCAGGGTAGGCGACATCTAATGTATATATCTATGGTCTGAGGCAGCCGAGGGCAGAGACTGAGGCACGCTGACAGGCACGTGGGAACGGTGGGCGGGGAGGATAGCCTTAAAGGCCCAGTACACAAAAACAGCAAAAATCTGTTGAGAGCTATAAAATACAAACTAGTGAAAGCTATAATAAATAATCTGATGGGTGTTTTGAGCTGAAACTTTGCAGACACATTCTGGGGACACAAAAGACTTATATTAAATCTGGAAAAATGGGTAACCTAGGTGCCCTTTAATGCATTAAAAAACAGTCAGGAAAAAAAAACTGCTGTGTTCAAGGCAGAAATAAAGGGTTTTTCATTCTATTCACAAAGGTAACTTTATTGTGTTTTATGGAAATTCGGACCACGAGTCCACATATAAGGACATAATTTTTCTTTAAAAGTACATCATATCAAAAGATTAAACTTAGGTTTTATTCTAATTAGGTTCCAATAAGCCCAAATAGCAAAGAGAAATAAAAAAAATGCATGTAAAAAACAGCTTGGGCCTAAAAAATGAAAAACTGTTTTTATTCTAGCTGAAATAAAACAAATAAGACTTTCTCCAGAAGAAAACATATTATAGGAAATGCTGTGAAAAATTCCTTGCTCCATTAAATCTCACTTGAAGAAATATTATCATTCTATTGATTGATTTATTATTGATTGATTGATTTCATTTATTATCACACTCCAGTTCAATTGGTGGCAGTAATGTTGCACATCCCAATCGATTTGTAAACCCCTTAATAGCAGAAGAAGCGGACTCTCACATGACTGCAGTGTTTGTCCCCGTGATCATCTGTGAGAGAGTCAGAGCTCTGATGGATCAGCTGGAGCTCAACTCTACTCACACACACTTCACTCAGGTAATGCATTACACACACACACACACACACACACACACACACACACACACACACACACACACACACACACACACACACACACACACTCACAAACACACAAACACACTGCATTGCTTTCCCACAGAGAGAAATATGAGAAATGTTTCATGCATACAGGACTTTACATGCACTGTAAAGTTGAGAAGGCAATGATTAAATACTACTACTACTAATAATAATGAAATTAAATTTTATGGAGGCATACTGAACTTTTTGGCTTTTAAAAAAAATACTTTTGTGATTTTCAGAGTACAACAAGTGGGAAGTTAAATAAAAAGTTGATGTATTGTATTAGGTATTTGGTTTTATATTGCTTGTTTATATGCCACAGGAGCAAGACGTTTATCTGCAGTTGCTCAAATCAAGAAGATAAAGCTGGACCCATTGCTGAAGGTATGTTTGTTATTAAGTTGTGTTCGTCACATGATGCTTTAGGCAATTGATCAAGACATTTGTTCCACGATGCATGCTGGATTGTTACAGTTCTCCTTTCCTAGTATAGTATAATACAGCAATAAGACTTGATGTCATCCCACTTATTCAGTTTTTCACACTTAATAGTGATATACAAATTTGATTTGGTGGCTCAATGGTTAGCACCGTCGCCTCACAGTAAGAAGATCGCTGGTTTGAGTCCCGGCTGGTCCAGTTAGCATTTCTGTGTGGAGTTTGCATATTCTTCCTGTGTTGGCGTGGGTTTCCTCCGGGTGCTCTGGTTTCCCCCACAGTCCAAACACATGCTCTATAGGTGTATTAGATTAACTAAATTGGCCGTAGAGTATGTGTGTGAATTAGTGCGTATGGGTGTTTCCCATTACTGGGTTGTGGCAGGAAGGGCATCCACTGTGTAAAACATATGCTGGATAAGTTGGCGGTTCATTCCACTGTGGCGACCCCTGATAAATAAGGAACTAAGCCGAAAGAAAATGAATGAAAGTATTTGTCAAGATAAGTTTAGGTTTAGACAAAAGATGTACTGTACAGTATATAGGACAGGGTTAAACACATTTTAAGCACTTTTGTTTTGGTAGTTCTTTATAGCACATTATTTTTATGTCATAATATTAATTGAGCGACTTTTAGATTACTTATAACACTGTAACTTTTTCTTGTTTGGATTTTTTGTCTTGTTTATAGTACAAATATCTAAAAATTATCAAATCATCAAGCAAACAACAGGGATTAATAATAATAATAATAATAATAACATCGGCTGGGCTGGGTCAGTTGGCGTTTCTGTGTGGAGTTTGCATGTTCTCCCTGGGTTCGCGTGGGTTTCCTCCGGGTGCTCCGGTTTCCCCCACAGTCCAAAGACATGCAGTACAGGTGAATTGGGTAAGCTAAATTGTCCATAGTGTATGAGTGTGAATGTGTGTGTGGAAGTTCCCAGAGATGGGTTGCGGCTGGAAGGGCATCCGCTGCGTAAAATCGTGCTGGATAAGTTGGCGGTTCATTCCGCTGTGGCGACCCCACAAGGGACAAAGCCGACAAGAAAATGAATGAATAATAATAACAATAACAATAATGGTGACACGGTGGCACAGTAGGTAGTGCTGTCACCTCACAGCAAGAAGGTTGCTGGTTCAAGCCTTGGCTGGGTCAGTTGGCATTTCTGTGTGGAGTTTGCATGTTCTCCCCGTGTTGGCGTGGGTTTCCTCCGGGTGCTCCGGTTTCCCCCACAGTCCAAAGACATGCAGTAAAGGTGAATTAAGTAAGCTAAATTGTCTGTAGTGTGTGTGAATGAGTGTGTATGGATGTTTCCCAGTGATGGGTTGCAGCTGGAAGTGCATCCGCTGCAAAAAACATATGCTGGATAAGTTGGCGGTTCATTCCGTCAGATGAATAAAGGGACTAAGCTGAAAAGAAAATGAATGAATGAATGAAGCCAACAAACAAAATATATTTAATTGTTTTAAGAAATAATATGTTTCTTAATATGTTTAGGTATTTTTTCCCTTAAAACAAATAAATTTATCAACAAAGTCAACTTAATTAAAATGAATCAACTTTAAACAAGCAAATTTTAAAATAAAATATTCTAAGCAAAGTCAAGATTTTGCTTGGTTTAAGGGAAAAAACACTTAATTTTGACCTAGTATTTCTCAAAACAAGACAATTTTTTTGCTTGTCTAGAAAAAGCTTCTTGATTAAAGGATTTTTAGATATTTGGGCTAGAAACAAGACAAAAATCGAAGTAAGAAAAGCAGTTTTGCAGTGTATAATGAATAATTATTATAAATGATACAGATATCCTACATTAGAGTTCTATTTAACAATGTTTGTGATGTCTATATGCATTATTTCTAATTTTTTGTTGCGTGTTTAACCAACTGTTGTATTATTTTTCGTTTAATGGAGGTGTGGCAGCAACAACACCAGTTCTCCTTCTCCTTTATCTTATGTGGACAGAAAACGTTTTATCAGTTTCACAGAAAACACTGGTGTACAGGTGTTTCCTTTCAGTATCAACAAAGATAAAGTCTTTATTACAGTCAAGCATTGTAACCTTAAAGAAGATAAAGTCATTGTGTCAGTGCCACAGACTTTGACTGTCTGTATGTCTGTCTTGTGTAGTTTATTTTTCTGCATGATAATTTGCCATTTTCACATATTATATAGTGAAACTTGTATATATATGTATAATACAGCCTTGTTACAGCCTTATTCCAAAAATGGATTAAATTTATTTATTTCCTCAAAATTCTACACACAATACATCATAATGACAATGTGAAAAAAGAGTTTTTGAAATTGTTGCAAATTTATTAAAAATAAAAAACCTGAAAAGTCACATGTACATCAGTATTCACAGCCTTTGCTCAAGACTTTGTTGATGCACCTTTGGCAGCAATTACAGCCTCAAGTCTTTTTCAATATGATGCCACAAGCTCGTCACACCTGTCTTTGGGAATTTTTCCCCATTCCTCTTTGCAGTACCTCTCAAGCTCTATCAGGTTGGATGGGAAGCGACGGTGTACAGCCATTTTCAGATCTCTCCAGAAATGTTCAATAGGATTTAGGTCTGGGCTCTGGCTGGGCCACTCAAGGACATTCACCGAGTTGTTGTGAAGTCACTCCATTGGTATTTTGACGGTGTGCTTTGGGTCATTGGGCTGCTGGAAG
>LR812534.1:63762935-63877935 GCA_903798195.1 Danio kyathit
CTTAACAAGCGGATTAGAGGCTGGCTATATTCACACACTGTTGCCACACAAGTGACTTTTTGGCTTCTTGATTTAAGAATTTGTAAATATTTGGACAAGAAGTAAGACAAAAACTTACGAAAAGTAACTTACGAACAAAACGATCAATCGGATTTTAGTTTTATTGAACTATTCCGGTAACATCTCATCTACTTATACTTCATTATATCCTCATATTAAATATGAGTCTTGTTCATCACACAGCAGAACATGACAACATCTCAGAGAAGTGATGAATATTCATTCTATCATTTTCCTTCAGCTTAGTCCTTAATTCATCAGCGGTCACCACAGCGGAATGAACCGCATATGTTTTACACAGCGGATGCCCTTCCAGCTGCAACACAGTACTGGGAAACACCCATACACTCTCACATTCAAACACCAATTATTTAATCAATTCAGCTATAGCACATGTGTTTAGACTGTGGGGGAAACCAGAGCACCCGGAGGAAACCCATGCCAACATGGGGAGAACATGCAAACTCCACACAGAAATGCCAACTGACCTAGCTGAGGCTCGAACCAGCGACCTTCTTGCTGTGAGGCGAGTGCGCTACCCACTGAGTCAACGTGCCGCCCATTATACATATTATATAAGCTAAATAACCAGATATTAAGGTACATTTGAAGTCAAATTATCTGCCCTCCTGTAAAATGTGTAATATTTTTCAAATATTTCCCAAATGATGTTTACACATCATTTTTCACAGTATTTCCTATAATATTTTTTCTTCTGGAGAAAGTCTTATTTGTTTTATTTCGGCTAGAATAAAAGCTTAGAATGCTAAGGTTGTAAAATGTTTCTTGCTTGTGTTCTCTGAGAGTGTAATTGAAAACTCTTTCAGTAATGCAGGCAGTCCTGCTGGAGACGGGAGCAGAGAAGAGGCACGATGTGGATATTTCCCAGCATCCTCTGTGAGCGAGGGATCGGCCAGCATTGTGTCCATGCAGACGGCAGCAGATCACACATTCACACAAACAGCAGGTCTGTGCAAGCTTGAGTTCTAGTGTACGGTATATGAAGTCAGTCTGTTTTTTGTTATGGCTGCACAATATGTTATAGTCAACCAGGCACCACAGTTCAGAACATGTGATTTGTGGAGTCACTGTCAGATATAATTATAATACAGTGAAGGTTTATCATTTGCATGTGTTTTGAAGACTTGTGACTCTGAGAGCATTTTAAATTGAGCTTAAAGCACTCTGGCACATGAGTATTTAACATTTTTTATTTTATTTTATTTTATTCCTCCATTCTTTTTCTTTTCGGCTTAGTTCGTTTATTTATCATGCTGCAACCCAGTACTGGGAAACACCCATACACTCTCACATGCACACACATACACTACGGCCAATTTAGCTTATACAATTCATCTATAGAGCACATGTTTGGACTGTGGGAGAAACCGGAGGAAACCCACGCCAGCACAGGGAGAGCATGCAAACTCCCCATGCAAACTTCACTCAGCCAGGACTCAAACCAGTGACCTTCTTGCTGTGAGGTGACAGTGCTAACCACTGAGCCACCGTGACACCCTTATTTTATTTTCATTCATTCGTTTTCTTTTCGGCTTAGTCCCTTTATTAATCTGGGGTTGCCACAGCGGAATGAACCGCAAACCTATCCAGCATATGTTTTACGTAGCGGATGCCCTTCCAGCTGCAACCCATCACACTGATTCACACACATACGGACAATTTAGCTCACCCAATTCACCTGTACCACATGTTTTTGGACTTGTGGGGAAACCGGAGCACCCGGAGGAAACTCCACACAGAAATGCCAACTGACCCTGCCGAGGCTCGAACCAGCGACCTTCTTGCTGTGAGGCGAACGTCCTACCCACTGCGCCACCGTGACACCCTTATTTTATTTTATTTTATTTTATTTTATTTTATTTTATTTTATTTTATTTTATTTTATTTTATTTTATTTTATCATGAAGACTGTACAATGTTATTTTACATTTAATTATTGATTTTCTGTACCTGAATACTATGTAAGGCCAACTTACTTAAAATTAAATAAATAAATAAATGTTGAACATACATAATTCAATTATTAAAATAATAAATTAATAAATGTAGAAATAAATATATATGTCATAATAGTTATTATATATAAATACAAATATTTATTATATAAATTTTACTTAATAAAATGTTTTAATTACTTTAATTATTATAATTATTTTAATTATATATTTTATTTATTTATTCATTATTCATTCATTCATTTTCTTGTCGGCTTTGTCCCTTGCGGGGTCGCCACAGCGGAATGAACCGCCAACTTATCCAGCACGATTTTACGCAGCGGATGCCCTTCCAGCCGCAACCCATCTCTGGGAACTTCCACACACACATTCACACTCATACACTATGGACAATTTAGCTTACCCAATTCACCTGTACTGCATGTCTTTGGACTGTGGGGGAAACCGGAGCACCCGGAGGAAACCCACGCGAACCCAGGGAGAACATGCAAACTCCACACAGAAACGCCAACTGACCCAGCCCAGCCGAGGTTCGAACCTGCGACCCAGCGACGTTCTTGCTGTGAGGCAACAGCACTACCTACTGCGCCACTGGGTTGCCCTATTTATTCATTATATATGATTAAATATCTATATAAATAAATAATTTTAAATATAATTAATAATTGCAATAATTTTTTTTTTCTACATTTATTAATTATCTTAATAATCAAATTATGTATTTAATGATTTATTTATCATATTTCATTCATTCATTCTTTTTGGCTTAGTCGCTTTATTAATCGGGGGTCGCCACAGCGGAATGAACCGCCAACTTATCCAGCATATGTTTTACGCAGCGGATGCCTTTCAAGCTGCAACCCATGACTGGGAAACACAATACACACATATTCACACACTCTATGGTCAATTTAGTTTATTCAATTCACCTAGTACATGTGTTTGGACTGTGGGGGAAACCAGAGCACCCGGAGGAAACCCACGCCAACACGGGGAGAACATGCATATGAACATGACCCAGCCAAGGCTCGAACCAGCAACCTTCTTGCTGTGAGGCAACAGCGCTACCCACTGCGCCACCACACCACCCTATCTTATTTCAACATTGATTTATTTAATTGTGAGTTATTGTGCCCTCTGTAGAATACTGCTGGACTTCCCAGAAAACCATAGGAAAATTGGACAAACTAAATTGGTCGTAGAGAATGTGTGAGATTGAGTGTGTATGGGTGTTTCCCATTACTGGGTTGCGGGTGGAAGGACATCCGATGTGTAAAACATATTCTGGATAAGTTGCCTGTTCATTCCACTTTGGCAACCCCTGATGAATAAATGGACTAAGCTAAAGGGTAATGAATGAATGAATGAATGAATACTATACTTGTGGGGACATGTGGGTACCCACACTATAAGAAATACAATGCACATACACACGCGCACACACACACTCTCTCTCTATTATGATATAAAATGAATAGATTCCCAGTGTGATCCACACACTCTTCATACATAATAATTTCCTAATTGTGTTATCGGGATAAGACTCTCAGCGACAGTAAATGTGATTTGATAATTAAGCATCTGTCGTCTCTCTCGTTCAGGCCAGTTTTATGTGATGATGACTCCATCAGATGTTCTCCATTCTGCCTCTCAACGGACTTTAGCTCCACGCACACACACATACACAGCGTAAGTAAAAATGAGACACACAAAACATGGCATATCTTTGAGCTGTGTATCTTATTGTTCATTTACCACAGAATATCCCTCATTAAAAAAATGCTGTAGTCATTTTCAGTAGTCCATACAAAAGTAGTCACACTGAGCATCCACGAGTTGCATTGGAGGGTCGTCAACTCCCCCTTCATCTGATTGGCTAGAGGAGCAACTGTCAATCTCTATTATTTAACCAATGATGAGGCTGAAGCCCGCCCATGATTTAAATTAAACAGTAATTGCATCTTTTGGAAACACAAGCGCAGAATGTGGGAACAGGAGCGGAGGGGAAAAGGCTATAAACAGGGGTGGACTGGCCATAGGGAGCACCGCCATGTCTGGCCAGCCACCGTGATTCTTGTCTGCTCCCTACCCCCGCTGTCCCAGTCCGCCCCTGACTATAAGCACACGAAACATTCAAATATGAGCGGGATTTTGCCTAAATGTGTTTTCATTTTTGGTTCACGCTCATTATCTTTTAGTATAGTGTTTCTTATTCTGTGTTTAGTTCAACCCAGGCTCATTCTGATCGCGTACGTCTATATACATTTCTGGAGAGTGCCAGAAATGCAGTTTTTGTTTTCGCGAATCCACCAGAGGCTGCTGTGTACGCCTTTTCAGCTCTCAAATTTCTCTCACGAGTGCCACCTGCTGTTCTCTCATAAATTCACCAGAGGCCGCTGTCGACTGACTGACAGACTGACTGACTGACTGACTGACTGACCAACCGACCCTTCTCTAAACCCAACCAATAGTGTTTTAAAAAGCACTGATTGACCAGGGCCCACCCATTTCTCTAAAAAGAAGAGCAAAGCCCCCTGATTTTTACCACGTTTTTTTAGATTTTACCAGGTTCTCACCCTGTTATTTACTTATTTATTTTACTTTTTGTCTTACTTGCTTTACTGGAACCGTTCTTCACCGGACTTGAAGTCCGTTGACGTGGTCAACTCCTTTCTGTGTCTCAATTCTGCCGACGTACACAGCAAGCTACTGGACAAACTGGTAACAGCAGGAAAGCCGTTCATACGTCGGTAAGCCGTCAGCTGCTAGCGTGAAAAGGAACGCCGTCATATCGCCCCATAGCATTTGTTTTAAAGGCGAAATGCAGTCATACATTCCTCTGGCTACATAATTCACTATCTCAAAAATGTATATAGGGCTACATTTTCAGAATAAGCCTGTGTTAGTTTAGTTTTTTTTTTGCGCGTTGTAGTTTTACAATCAATTAAATTTTTTTCATTTGCACGCATTATTTTTCTTTCCGCGACAGCAATACTTTAGGCAGTGATTTGATCTCATAATTTATAGTAAACATTATGATGTTTTTGAACTATTCTACAGTATAGTCAATAGTGTATAGTTTATTGTTGCTGTGGTAGCAAAACAACAATAGTAATATAAACAAATGACCCAATATTGTAGTTTTCTACACTATAGGGTTATTATACAACAATACTCCACAGTTTACTGTAGTAAAACTAAAGTATACTACAGTAATTAATACAGTTTATCATTTCACTTTTACACCACAGTATGCTGTAGCAAAACAAAGAGTTAATGTTATAATATACAGTTGAAGCCAGAATTATTAGCCCCCCTTTGAATTTTTTTTTTTTTTATATTTCACAAATGATATTTAACAAGGCAAGGAAATTTTCACAGTATGTCTGATAATATTTTTTCTTCTAGAGAAAGTCTTATTTGTTTTATTTCGGCTAGAATAAAAGCAGTTTTGAATTTTTTCAAAACCATTTTAAGGTCAAAATTATTAGCCCCTTTAAGCTATTTTTCCCCCGATAGTCTACAGAACAAACTATCGTCATACAATAACTTGCCTAATTACCCTAACCTGCCTAGTTAACCTAATTAACCTAGTTAAGCTTTTAAATGTCACTTTAAGCTGTATAGAAGTGTCTTGAAAAATATCTAGTCAAATATTATTTACTGTCATCATGACAAAGATAAAATAAGTCAGTTATTAGAAATGAGTTATTAAAACTATTATGTTTAGAAATGTGTTGAAAAAATCTTCCCTCTATTATTCAACAGAATATTGGGGAAAAAATAGACAAGGGGGCTAATAACTCAAAGGGGGGCTAATAATTCTGACTTCAACTGTATGTAGTATAATTCATATAGGCTGCGTCCGAAACCGCCTACTACTCAGTAGGTACTGCATTTGAATTTAAACGTACTACTCGGCCGTTGGAAAAGTACGTTCTATACAGTATGAATGTGAGCAGTATGAATGGAATTCGGACGTACTACATCCGCCATTTTGTCATGGTCACGTGACCTACCTGCGTCAGTTGCGTCGCTTCACGTCCATTCATAAATTCTCTCGCGGGGCATCATGGGATAGCGCAGCGTCCATGGGATGCGCACTTCAGAATCTCACCGGAAGTAGTAAGTCATCCGGGTACTTCTCGCATACTGATTTTCGAATTCTAAGAATTCGGACATACTACTCGGCTCGCATACTGATTTAAGCGTACTGTATAGTATGGAAGTATGCGGTTTCGGACGCAGCCATAGTTTAATATACACTCACCGGCCACTTTATTAGATACACCTGTCCAACTGCTCGTTAACGCAAATTTCTAATCAGCCAGTCACATGGCAGCAACTCAATGCATTTAGGCATGTAGACATGGTCAAGCCAATATGCTGCAGTTCAAAGCGAGTATCAGAATGGGGAAGAAAGGCTGGTCTGAGTATTCCAGAAACTGCTGATCTACTGGGATTTTAAACCATCTCTAGGGTTTACAGAGAATGGTTGGAAAAAGAAAAAATATCCAATGAGCCGCAGTTCTGTGGGCGCTTAATCTTCTTAGACTGGTTTCTTGGACATGACAATGAGTTCACTGTACTCAAATGGCCTCCACGATCACCAGATTTCAATCCAATAGAGCACCTTTGGCATGTGGTGGAACAGGAGATTCGCATCATGGATGTGCAGCCGACAAATCTGCAGCAACTGTGTGATGCTATCATATCAATATGGAGCAAAATCTCTGAGGAATATTTCCAGTAACTTGTTAAATCTATGCCACGAAGGATTAATGGAGTTCTTAAGACAAAAGGGGGTCCAACTCCGTACTAGCAAGGTGTACCTAATAAAGTGGCCAGTGAGGGTATGTAGTATAATACACTTTACTATAGTAACATAGTATATTGTAACTATATAGTTTTATAGTAACTACAGTATATAACACATCTGTTTACTGCTACGACTGACATATCACACTGTTCATGTCTGTCTTTATTATTTCGTTTAAACACATTTGTAATTATTTTTTAGTTATTTTAATTCATTGTTGTCCTTTTTTATTTCTTATATTTTTTTATTTTTGTTTATGTAAAGCAGTTCGAATTACCATCATGTATAAAAAGTGCTGTAAAAAAAACTTGCCTTGCCTATGGTATGGTTCAAAAACACTATAGTATATAATATAGTATTTTAGTTTCATGTGGGATAAGCTTGAAGTCTCTAAAAACACTAAGGTTATTTTGCAGCCTACCGACAGCATGTTATACCCAAATCATTCATTTAAAATTAATAGCATTTGAACCTTTTATAGGTCATATAAAATAACATCAGGGGTCTATATTTTGAATTTGGGAAGAGATTTACCAAGACAGTGATCGCTACAGTCTATTTGTTACATGTTTGTGTGTGCCTTGCTCTCCATTTAACCTTGGGATCCCACTCACACAGAGGCAAGTCCTGTGAAAACAGGGTTGTTTGTCACGATTTTGCTTTTTGACAGGATCATGTGCTCATAATTCATGGAAGAGTGTGGTTTGTTGTGCTGTTTTTACACTGCAGAAGCAGAAGTGTGGTGAAAATGGGTGATGCTCACGCGTTTGTGCGGTTGCAACATCCTCATCCAAAAAAATAGGCTCAATAAGAAATACCATGCTGACAAATCACGTGTCAGAGGTGTTTGTTTCAGTCGCTTTTGTCTGATTAATTTATTTCCTTCTTTCGGACACATGCTGCTTTTGCAGCTCACACCAAATCTCCAGCATAATGAATTGCTCAAGAGTCCTAATCTTTCTTTCTTCCATTACAATTCCTAATCCCTCAGGCTATTAGATACTGGGATAAAAGCCACTGCAGTCTGAGAGTGTGGATTGTGTTCGGCATGGAATACTGATCACTCAGAAACACTAGACCGATGTTATTTTAGCATTATCTACATCCCATTATAGTATCTATTCATATTTTGAATTGTTGTTTTAGTATTTGGGATTTTAGTACATTTTTTCTATCTTTTGAATTGTTTTATATTAATTTTTATTTCTATAAAACTTTTTATACCATTTATATTTGATTTCAATATGCATCTAAAGTGTAATATATATAGCAAATATATATGCTTTATTGTTTTTAATATATTTTCCAATATATTTCTGCTCACTTTTAGTTTCTATAACATTTATATTTGATTTCAATATGTATCTAAAGTGTAATATATATAGCAAATATATATGCTTTATGTTTTTAATATATTTTCCAATATATTTCTGCTCACTTTTAGTTTCTATAACATTTATATTTGATTTCAATATGTATCTAAAGTGTAATATATATAGCAAATATATATGCTTTATGTTTTTAATATATATTCCAATATATTTCTGCTCACTTTTAGTATTTTTGTAAACTAGTGATTGCTAATTTACTGACTGCTAGACTTATCTATGCTTTGCATATTTAAGCACATGTAAATAAAGTACATCCAGTAATTATCTTAAAATAATAAGTATTGCATCAGAGGTCTTTATTTTTAATTTGGGATGTTTGCAGTATCCCTAATAGTTTGCAGCACCTTTACATTTATTTAGTTATTTAGTTATTTATTGTGCCTTGCTCTCCATTTAACCTTGGGATCCCACTTACTCACAAATCATAAAAACAGACGTGCTTGTCATGATTCTGATTTTTGAAGATCAAATGCCGCTACTTTTTTCACTCAAATTTAGGGGTTAATGACATAAAAGTGCATAAACTGTTGGTTTGATAACATTACAATGTGTTTATTGATATATCTTATATGCAGGGCCAGACGGAATCTGCGGACATTTTTTGCTATTTCTGCGGAGAATTTTTGTAAAAATCTGCGGATTTCTGCGGAATTATTTTGGGAGTATCATAACTAAAACCTTAATATGTTAAATAAAAATTAATATCCTTTTAACTTGTATTTAATGTTTAAAATGCAAATCCAATTAGATTAACTGTAAATATTTATCTTTAAGTAAATAAACAGAATTAATGATGGGTAAAAATCTGCGGAAAATCTGCAGAAAATCTGCAGAATTCTGCGCGCGCAGATTCCGTGTGGGCCTACTTATATGTTAATATTAGTTAGGTTACCTTTCAGCAAAAACCATCAAATCAGTGTGTTTGTGTTGTTACCTATCCATGTTTAATAAGAAATGTCATTCATTATGGAATCAAAAATACATTTCTTGATATAATTGAAATCTATAATGAAATCTTTTTTTTGCAGAGATGAACACCACGCATATCAGCATGAAGGTTTAAACTGGTGAGAACAACTTTTACATTGCATTAAGCCAAAATAATGTCAAAGAAAAGCAAAACTGTCTCTTGTACAATTATAGATAGAGTGTTATTTTTGTGCCACAAAATCAACACTTTAAATGTTTGGCTGATTGAAGAAATCAAAAACATATACATGCATACATACTATATATACATCATTGTCAGTTCTTAAATCATATCTTAAAACCCTTTAATCTTTTCTCTTTGGCTTTTGACACCTGTTGACATTTTTCTTATTCAATTGTTTGTTTTTATGGTTTCTTAAGAAATTTTTAATTTGTATTTCATGTCATGTTTGAGTTTTTAAAGTGCTTTATAAATAAAATCGGAATGATTGATAGAGTTTGATACAGTGCATACAGTTATAGACAAAATTATTATCTTTTCAGTGAAGTTTATCAGAAGTTTCAAAATATTTTTATCAAAGCAAGGACATGTCACAGTATTTCCTATTATATGTTTTCTTCTGGAGAAAGTCTTATTAATTTTAGTTAGGATGGAATATAAAAAACAGGGAGTATGGGTGGAAGGGGAGATTCTTTAAAACAAAGATGACTGTTATGTGGAACTTCATCTGATTGGTGAATCATCAATTGAATAATGCGGTCATAAGCACGTGATCCTCTCAAAATTAGTTTAGAAATAAACTTCACTTAAGGATTATGGACACTGTGCTCTTAGGAACCTTAAGTGCAGCAGAAATATTTTTGTAACATTGGCCAGATCTGTGCCTTGCCACAATTCTGTCTCTGAGCTCTTCTGAGTTCCTTTGACCTCATGATTCTCATTTGCTCTGACATGCATTGTGAGCTGTAAGGTCTTATACACTCTCAGAAATAACGGTACGAGAGCTGTCACTGGTGCAGTACCTTTTTAAAAGGTACATATTTGTACCTTAAGAGTCCTTAGTAGTACAGGTATATATCAGTACCCAAATGCACCTAAAATGTACCCTTGAGGTACCAATATGGACTCTTTTCCGGTACACATTAGTACCTTTTGAAAAGGTACTGCCCCAGTGACAGCTCTCGTACCTTTATTTCTGAGAGTGCATAGACAGGTGTGTGGCTTTCCTAATCAAGTCCAGTCAGTATGATTAAACACAGCTGGACTCAAATGAAGGTGTAGAAGCATCTCAAGGATGATCAGAAGAAATGGACAGCACCTGAGTTAAATATATGCGTGTCACAACAAAGGGTCTGATTACAGGACTATGTGATATTTCTTTTTTCTTTAATAAATCTGCAAAAATGTCAACAATTCTGTCTTTTTCTGTCACTATGCACTCTCAGAAATAAAGGTACGCGAGCTGTCACAAGGGTGGTATATTGCAGCCATTTGCTAAAATTATTTTATCTCTTTAGTGTACACACAGCACCCCACACTCTCAGAAATAAAGCAGCTCGCGTAGCTGTCACTGGGGTGGTACCTTTTTAAAAGGTATAAATTTTACATTTTATTATTTATTATTTAATATATAAAATATTTACATTATTTTATTGTTATTATTGTTATTTTATTGATTATTTAATTTAATTATTTTTTTAATGTTTTCTCCATTTATTTTTAATAAAACCTTTCAAATTACAGCCAAATTTTAAATTACTTATTTTATTTTGTTTTAATTTAATTAAATTTTTATTATTTTTAAAATTAAATTAAATTTACATTTTATTTTGTTTAATTTAATTTAATTTTTAATTAGATTTTATTTTTTAAAAATTCTGTATTTTTTTATGTAAGTTTTCTCCATTTATTTTTTAATAAAACTTTTTAAATTACAGCCAAATTTCAAATGACATATTTTATTTAGTTTTAATTTAATTTAATTAAATTTTAAATTTATTTTTTTAATTTAATTTAATTTAATTTTGATTATTTAATATTTTATTTTGTTTAATTTAATTAATTTTTTTTTAATTTTTATTAGATTTTTTTATTTAATATTTTTTTTTCTGTATTTTTTCTGTAAGTTTTCTCCATTTATTTTTAATAAACCTTTTAAATTACAGCCACTTTTGAAATTACATATTGAAATTACATATTTTAATAAAGGTACGCGAGCTGTCACTGGGGTGGTACCTTTTCGAAAGGTATTTTGAATTTTCGAATTTGTATTTAAAGGGTCCATATTGGTACCTCAAAAGAATATATTAGTACCTAAAAAATTTAAGAGGAACATATTTGTACTTTTTAGGTACTAATATGGACCTTTAAGGTACAAATTTGTACCTTTTGAAAAGGTACCAGCCCAGTGACAGCTTGTGTACCTTTATTTCTGAGAGTGTGGGGTGCTGCGTGTACATTAATGAGATAAAATGATTTTAGCAAATGGCTGCAATATAACAAAGAATGAAAAATTTAAGGGGGTCTGAATACTCTCTGTAACTACATATTTACAGAACGTTGCCACACAAACCCTTATAAAAGTGATTTTTGCATAACAGGCCCCCTTTAACTCTAGGGGAGCTGTAAAATTTCCCCCCAAAAAGTTTAGTGTTCCTTTAACAGTCATCTGACCTGCTTGATGGCATTTAGCGAGGTGTTGTTGTGTAAGTGGTGTCTCCTCTGCGCTGTGACAGACACGACGCTGTGGATTCGTGACTTCATTAAAGCGTACCTGAGGGAAGACTCCACGCGGAGAACAGTTGTGTCATTAGACTGAAGTCAGACGCCAGCTGTTTCTGTGCTGTAATTTATAACCTAATGAACAGAGCGATGCTGAGACTCCCTCGAGATCAGCGGAAGGGCAGAGAGACCTTACCCTGAGATACTTCAGTCTTCACACTATATACTGGCTTTAACTTTAAGCTTTTCTGTCTCAGTGTAGTGGGTATGTGGGTATGTCGCTTCTATTATCTATATGTCGCTTTCATGGCCAATACTGATATCATGAGTGGCTGATGGCAGGTTTTATGTTAACATGACATGACGTAAGTTTTATTTAATATTTATTTTATTTTTCTGTAGCTGAAATAATGGGTTATGGAGAATGGCAAATATCAATTCAAAGTTTATTAATATTAGAGAATATTTATTAAATTATTGGCTATGGCAGATTAGAATTTAATTTAATTTAATTTAATTTAATTTTTATTTATTTGAATGTATTTTATTTTATATCTTTATTTTTATTTCATTTTATTATTTTATATTTTTATTATTTATTATTTAACATTATTTTTATTTTTATTTGATTATTTAATTTTATGAAATTTTTGAATGTTTTCTCCGTTTGTTTTTAATAAAACTTTTCAAATTACTTATTTTATTTAGTTTTTATTTATTTTAATTTTTAATTAAATTTTTAATTTATTTAAAATGTTTAATTAATTTAATTTAATTTATTTTAGTGTATTTTTTATTTTATTTGAATATATTTTATTTTATATCTTTATTTTTATTTCATTTTATTATTTTATATTTTTATTATTTATTATTTAACATTATTTTTATTTTTATTTTTATTTAATTATTTAATTTTATTTAATATTTGAATGTTTTCTCCATTTGTTTTTAATAAAACTTTTCAAATTACTTATTTAGTTTTTATTTATTTTAATTTTTAATAAAATTTTAAATTTATTTAATTTAATTTAATTTCTTTTTGGCTTAGTCCCTTTATTAATCAGGGGTCGCCACAGCGGAATGAACCACCAACTTATCCAGCATATGTTTTACACAGCAGATACCCTTCCAATCACAACCCAACACTGGAAAACACCCATACACCCTTGCGTTCACACACATACACTACGGCCAATTTAGTTTATTTAATTTACCTACCACATGTCTTTGGACTGTGGGGGAAACCGGAGCACCCGGAGGAAACTCTCGCCAACATGGGGTGAACATGCAAACTCCACACAGAAATGCCAACTGACCCAGGCTCGAACCAGCAACCTTCTTGCTGTGAGGCGACAGTGCTAAACACTGAGCTACGGTGATGCCTTTATTTAATTTAATCTAATTTAATTTAATTAAACTGATATTTTATTTTGTTTCATTTAATTGCATTTTTTATTAAATGTTTAATTTATATTTAATTTAATTAATTAATTTATAATTTTTTTTATTTAATTTATTTAAAAAAAAATTTATTTTGTATTTTTTTCTGCAAGTTTTCTTTCTTTCTTTTTAAATAAAACCTTTCAAACATATTTTATTTTGTTTTAATTGAATTGAATTTAATTTATCTCTGTATTTTTAAACGTTTTCTTTCTTTTTTTTTTACAAAAACTTTTCAAATGACATATTTTGTTTTATTTCATTTTATTGTTACGTTTGTTCTTTATTTGTTATTTTAGTACATAATATTATATAGTATATTACTTTATTTGTTTATTATTAATTTGAATAAGTTTGTTTATATATCCATTTAATATTTTCTTCTATTATTAATTCAGGAAAACAGACAGTCCACGCACCCCTCGAGACGAGAGAAGAAGAGCACAGCACAATGAAGGTCAGTCAATTCTCCTAGTCTACTCTTTCTCTGTAAATGATAGAAAATGACCTGAATAACTGATGCTGTTTCTACCTCAAAGACGCTGATGTGCTGTAAATCTGCCTGTAGAGGCCAGTAGAGCATTGACAGACTGAACATGTATTGTACATTTTAGACATTATGGCCCAGATTTTGTCTGTGAACTCTTTCTTGTTATTTATCTGCAGTGGAAAGGCGACGACGAGACAAAATCAACAACTGGATTGAGACGCTCTCAAAAATCATCCCAGACTGCAGCTTCGATGGCACAAAGACTGGAGCTGTGAGTCCAATAATGCATTTTTCTCTAAATAAAGACCTGTTATTTACATTAGAAACGGCATCTCTTGTAAAGCAAGTCAATGATGTTATTGTTTTACTTGTCAATATTGAGATCTTTGGATTTTTTTCAGTCTAATGTGAAGTAAATATCCAATATACACTTTATTTTTGTCACACTTTATCAGTTTGTGTCTGTAGATTTTAATCACAATACATATTTGTAAATGCCATTTTCTTAATATTGTTTTTTCCCTTGCAATAAGACACAAATCTCCACTTTACCAGTGTTTACATATTTATACAACGGTTCTGTCTGGTTCTCAAATCTGATTGGCTGTTAGCCATGCGATATTCTGCAATAACGGCACTCGTACAGACTTTTCACCCTTGTGTATTACTCCGCCCACATAGAGTGCCAGCAGATCAATAGACTCACTACAGTTTGACAAATATTGCAGCTGTTGGACAACATAATGTACTTTTGAGGCTTTTTAAGCAATAATGTAGTTGTTTAGATTGCAACTAAGCAGTTTATTTATAAGGATAGTGCCTATTTTAAATATTTATAATTTGGGAGATTCAGTCCATCATTGGCATCCTTAGGGGAGGAAAAACTCAGCAAAAGATTTCAAATTACAGTTGATCAAATCATTATAAAACTGGTAAGTGACACTCTAAGGCGATCTCTCTCTTTTGTATGTTGTAGTGATGTATTTATACCATAGTAATCTGTTAGTGTTTGCTTTGCTTTGCTTTGGCTTTTCAGGGGTTAATTATTGTGATCTTCCGAATGCAACAGAGAAATACTGGGAAATCTCAGTAGACTGATGGCATTTCATGCCGTTCAGACTTATAAACTTAAAATGTGAGCAAAATCACCTGTTTTGTCATCACTTTAGACATTACGCTAGAGAATCATTCAAACATTAGCTCTAAAGTGACGTTGGTGAAGTAGCAACAGTTTCTGCTGTTCTGACATCAGCCACAGATGTAATGGTGGAAGAAAGTATAATATAATATAATATAATATAATATAATATAATATAATATAATATAATATAATAAATATAATATAATATAATATAATATAATATAATATAATATAATATAATATAATATAATAAATATAATATAATATAATATAATATAATATAATATAATATAATATAATATAATAAATATAATATAATATAATATAATATAATATAATATAATATAATAAATATAATATAATATAATATAATATAATATAATATAATATAATATAATATAATATAATAAATATAATATAATATAATATAATTTAATTTAATATAATAAATATAATATAATATAATATAATATAATATAATATAATAAATATAATATAATATAATATAATATAATATAATATAATATAATATAATATAATATAATATGATAAATATAATATGATAAATATAATATAATATAATATAATATAATAAACATAATATAATATAATATAATATAATATAATATAATATAATATAATATAATAAATATAATATAATAAAATATAATATAATATAATATAATATAATATAATATAATATAATATAATATAATATAATATAATAAATATAATATAATAAAATATAATATAATATAATATAATATAATATAATATAATATAATATAATAAATAAATATAATATAATATAATATAATATAATATAATATAATATAATATAATATAATATAATATAATATAATATAATATAATATAATATAATATAATATAATATAATATAATATAGTAAATATAATATAATATAATATAATATAATATAATATAATATAATATAATATAATAAATATAATATAATAAAATATAATATAATATAATATAATATAATATAATATAATATAATATAATATAATATAATATAATAAATATAATATAATATAATATAATATAATATAATATAATATAATATAATATAGTAAATATAATATAATATAATATAATATAATATAATATAATATAATATAATATAATATAATATAATATAGTAAATATAATATAATATAATATAATATAATATAATATAATATAATATAATATAATATAATATAATATAATATAATAAATATAATATAATATAATATAATATAATATAATATAATATAATATAATATAATATAATATTTTGAACCTGGCTTTATCCATATTTTTGCGATAGAACAATGCCCTCAAACTCAATTCCTGGAGGGCCGCAGCTCTTTTTGCTCCAACCACCTTCAACTCACACCTGCTTAATAGTCTCTAATGGTCTTGAACACCTTGATAAGTTGGATCAGCTGTGTTTGATTAGGGTTGGAGAAAAACTGTGCGGTTATTTCCAGATAACAACTACTAAATAACACAGACTCATTAAATAAATTCGAACCCTGACCGTCACTGAAAATGTTCACATCCATATGCTTACTGTACATCCACATTCATATGCGTCTGCTTGTCTATCACGCTGTTGTGTTTGACTGTTTGTCGCCATCTTGTGAATGAATAATGCTTAGGTTAGCATGAGCTTCGTTTAAATGGTTTTGGTTCTTGTCAGCTTTACATTTTTTACCGTGTGGGGCAATATTGTGACTGAATAATGTCCCGGTTAGTGTATACTCCATCAGCTACAGTACATAACAGTACAAAAGGGTTAACACAGATGTTTAAATACTGTAATAAATGTAAATGTATTGTATTGTTCGTAAAATTCTTGTAAAATTATTATGATTATTAATCATTAATAAAGTGTTTGTGCTCTTTGTTCCTCCAGAGTAAAGGTGGGATTTTGTCAAAAGCATGTGATTATATTGTTGAGCTGAAGCAGCAGAAGCAGAGGCTGCAGGAGAGTCTGAGAGCAGTGGAGAGACTGAAGATGGACAATGAGCTGCTCACAAAACAGGTGCAATTTGATTACATGCATCCAAATAATCCATCAGTAATCGCACAGATTGTTTAATCATATTCATAAACATTCATGTAAACACCAGTGTTGGGGGTAATGCATTACAGGTAACGCGAGTTACATAAAATGATCACTTTTCTAAGTAACGAGCATTACTTTAAAATCAAAAAGTATAACAAGCAGCAAAAATAATTTTTTTGACAGTATATAATCTTGAAAGGCCATTTAAGACTATTAAATGTTTTTCTTATTAATGTGCATAAATAAAACCTTTGCATGGAAGGGACTTTCAAAATTTAAACTAATGTTTCTATTTAGTAACATTATACCATTATACAAAAACATTATAAAACTTTTTTGATCTATGTTGAGCCTAATCTTTCTTAAACAACAGTTTTAATCAGAATGTATGTAAAACACATTCTCACGGATTAATGTTTAGAGTGCATGTAAACAATTTAATAGATTTGACACAAACAAATTGATGCATGTAAACAGACTTTAAGACGCTGCAGGTGAACATGGTAGAAAGATGTATCACCATACTTCCCCAGTTGTATAATTACTTTAAGAATCACAAACTATTTTTGTATTACAAGTTTTCTAAAAACATGTTTAAATATGCAAATGAGGCATAATTAATTATGCGGCAATTTGCATGGATTTCTCGCTATAAAATCTGAACATACGATGAATTATGGTTAATTATGGCTTTTTTTTCACTGAGGGGATTTGAATGGCAGATTTATATCCTAAGCTATGAATAAAACTGCAGTTTGGTGTGTGCTGCTGAAGTGGAAATTTAGGACTAATTTTGAGGAAAAACTGCCTAAAGAAATACGTATGCTAGTTTAAATTTGCTGAAACAAATTGATAAAGTGGGGGCAACGCAGTGGCGCAGTAGGTAGTGCTGTTGCCTCACAGCAAGAACGTCGCTGGGTCGCAGGTTCGAACCTCGGCTGGGCTGGGTCAGTTGGCGTTTCTGTGTGGAGTTTGCATGTTCTCCCTGTGTTCGCGTGGGTTTCCTCCGGGTGCTCCGGTTTCCCCCACAGTCCAAAGACATGCAGTACAGGTGAATTGGGTAAGCTAAATTGTCCATAGTGTATGAGTGTGAATGTGTGTGTGGAAGTTCCCAGAGATGGGTTGCGGCTGGAAGGGCATCCGCTGCGTAAAATCGTGCTGGATAAGTTGGCGGTTCATTCCGCTGTGGCGACCCCGCAAGGGACAAAGCCGATAAGAAAATGAATGAATGAAATTGATAAAGTGCAACAAAAGAAACTGCAGGACAATGGCCCATTTAATTAATAGATTAATGAACTGTAAATGCTAAATAGCACCACAAGATGGTGACAGAGAGCTCTAAATATTCTATTCTATTCTATTCTATTCTATTCTATTCTATTCTATTCTAAAGTGGTTCTAAGAAGTTTCTTTTACTGTTGAAAACTGGATAAACATTTTGTCCCTTTTTTGTGTTGTGTTTTTTAGTTAAATTTTCTATTTTATTTTGTTAAAACACTTTATAAAACATTTTTTTTATTTATTAAATTTTTACTTTTATTGCACATTAAATATTGTTTTTATTGTTTTTATTAATTATTTTATTTCTGTTAGTATTTTTTCAGAAAGTGTTTTTTTTTAGAATTATTTTGTAGAAATCTACTTTAATTTAGTTTTAATCTGTTTTATTTTAGGTATTTTTCATTTATTTTTTGTATTTAATGTTGTTATGTATTTTTTAAAATTTATTTCATTCATTCATTCATTTTCTTGTCGGCTTTGTCCCTTGCGGGGTCGCCACAGCGGAATGAACCGCCAACTTATCCAGCACGATGTTACGCAGCGGATGCCCTTCCAGCCGCAACCCATCTCTGGGAACTTCCACACACACATTCACACTCATACACTATGGACAATTTAGCTTACCCAATTCACCTGTACTGCATGTCTTTGGACTGTGGGGGAAACCGGAGCACCCGGAGGAAACCCACGCAAACGCAGGGAGAACATGCAAACTCCACACAGAAACGCCAACTGACCCAGCCCAGCCGAGGTTCGAACCTGCGACCCAGCGACGTTCTTGCTGTGAGGCAAGCCTACTGCGCCACTGCGTTGCCTAAAATTTATTTAGTTTATTTAATTTTATTAATTAATTAATTCATTCATTCATTCATTTTCTTTTCGGCTTAGTCTCTTTATTAATCAGGGGTCGCCACAGCGGAACAAACCGTTAACCTATCCAGCACATGTTCCAGCGGATGCCCTTCCAGCCGCAACCCATCACTCTTGCACACACTCACATACACTATGGCCAATTTAGCTTACTCAGTTCACCTATAGCACATGTCTTTGGACTGTGGTGGAAACTGGAGCACCCGGAGGAAACCCACGTCATTTTGATTTTAATTTAATTAAAATTTTTAGTTACATTTTTGAATTTCATTTTAATTTATTTTATTTTATTCTTTGTTTATTTTATTTATTTTAATGTATTTTATTTTATTTTATTTTTCTATAGCTCAAATAAAGGGCTATGAAGAATGACACAAAAATATTCATTCAGTAATGTTTCCATTATTGGCTAATGCAGAGTAGAAATTTTATTTTATTTTATTTTTTATTTTTACATTTTCCTATAGATTAAATAATGGGCTATGAAGAATGACATGCAGAATATTCCTTCAGTAAAGTTTCCATTATTGGTTATGCCAGAGTAGAAATTAAAATTTTTATTAAATTATTGTTTTTATTTACATTTTTAAATTTAATTTGAATACATTTTATTGTATTCTTTGTTTTTTTATTTTATTTTATTGTATTTTATTTTCCTATAGCTTAAATAATGGGCTATGAAGAATGACACAAAATTATCCATTCAGTAAAGTTTCCATCAGTGGCTATGTCAGTGTAGAATTTTGGTTTAATTTAATTTAATTTAATTTAATTTAATTTAATTTAATTTAATTTAATTTAATTTAATTTAATTTAATTTAATTTAATTTAATTTAATTTAATAAGGGCGGTACAGTGGCACAGTGGGTAGCACGTTTGCCTCACAGCAAGAAGGTCGCTGGTTCGACCCTCGGCTGAGTCAGTTGGCATTTCTGTGTGGAGTTTGCATGTTCTCCCCGTGTTGGCGTGGGTTTCCTCCAGGTGCTCCGGTTTCCCCCACAAGTCTAAAGACATGTGGTACAGGTTAATTGGGTAAGCTAAAATTGACCATAGTGTATGAGTGTGTGTGTGTAAATGAGTGTGTATGAATGTTTCCTAGTGATGGATTGCAGCTGGAAGGGCATCCACTGTGTAAAAACATATGCTGGATAAGTTGGGGGTTCATTCCACTGTGGTGAGCCCAGATTAATAAAGGGACTAAGCAGAAAAGAAAATGCATGAATGAATGAATGAATAATTAAATTAAATTAAATTAAATTAAATTAAATTAAATTAAATTAAATTAAATTAAATTAAATTAAAATTTTCTTTCTTTCTTTATATTTTCTTTTATTTTAATTTTATATTTATTTAATTTTATTATTATTTTCCTTTTCTTTTTCTTTTCTTTTCTTTTCTGTTCTTTTCTTTTCATATAGTAAGGTATAATTTAATTTAATTTAATTTATTTAAAATTTAATAAAAATATTTTAAATTAATTTTTTATTTTATTTTATTGTATTTACCTTCCGGCTCCTTCCTAGCTCATATAATAAGGTATAAAGAATAACACAAAGAATGCCAAGATCATTGGCTCAATGTCATGTACTGTATGAACTGAAATGGAAACGAAAAACAATAAATGCAGCTGAAATGCATGAACACAAACATCTTTACCTGCAATAATAATCATATTCAGTGCTTTGTGGTTTCAGGTAGAAGAGCTGAAAAGTGAAAATGCCCTTTTTAGAGCTCTGCTGGAGCATCACGGCATCGGCATGATCACAGACACTTCAGCACCATGAGGACAGAGACGAAAAAAACCCTCAGAGAAATAATAACATGAGACTGAAGTGGCAAAACAACACATTCAAGTCAAGAGTCTCTCAGAGCTGCAGATCAGGCGAAGAGTCAAGACAGCTCCATTAAAGGGACAGTTCACATAAAAACATGCAAGTTTGCCGTTCATTTAGTCACTCTCAGGACATACAAGCGATGTTTTTTTCAGTGAACTGTGGTCATTGGTGATTGATTATTATTTCCTTCATTTAGCCAGGAGATCACATTAAAACAGTACTGTCTCTTCTTCCAGTGAGACCTGGTCAAGATGGCAGGCAGCACATGAAGTTTCACGTAAAAATCACAAAAAACAATACCACAAAATTACAAAATCACCATTTGTAAAAAAGGTCAGATCATAAAAAACAATTACAACTATCCTTTAAGACGTTGTACAGAAGATGTTTAAAAGTACCCAGATGATGATATAATGCAAGTTAATGTCTAGCGACACTTTCTGAGTGAGAAAATACCAGCCTGATCTCACGAGGAAACGTAAGTATTTTACGTTTTGTCAGTTTAGTGGCTAATTCGTACGAATTCGTACGAGTTCAGTCGTACGAAAATGTACGATTTTAAAAAGGAGGCGTGGCACCTAACCCCACCCCTAACCCCAACCGTCATTGGGTGATGGGCAAATCGTACTAATTTGTACGAATTAGATCGTACGAATTCATACGAATTAGCCACTAATCAAAAAGTTACGAATTGGCCGTGAGATAGCGTTGGAAAATACATACAGGCATAAGAAAATTAATCATGGCGAGTCATTGAGGATTTATGAAGAGAATAGCAAATCTATTTGTGCCGCTTTGTGGACTCATGGGTGTGCTGGTCCAAAAAGGAGGTGTGTTAAGGCATTGTTGGCACGTTGCTATTTTGAGAAACTGAAATAGACAGCGCCATTGACCAACTAAAAGCTGTTCTAAAGCTTTTTGTAATTTAAAGAGTCTACCTGTTGGGTTTTGGAGACATATACATTACCATATGGGGCCTAAGAATAGGACGTGTGTTTGGATATAACTCAGTTTTTTGACCACACTTCCTTAGTATTGTTCATTTATTCGTTTGCTCGAAATTAGAGCTAAATTTAGAAATAGTTTTGAAACAAATCTTTGCGCTTAACAAACAAAATTAAGTATATAGACTAATGGATGTCTTCAGTGGAGTGTGCACAACACTGTTTCCTTATCCATGAAAGTAAAGGAGTAAAGAGGTAAAGTAAAGAGAAAGTAAAGAAGCTGAATGGAGGAGGCTCGTTCTTTATTCTCATGCTGCAGATGCTCTGTTTAACTGTTTTCTCGCTAGTGAAGCGTTCAGTTTTTCCACTTACAAAGTCCGGCATGTAAATAGCAAATGTGCCATAGCGTGATGCAACTGACTCATAGGGCGTACTCACACTATGTACAGTTGCCTTAAACCGGGCCGAAGCACTCTTGTCCCCCCTCCCATCTCCCCCCATGGCCCGCACTCGCATTGCATTCGAGCCTGAGCACGCTTACGTCATCGATGATTCAATTCAATTCAATTCATCTTTATTTGTATAGCGCTTATACAATGTAGATTGTGTCAAAGCAGCTTCACATGGAAGATTATAGTGAATTAAAACAGTGTCAGTTCAGTTTTCAGAGATTAAGTTCAGTTCAGTTTAGCTCAGTTCAGTGTGGTTTAATAATCACTACTGAGAGTCCAAACACTGAAGAGCAAATCCATCGATGCGCAGCTCTACAGATCCCGAACCATGCAAGCCAGTAGCGACAGCGGCGAGGAAAAAACTTCACCAATTGGCGAAAGCGAAGATTTAAAAAACCTCGAGAGAAACCTGGCTCAGTTGGGCATGACCATTTCCCCTATGGCCAAACGTCATGTGCAGAGCTGCAGTCTAGGCGCAGGAAGCTGGACCTCAGCGAAGACTCGTCTGTCCTTGGAGCGTCACAGGAGTCAGTCTCATGCTCTCACTCCACGAAGACCACCACAGCAGCTGCTCAGGATACGGCCTGGTCCCGAGAACCTTGGGATCATCTCGTCGCTGGTCTCGGATCGCGTCAGTGGCACTGCATAGTCTGAGGGCCTCGAGATGAGTACCCCCAGGTGGAACTACAGAATAAGGAGAATAATTAGCGTAGCTGCTGTTCATACCACAAAATCAAAATCATACCACAAAAGGAAAAACATGTGTGGGGCACATCATGCGTCATACCGCTATGTACTGCACTGAGTGTATGCTTTGCTAAAAAGATAGGTCTTTAATCTAGTTTTGAAGAGCGAGAGTGTGTCTGAGCCTCGGACAATATCAGGAAGGCTATTCCAGAGTTTAGGGGCTATAAATGAGAAGGCTCAACCTCCTTTACTCGACTTCGATATTCTAGGTACTACCAGAAGCCCTGAGTTTTGAGATCGTAAAGAGCGGGTTGGGTTGTAGCGAGACAGGAGGTTGGTTAGATAAACAGGAGCTAGGTTATTTAAAGCTTTATAGGTAAGGAGTAATATTTTAAATTCAATACGAAACTTAACAGGCAGCCAGTGTAAGGAGAATAAAATTGGGGTGATATGATCATATTTTCTAGACCTGGTAAGAACTCTGGCAGCTGCATTTTGCACTAGCTGAAGTTTGTTAATAGAGGATGCTGGGCAGCCAGCAAACAAAGCATTACAGTAGTCTAGCCTAGAAGTCATGAAAGCATGAACTAGCTTTTCTGCATCTGATATGGATAGCATACTTCGCAATTTAGCAATATTTCTCAGATGAAAGAAAGCAGTTTTTGTGACATGGGATATATGATTTTCGAAAGTTAAACTGCTGTCTAATATGACACCCAGATCTTTTATAGTAGAGCTAATGCTAACTTTGTATCCCTCTAGTTGCAGGTCGAGTTGTGAGAACTGCTGTGTACAGGATTTAGGCCCGATAAGTAATAATTCTGTTTTGTCTGAGTTTAAGAGAAGAAAATTGTTGGTCATCCAGTCTTTAACATCTTTAATACACTCAGTTAGCTTAGACAGTTCAGACATCTCATCAGGTTTAGTTGAAATGATGCGCTGTTCAGTTTAAGAAGCGCTCTCGCTCAGCACAGTGGAGATTTCTTTAGTTATATCGTTTTAGTCGTTTGGGATGCAGTGACACACAGTCAAATATTTCGCCGAACAGATCAACCAATTTTGACGCTCATAAACAATCATAAAGTCCTCGTACTGCAGGTATTAGGAGGTTTGCTGAAGCTGCAGCTGTCTTGCAGTGAGGGGTTTGCGTCTTTATTCTACGACAGTTTGAGTTCGTTGAACAGTAAGAATGATTAATAAATCCATATGAAACAGTCCCTTAAAAGTCACGTCTCGTCTTCAGTTTCAGGCTCAGGCACGCTTTGCACTCACACTACAAGTGAGCCCAATTAAACTGCGCTCTGGCACACCTCTTCCAATCGGACCAGGACTGAACCATGCCTGAGCCCGATTCAGAGCACTCACACTTCTCCAATGAGCCAGGAAAAGGGCCTGGGCACGGTTCGGATAGCATAGTGTGAGTGCGCTCCTAAAGGGAATGGGGTATGAGACTCTGATTGGTTTAATGCACGTTATACTCAAAACACACCCATAACTCATTAAGAGAATAAGCACAACCCTGTTAGAGCATGCTCCAGGGCGCAGAGCATATTTTTCTGTCCTTAAAATAGCAAAAGTGGATTCGGACAAGCCCATACTGCTTTTGTGCCATGAGCTTTAGATGTCGCACTTAGATTGTTAAAATAGAGCCCATTATGTTTAATCCATGGCTTTAGTAAACAGTGATGAGCATATCTGGGACAATCCATGTTGTGATTGTTTGGCTTCATAATAATAATAATAATAATAGTATATAGTAGTGTAATAATAGTGTGTATATGACCAATATCGCATGAGTAGCAGTGCGATATGGCTGTATATCATCACTGGTGGGAGGCGTGCATTAGCAGTGCCGCAGCAGTAGCAATATACAGCCATATTGCACTGCTATGAGTGTGATATTGCGTTTATACAACAGTTCGACGGCATAATCGTGTAAAAAAGAAAATCAAACACTGAGAGTCTCAAAAACCCTTTTGTATGAGGAACTACTTTCTTCTGTTATTCATTCACATCTGCAGCTGACGTCAAAACAGCAGAAACCGTTGCTTATTCACTAACATCACTTTAGAGCTAGTGTTTGAATGATTCTCTAGTGTAATGTCTAAATGATGACAAAACAGGTGATTTTGCTCACATTTTAAGATTATAAGGCTGAACGGCTTGAAATGCCATCAGTCTCTCTCTAAAATCAAATAAAATGCTATATTGTCTAAAGGGCATATTTTATGACTTTGAAATGTTTTTCGTTTAACTTTAAGTTGGTATAACTCTGTGACAGTTTATTAATCACCAAGGATCACAGTTTTGGTTCTAAAAAATCTTTAAAATTCTGCTACAGAAATAACTGAATCTACACTACCTGACAAATGTCTTGCTGTGGATCCCAGTTGTAAGAGCAACAAATAATTACTTGACTTCTAGTTGATCATTTGAAAAAGTGACAGAAGGTCGATTTTGCTGATGAATCGTCTGTTGAGCTGCATCCCAATCATCACAAATACTGCAGAAGCCCTATTGGAACCCGCATGAACCCAAGATTGAGGAAAAGTCATGGTTTGGGGTTACATTCAGCATGGGGGCGTGCGAGAGATCTGCAGAATGGATGGCAACATCAACAGCCTGAGGTATCAAGACATTTGTGCTGCCCATTACATTACAAACCACAGGAGAGGACAAATTTTTCAGCAGGATAGCGCTCCTCATACTTCAGCCTCCACATCAAAGCTCCTGAAAGCAAAGAAGGTCAAGGTGCTCCAGGATTGGCCAGCCCAGTCACCAGACATGAACATTATTGAGCATGTCTGGGGTAAGATGAAGGAGGAGGCATTGAAGATGAATCCAAAGAATCTTGATGAACTCTGGGAGTCCTGCAAGAACGCTTTCTTTGCCATTCCAGATGACTTTATTCATAAGTGATTTGAGTCATTGCAGAGATGTATGGATGCAGTCCTCCAAGCTCATGGGAGTCAAACACAATATTCATTCTTTTTTCACTGCACCACGACTTTATATTCTATACTGGACATTATTTCTGTTAAGTGACAAGACTTTTGTCTAAGCTAAGTCAGACCTTACTGTCCTAATTAATTAATTAAAAATCAAGGCATGATCATATTTTATTTTGGTAAAATAAGCGTAATCTAGAGGCCTTTGCCTTTCATATAAGCCACTTCTGATACCAAATGATCAACTAGAAGTCAAGTTATTACTTGTTGCTGCTAAAACTTGGATAGGCGACAAGACTTTTGCCAGGTACTGTACATCTTCAATGTTCTGAGTGACATTAAATCAACAGGAAAACGTTAATTCAGTTCTGAAATGTTCTTTTAATGAGAGTGATTTGTTCATCTAACTAACCCGCGACTCAACAGTAGAGTATAGTTAATAGGTTATGTGTTTTCAGTCTCATTTTCCTTGTGTTTTATCCTCATTTTCCAACTTTGTTGCTTTCAATTTGGTCTTCACACTTAACTCGAAGTATTAGTTGTTTGTTTAAAGCCTGGTTTTATTTAAAACTCTGCGCTTTCTGCTGTTTTCAGAAGGTGTTTGCAGGATAAATGAAGCCCCTATGAAATTTCATTTGTGCTTTCACTGAAATTTAGTGTTAAAACAGGAACAAAAACACCTGCGTGTAAAAGAGGCTGTGAAAATGAGCTGCCTCTGGGATTATTAGCCTCTTATCTCACATCGCCTTCAGAAAAGCATCCGCTAAATGAGAAAATATTCACAAAGCTGCCTTCTGGCTTAATGCTGGACATCTCAGGACTGAACATGTGTGTGTGTGTGTGTGTGTTAGAGGTTTAAACTAATCGCCGCACAAAAGATAAACATGATAGACTGCATTGTTTTGGCTTGTTTGGAATCCACGTTACTAATAACCGTTTTGTTGATAGTTTGTATGGTTCAAAGTGGCTGAATTGTCTGTGTTATATTTATATAAACTACTTTAATATATTCTGTTTGTACTATTTGCTGTTGTTTCACCCTAATCTTTTAATTTTTTTAAATTAAATTTAATTTAATTCTGGGTCCTCCGTTTCCCCCACAGTCCAAAGACATGCGGTACAGGTGAATTGGGTAGGCTAAATTGTTCATGGTGTATGAGTGTGAATGAGTGTGTGTGGATGTTTCCTAGAGATGGGTTGCGGCTGGAAGTGCTGCGTAAAAATGTGCTGGATAAGTTGGCGGTTCATTCCGCTGTGGCGACCCCAGATTAATAAAGGGACTAAGCCGAAAAGAAAATGAATGAATGAATGAATGAATGAATGAATTTTATTTTATTTTATTTTATTTTATTTTATTTTATTTTATTTTATTTTATTTTATTTTATTTTATTTCGTTTATTTTAATTTAATTTTGTTTATTTTATTTTGATTATTTCATTATATTGTATTTTGTTTATTTTATTTTGTTTTATTTTGTTTTGTTTTATTTTGTATTTTATCTTTTTATTTGCTTTTTTTTCTTTAAGGGTACAAAGTATTATTTATTGATTAAACATCTTTAATTTAATTTAATTTAATTTAATTTATTGTATTTTATTTTATTTTATTTTAGTTTGTTTATTTATTTATTTATTTTGTTTATTTTATTTTATTGTATTTTGTTTATTTTATTTTGTTTTGGTTTTTTTGTATATTTTATTTTATTTTTTGTGTTGCTATTTTTTCTTTAAGGGTACAAAGTTTTGTACAAAGTTATTTAATTGAGTTTAATTTAATATGGATATTTTATTTAAATATATGTTTTGTGCTTACTCTATTTTTTTAAAGGGCACATATTAATATTTTTGTCATGACTAACTTTAGCAACATCGTTTTTATTATTATTATTTTTTATAATTTTCATTTTATTATTAATGTTTAAAAAAGCATTTAAACTTTATTTAATCTAAACCTTTGTTTTGTAGTTTGTACAAAGGTATTTAATTTCACTGATTTTGAAAAGCATTAAAATAATATATTTTTTAAATATTTGTTTTGTACTTGATCTAGTTTTGAAAATGCTATATAATATTTTTTGTCCATAATAAAACTTTAGCAGCATAGTTTTTTTTTTTACACCAGTTAGCTATTTTTTATTTTAATTTTTATATATATATAAAACGTGCAAACTAAATGAGAATAAATTGTCTTATAGTTTAATGCTGGGCTGTAAGTCTGTTTGTTAGTGTGTGTTAAATCACCAGGTACAAGACCTGAAAAACATGATGGACAACCATGGTTGGTAATTTTAGGCTTGTTTGCAATCTATGTTTGTTACTAATGACCTTTTTGTTTGTGGTTTATATGGTTAAAAGTGTCTGAACTGTATGTGTCATATAGTATTTATATAAACAACATTAATTAATAGATTTAGTTACATCCAAACCTGTTTACTCCTATTTCTGTCCATGTTTAATGTCAATATTCACTGATAATTATAGCTTTAAGATCATATATGGCAGCCAAAAACACAGAAGTTTGTCATATGTCAGACTTTTAGTTCATCTCTCGTACTTTATTATTTCTAATTTTATTTATTAATTAATTTTATTTAAAAATTTTTAATTTTAATCTATTATTTTAAATTTATATTTATAATGTAATTATTTTTTTTGGGTTCCATGTTTAAATACAGTTTATTTTATTTTATTTTTACTTTACATTCATAATTTATTTAAAATATATTTTTGGTTCCATGTTTGGTTTCGAGGCAGCACGGTGGCGCAGTGGGTAGCACAATCACCCCACAGCAGGAAGGTCGCTGATTCGAGCCTCTAAGCTAAATTGTCCATAGTGTATGTGTGTGAATGAATGTGTATGGATGTTTCCCAGTGATGGGTTGCAGCTGGAAGGGCAAATGCTGCGTAAAACATATGCTGGATAAGTTGGCGGTTCATTCCGTTGTGGCGACCCCAGATTAATAACTAAGCTGAAAAGAAAATGAATGAATGAATGAATGAATGAATGAATGTTTGGTTTCACGTTCCTTGTCATGTTTGATTTAAAAAGCATTTAAAGCTATATTTTATTTATTAGTTATTACTATATTTTTTATTTAGAATTTATTACAAATATATATATAAATATATATTTTAAATGTTATTATTTGTTTATTGAATTTTGTTTAATTACAATTAAATTACAACTTTTAAATTAAGTTCATGTTTGATGTAAAAAGCATTAAATATTTTGGTTCCGTGTTTATTTTAATTTAATTTTATTATTTTTTTTATTTTGTTTAATTTTATTTTGGCTTTTTATTTACTGTTATTATTACTATATATTCATATTTAATTTAATTTAAATTTATTATTATTATTATTATTATTATTATTATTGTTATTATTATTATTATTATTATTATTATTATTCTAAATTATTATTTATGTGCGTACAAGATACACTTTATTGATTAAACATGTTTGTTTTGTTTTAATTCTTTATTTTTATGTTTTGTAAGGTCGCTGATTTGAGATCCGGCTGGATCAGTTGGCATTTCTGTGTGGAGTTTGCATGTTCTCCCCATGTTCACGTGGATTTCCTCCGGGTGCTCCAGTTTCCCCCACAAGTCCAAAAAAAACAACAACATGCGCTATAGATAAATTGGGTAGGCTAAAATTGTCCGTAGTGTGTGTGTGTGTATAAATGAGTGTGTATGGATGTTTCCCAGTGATGGGTTGCAGCTGGAAGGGCATCCGCTGCGTAAAACATATGCTGGATAAGTTGGTGGTTCATTCCGCTGTGGTGACCCCAGATTAATAAAGGGATTAAGCCGAAAAGAAAATGATTAATTGATATTATTTGGATTTTTTAAATTGTATATTTATCTGTGTGCAGAGCTGCAAAGAGTCTTGAGTTCTTCTTGTCATGCATGTGAGTAAATCATCAAAAATATGTTTATATTTGCATGTACCGCTCTTTTAAAATAATAAACATAACTCTTTTTATATTGATTATACAGTTAATAACACGCTGCAGTTTCTTTAAACCTCTTCATGTTTGTCCAGATAAATATCGCAGCTTCTCTACAGGTCTGTTATTGCTCTTTTATGATGATTATTTTGTAATAAATGTTGCTTTAACTGCAGTGATTACCCCAGTGGCCTTACAGTGGACTAAAAGTAAACAGTGTAAAATAACTGCAGGATTTTTAATATGACCGTAAACTGTCCTCAGGGAGACTTTTACAGTCTTTAATGCAGTTTCTTTCAAAGTAATGGCCTGTGAAGGTCTCATAATGGACACAGATATTAAGCACGTTTCATTACGGCTCAGGTTATTTAAACCTCTCCTTCAATGCTATTTGCTTTTTATGAGCATTATGATCTGAAGCATCAGCATCAAAACAGAGTAAAGGGGATAAAGAAGAAAGGTTGACTTTGAAGGAATCGCTAAATGATTTCGAACAAGAAAAAAAAACATACAATTCTTGACTTAATATAATAAAAAAGTTGACAAAAACACTTTAAAAGTCTAAAGTTAAAATGGAAAATATACAAATTAATGCCGTCGAATGATTAATCGTGATTCAACCGCATCCAAAATAAAAGCTTCGAACAAATACAAGCATAGTAAAACAGTATTTACATATATAATGAATACACACAGTCATTCAGTTCATAATGAATTTTATTATTTATTCATTTAATTAATGCCCTTTATTTTATTTAAATTCTTTCTATAATTTCTTTCATTCATTCATTCATTTTTCATTCAGTCAATTATGCATTTCTTTATTATTTCATTCATTCATTCATTCATGGCGACGTGGTGGCGCAGTGAGTAGCACTGTCGCCTCACAGCAAGAAGATCGCTGGTTCGAGCCTCGGCTGGGCCAGTTGTCATTTCTGTGTGGAGTTCGCATGTTCTCCCCGTGTTAGCGTGGGTTTCGTCCGGGTGCTCCGGTTTCCCCCACAAGTCTAAACACATGCGCTATAGGGGAATTGGGTAGGCTAAATTGTCCGTAGTGTGTGTGTGTGAATGGGTGTATGGGTGTTTCCCTGTGATGGGTTGCGGCTGGAAGGGCATCCGCTGCGTAAAACATATGCTGGATAAGTTGGCGGTTCATTCTGCTGTGGCGACCCCTGATTAATAAAGGGACTAAGCTGAAAAGAAATCTTTATTTTATTTTATCTCATTCATTCATTCATTCATTGTTTCATTACATTATTCCATGCGTTCATTCATCCAGTTGTTCGTTCATTCATTCATTCATTCATTCATTCATTCAATCAATCAATCATGCATTTCATTTATTTTATTCATTCATTTCTTTATTTTATTTGATCTCATTCAATTATTCATTCTTTCATTCTGTTATTCCATGCATTCATTCATCTATCCATCGATCCATCCATTCATTGGTTTATTCATTCATTGCATTATTTTTATTGCATTCATTCATTCATTCATTCATTCATTCATTCAATCATACATTTTATTTTTTTATTTCATTCATTCATTTATTCCTTTATTTTATTTTATCACATTCATTCTTTCTTTCTTTCTTTCTTTCATTTCATTATTCCATTCATTCATCCATCCATTGTTTATTCATTAGTTCATTCGTTCATTCATTCTATCCATTATTTTATTCATTCCATTTTTTCATGCATTCTTTCATTCCATTATTCCATGCATTCATTAATTCATTCATTTCTTCATTCCTTCCATTATTTTATTTATCTCATTCATTACATATTTTCATTCATTCATTCATTCATTCATTCTTTCATTCGTTCCATTATCCCATGCATTCATTCATTCCATTATCCCATTCATTCATCAATTAATTTGTTTATTCATTCATTCATTCGTTCCATTATCCCATGCATTCATTCATTCATTCATTCATTCATTCCATTATCCCATTCATTCATCAATTCAGTTGTTCATTCATTCATTCATTCAGTTGTTCATTCGTTCCACTTTTTATTTTACTTCATTCATTCCATTTTCATTCCATTCATTCAATCATTCATTCATTCATTTTATTTTTAATTATTTCATTTATTCATTCATTCCATTTTTATTTCATTCATCCATTCTTTCGTTCATTCATTCATTCCATTATTTCATTCATTCATCAGTTGGTTCATTCATTTATTTAATTATTTTATTGCATTTATTCATTCATTTAATTCATTCATTCATTTTATTATTTGCTTATTTATTTCAACATTATAACAAGCATTTATCTTTATGGTGCATCATATTATACAATATATAATATTATATTATTTTTTATAATAATATGTTCAGCTTTAATAATAATTATAATAAATACAATAACAATAATAAATCAAATGTATAAAAATACAATGAAGTGTACTGTATGTTTATGTGTAAACTGGAAAAATAAAAGTGCAATTAATCCACAGTGCTAGATTTTCTATATATATCTCACCCATAACTGTTCTTTGAGCTCAGTCTCCAGGATTGTCAGATGATTTCTGTGTGCGTGCTGTGATTGATGTATTGTCTGCAGTGTTTTATACATGGGCCAGTCTAATACAAATGACCTGAGAGATAATAGTTTGGAGGAGCCGCTCACTCAATCTCTCTCCGTTCAGAACAGTCTCTATTGTGTCCTTAAATGAGCTTTGAGTCACAGCTGGGACGATTTGATCAGATTGTTGGTGAAAACAGAGCGAACGCTCCTCTAATATCTTTCCTTGTTTCAGACATCATTTATTCTGCTCTCCAGAGGTGCTGTACTCATTAGGATTCTCCTCATCATTCATCACTGCGCACACCTTGCTTCCGAAATTACCCTCAGCTCCTGCAGAGCAGACAGACAGACAGACAGACAGACAGACAGACAGACAGACAGACAGACAGACAGACAGACAGACAGTTGAGCAGACAGACATATAGATAAGCAGATATATAGACAGACAGACAGACAGATGAGTAGACACAATCGAACAGACGGGCAGATGAGCAGACAGACAGACACATGAGCAGACAGACAGACAGACAGACAGACAGATGAGCAGACAGACAGATTAGCAGACAGACAGATAATTAGACAGACTGTCTGACAGACAGATGAGCAGACAAACAGACGGGCAGAGAAATGAGCAGACAGACAGACAGACAGATGAGCAGACAGAAAATACAATCAGACTGAGAGATGAATAGACAGACAGATGAGCAGACAAAGAGATGAGCAGACAGAAAGAGAGAGATGAGTAGACAGACAGATGAAAAGACAGACAGATGAGAAGACAGACAAATAGACAGACAGACAGGCAGTTTAGCATACAGACAGACAGATGAGCAGATATACTGTTTAGACAGACAGATGAGCAGACAGACAAACAGATAATCAGACAGACTGTCTGACAGACAGATGAGCAGACAGACAGACAGACAGACAGACAGACAGACAGTTGAGCAGACAGACATATAGATGAGCAGATATATAGACAGACAAACAGACAGATAAGTAGACACAATCGAACAGACAGACAGTCAGACAGGCAGATGAGCAGACAGACAGACAGACAGACAGACAGACAGACAGACAGACAGACAGACAGACAGACAGACAGACAGGCAGATGAGCAGACAGACAGACAGATGAGCAGACAGATAGATGAGCAGACAGACAGACAGACAGATGAGCAGACATAGATGAGCAGACAGATGAACAGACAGACAGATGAGCAGACTTGACAGATAATTAGACAGACAGAGAAATGAGCAGACAGACAGACAGACAGACAGACAGACAGATGAGCAGACAGACAGACAGACAGACAGATGAGCAGACATAGATGAGCAGACAGATGAACAGACAGACAGATGAGCAGACTGACAGATAATCAGACAGACAGAGAAATGAGCAGACAGACAGACAGATGAGCAGACAGACAGACAGACAGACAGACAGGCAGACAGATGAGCAGACAGACAGAGAGTTGAGCAGACAGATGAGCAGACAGATAGATGAGCAGACAGACAGACAGACAGATGAGCAGACATAGATGAGCAGACAGATGAACAGACAGACAGATGAGCAGACTTGACAGATAATTAGACAGACAGAGAAATGAGCAGACAGACAGACAGACAGACAGACAGATGAGCAGACAGACAGACAGACAGACAGATGAGCAGACATAGATGAGCAGACAGATGAACAGACAGACAGATGAGCAGACTGACAGATAATCAGACAGACAGAGAAATGAGCAGACAGACAGACAGATGAGCAGACAGACAGACAGACAGACAGACAGGCAGACAGATGAGCAGACAGACAGAGAGTTGAGCAGACAGATGAGCAGACAGATAGATGAGCAGACAGACAGACAGACAGATGAGCAGACATAGATGAGCAGACAGATGAACAGACAGACAGATGAGCAGACTTGACAGATAATTAGACAGACAGAGAAATGAGCAGACAGACAGACAGACAGACAGACAGATGAGCAGACAGACAGACAGACAGACAGATGAGCAGACATAGATGAGCAGACAGATGAACAGACAGACAGATGAGCAGACTGACAGATAATCAGACAGACAGAGAAATGAGCAGACAGACAGACAGATGAGCAGACAGACAGACAGACAGACAGACAGGCAGACAGATGAGCAGACAGACAGAGAGTTGAGCAGACAGATGAGCAGACAGACAGATAATCAGACAGACAGAGAGATGAGCAGACAGACAGACAAACAGACAGATGAGCAGACAGAGAGAGAGTTGAGCAGACAGATGAGCAGATAGACAGATGAGCAGACAGATAGATGAGCAGACACACAGACAGACAGATGAGCAGACAGATAGATAGACAGATGAGCAGACAGATAGATGAGCAGACACACAGACAGACAGATGAGCAGACAGATAGATGAGCAGACACACAGACAGACAGATGAGCAGACAGATAGATGGGCAGACACACAGACAGACAGATGAGCAGACAGACAGACAGACAGATGAGCAGACACACAGACAGACAGATGAGCAGACAGATAGATGGGCAGACACACAGACAGACAGATGAGCAGACAGACAGACAGATAATCAGACAGACTGTCTGACAGACAGTTGAGCAGACAGACAGACAGACAGACAGACAGATAGATGAGCAGACACACAGACAGACAGTTGAGCAGACAGACAGACAGACAGACAGACAGACAGACAGACAGACAGACAGACAGACAGATAGATAGATAGATAGATAGATAGATAGATAGATAGATAGATAGATAGATAGATAGATAGATAGATAGATAGATAGATAGATAGATAGATAGATAGATAAATAGATAGATGAGCAGACACACAGACAGACAGATTAGCAGACAGACAGATCAGCAGACACAGACAGACAGACAGACAGACAGACAGACAGACAGACAGACAGACAGACTGATGAGCAGACAGACAGACAGACAGACAGTCAGTCAAAATAATCTCAGTATGTATTTGAACTAGTCAGACGATGTCCTAAAGCAGGGCTGTCAAACTCAGTTCCTGGAGGGCCACAGCTCAGTTTAGATTCAGCCCTGATTAAACTCACCTGATCCAGCTGATCAAGTCATTCTGGCTCATTTAAAAACAACAATGTATGTGATTTAAAGTGACTCATATTATCTGAACCACATCACTGAATCTTTTAAACTGATTCACTTAATTTTCACAAATAAAAACAGGCAGACATACTTGCAGCACATACAAACAGTCACACTTCTAAACCGCATTTTCAGATACTTTATTTAATCAGATCAAATTCAGTGACGTGATTCATTTCCAGGATTTGACTTCAAATACAGACGCTTTTTTATTTTTTCTGGTGTTGTTGAGTTCATGACTCCTTCACCTTGACTTGTCCTCCATGTCTCTGGTTTGGCGCGTCTGTGAGTCGCCGCCGGCCAGACACACACACAGCACAGGCGTCTGTGTGTCTTCTGCTCTGTTTGACGTGACTGATCTCTGGACTCGTGTCTGGTTAGGACATCGCCGCCTCATGTGTACGCCTCACAAATACCTGTAAACAATTCCCATCAGGCCCTCTGGATGTTACTCTTATTGTGTTTATTTGAAAACACCAACATACTGTATTAATACATGTCGTTAAACACACACGAACGAATGAATGAACAAATAAATGAATGAATGAATGAATGAATGAATGAATGAATGAATGAATGAATGAATAAACAATTGAACAAATTAACGAACAATTAACAAACAATGTTGTTCTGTCTCTTATTACATTGTTTCTTCTGTGATTTTATTTACTGGTAAGAAACGAATGAACGAATGAATGAATGAATAAATGAATGAACGAACAAATGAATGAACGACGAATGAACTATGAACAAACAATGTTGTTCTGTCTGATATTATATTGTTCTTTCTGTCATTGCATTTACTGGTAACGAATGAACGAACGAATAAATGAATGAATGAATGAATGAATGAATGAACAAACAAACAGTGAATTAACAATGAACAAACAACATTGTTCTGTCTCTTATTGTTCTTTCTGTCATTTTATTTACTGGTAGCAAATAAACGAACGAACAAACAAATGAATGAATGAATGAATGAATGAATGAATGAATGAATGAATGAATGAATGAACAACTAATGAATGATGAACAAAAACGCTGTTCTGTCTCGTATTATATTGTTCCTTCAGTCATTTTATTTACTGGTAACGAACGAACAAATGAATGAATAGATGAACAAATGAAAGAACAATGAATGAACGATGAACAAACAACGTTGTTTTGTCTCTTATTATAATGTTCTTTCTGTCATTTTATTGACTGGTAATGAACAAACGAACAAATGAATGAACGAACAAACAAATGAACAAACAAATGAACAAGGAACAAACAACTTTGTTCTGTTTGTTATATTGCTCCTTCTGTAATATTATTAATTGATCTGTTGTTTTGTCTATCATTCACTCCATTGTTCTGCTGTTCTTTCTGCTATTTTGCTATTGTTCTGTCAGACAGTTCCTTCGTTGTTCTTTCTATTGTTTGATCTTTTGATCATTCTATTGTTCTGTCAGACTGTTCTTTCGTTGTTCTTTCTGTTGTTTGATCTTTTGATCGTTATATTGTTCTGTCAGACTGTTCTTTCGTTGTTCTTTCTGTTGTTTGATCTTTTGATCTTTCTATTGTTCTGTCAGACTGTTCTTTCGTTGTTCTTTCTATTGTTTGATCTTTTGATCGTTCTATTGTTCTGACAGATTTTTCTTTCGTTGTTCTTTCTGTTGTTTGATCTTTTGATTGTTCTATTGTTCTGACAGACAGTTCTTTCGTTGTTCTTTCTGTTGTTTGATCTTTTGATCTTTCTATTGTTCTGTCAGACAGTTCTTTCGTTGTTCTTTCTATTGTTTGATCTTTTGATCATTCTATTGTTCTGTCAGACTGTTCTTTCGTTGTTCTTTCTGTTGTTTGATCTTTTGATCGTTATATTGTTCTGTCAGATTGTTCTTTCGTTGTTCTTTCTGTTGTTTGATCTTTTGATCGTTATATTGTTCTGTCAGACTGTTCTTTCGTTGTTCTTTCTGTTGTTTGATCTTTTGATCGTTCTATTGTTCTGTCAGACTGTTCTTTTGTTGTTCTTTCTGTTGTTTGATCTTTTGATCGTTCTATTGTTCTGTCAGACTGTTCTTTTGTTGTTCTTTCTGTTGTTTGATCTTTTGATTGTTCTATTGTTCTGTCAGATTGTTCTTTCGTTGTTCTTTCTATTGTTTGATCTTTTGATCATTCTATTGTTCTTTCAGACAGTTCTTTCGTTGTTCTTTCTGTTGTTTGATCTTTTGATCGTTCTATTGTTCTGTCAGACTGTTCTTTCGTTGTTCTTTCTGTTGTTTGATCTTTTGATCGTTCTATTGTTCTGTCAGACAGTTCTTTCGTTGTTCTTTCTGTTGTTTGATCTTTTGATCATTCTATTGTTCTGTCAGACTGTTCTTTCGTTGTTCTTTCTGTTGTTTGATCTTTTGATCGTTCTATTGCTCTGTCAGACTGTTCTTTTGTTGTTCTTTCTGTTGTTTGATCTTTTGATCGTTCTATTGTTCTGTCAGACTGTTCTTTTGTTGTTTGATCTTTTGATCGTTCTATTGTTCTGTCAGACTGTTCTTTTGTTGTTCTTTCTGTTGTTTGATCTTTTGATTGTTCTATTGTTCTGTCAGACTGTTCTTTTGTTGTTTGATCTTTTGATCGTTCTATTGTTCTGTCAGACTGTTCTTTTGTTGTTCTTTCTATTGTTTGATCTTTTGATCTTTCTATTGTTCTGACAGACAGTTCTTTCGTTGTTCTTTCTGTTGTTTGATCTTTTGATCTTTCTATTGTTCTGTCAGACAGTTCTTTCGTTGTTCTTTCTATTGTTTGATCTTTTGATCATTCTATTGTTCTGTCAGACTGTTCTTTCGTTGTTCTTTCTGTTGTTTGATCTTTTGATCGTTATATTGTTCTGTCAGATTGTTCTTTCGTTGTTCTTTCTGTTGTTTGATCTTTTGATCGTTATATTGTTCTGTCAGACTGTTCTTTCGTTGTTCTTTCTGTTGTTTGATCTTTTGATCGTTCTATTGTTCTGTCAGACTGTTCTTTTGTTGTTCTTTCTGTTGTTTGATCTTTTGATCGTTCTATTGTTCTGTCAGACTGTTCTTTTGTTGTTCTTTCTGTTGTTTGATCTTTTGATTGTTCTATTGTTCTGTCAGATTGTTCTTTCGTTGTTCTTTCTATTGTTTGATCTTTTGATCATTCTATTGTTCTTTCAGACAGTTCTTTCGTTGTTCTTTCTGTTGTTTGATCTTTTGATCGTTCTATTGTTCTGTCAGACTGTTCTTTCGTTGTTCTTTCTGTTGTTTGATCTTTTGATCGTTCTATTGTTCTGTCAGACAGTTCTTTCGTTGTTCTTTCTGTTGTTTGATCTTTTGATCATTCTATTGTTCTGTCAGACTGTTCTTTCGTTGTTCTTTCTGTTGTTTGATCTTTTGATCGTTCTATTGCTCTGTCAGACTGTTCTTTTGTTGTTCTTTCTGTTGTTTGATCTTTTGATCGTTCTATTGTTCTGTCAGACTGTTCTTTTGTTGTTTGATCTTTTGATCGTTCTATTGTTCTGTCAGACTGTTCTTTTGTTGTTCTTTCTGTTGTTTGATCTTTTGATTGTTCTATTGTTCTGTCAGACTGTTCTTTTGTTGTTTGATCTTTTGATCGTTCTATTGTTCTGTCAGACTGTTCTTTTGTTGTTCTTTCTATTGTTTGATCTTTTGATCATTCTATTGTTCTGTCAGACTGTTCTTTCGTTGTTCTTTCTGTTGTTTGATCTTTTGATCGTTCTATTGTTCTGTCAGACTGTTCTTTCGTTGTTCTTTCTGTTGTTTGATCTTTTGATCGTTCTATTGTTCTGTCAGACTGTTCTTTCGTTGTTCTTTCTGTTGTTTGATCTTTTGATTGTTCTATTGTTCTGTCAGATTGTTCTTTCGTTGTTCTTTCTGTTGTTTGATCTTTTGATTGTTCTATTGTTCTGTCAGACTGTACTTTCGTTGTTCTTTCTGTTTTTTGATCTTTTGATTGTTCTATTGTTCTGTCAGACTGTACTTTCGTTTTTCTTTCTATTGTTTGATCTTTTGATCATTCTATTGTTCTGACAGACAGTTCTTTCGTTGTTCTTTCTATTGTTTGATCTTTTGATCATTCTATTGTTCTGTCAGACTGTTCTTTCGTTGTTCTTTCTGTTGTTTGAACTTTTGATCGTTCTATTGTTCTGTCAGACTGTTCTTTCGTTGTTCTTTCTGTTGTTTGATCTTTTGATCGTTATATTGTTCTGTCAGACTGTTCTTTTGTTGTTCTTTCTATTGTTTGATCTTTTGATCATTCTATTGTTCTGTCAGACTGTTCTTTCGTTGTTCTTTCTGTTGTTTGATCTTTTGATCGTTCTATTGTTCTGTCAGACTGTTCTTTCGTTGTTCTTTCTGTTGTTTGATCTTTTGATTGTTCTATGTTCTGGTCAGATTGTTCTTTCGTGTTCTTTCTGTTGTTTGATCTTTTGATTGTTCTATTGTTCTGTCAGACTGTACTTTCGTTGTTCTTTCTGTTGTTTGATCTTTTGATTGTTCTATTGTTCTGTCAGACTGTTCTTTCGTTGTTCTTTCTGTTGTTTGATCTTTTGATAGTTCTATTGTTCTGTCAGACTGTTCTTTTGTTGTTCTTTTTATTGTTTGATCTTTTGATCGTTCTATTGTTCTGTCAGACTGTTCTTTCATTGTTCTTTCTATTGTTTGAGCTTTTGATCGTTTTTATTGTTCTGTCAGACTGTTCTTTCATTGTTCTTTCTATTGTTAGATCTTTTGATTGTTCTATTGTTCTGTCAGACTGTTCTTTCGTTGTTCTTTTTGTTGTTTGATCTTTTGATCGTTCTATTGTTTTGTCAGACTGTTCTTTCGTTGTTCTTTTTGTTGTTTGATCTTTTGATCGTTCTATTGTTCTGTCAGACTGTTCTTTCGTTGTTCTTTCTGTTGTTTGAGCTTTTGATTGTTCTATTGTTCTGTCAGACTGTTCTTTCGTTGTTTTTTCTATTGTTGGATCTTTTGATCGTTCTATTGTTCTGTCAGACTGTTCTTTCGTTGTTCTTTTTGTTGTTTGATCTTTTGATCGTTCTATTGTTCTGTCAGACTGTTCTTTCGTTGTTCTTTCTGTTGTTTGAGCTTTTGATTGTTCTATTGTTCTGTCAGACTGTTCTTTCGTTGTTTTTTCTATTGTTGGATCTTTTGATTGTTCTATTGTTCTGTCAGATTGTTCTTTCGTTGTTCTTTCTGTTGTTTGATCTTTTGATCGTTCTATTGTTCTGTCAGACTGTTCTTTCGTTGTTCTTTCTGTTGTTTGAGCTTTTGATTGTTCTATTGTTCTGTCAGATTGTTCTTTCGTTGTTCTTTCTATTGTTTGATCTTTTGATCATTCTACTGTTTTATCAGATTGTTCTTTCTATTGTTTGATCTTTTAATCGTTCTACTTTTTCATCAGATTGTTCTTTCCATTGTTTTGACATTTCTATTGTTCTATCAGACTGTTTTTCTATTGTTTGATTATTTGATAGTTGTACTCTATTGTTCAGACTGTTCTACTGCTTGATCACTACTGTTCTATCTCTTTATCCATTCATTCAATCTACTGTTCAGTAATACTCTGTTGTTCTATCAGCCCTGCAGTGAAAGGTGTGTGTGATTGGTCCCTATTAAGCTACAGCAGTGCTTGAGATTGAGGGCTCTGATCTCTCAGAACCGCACAAAAGCGATCCATTTCTCCCGCAACAGAGACATTTAAGAGTGTGCTTCAGTGTTCTTGCTGAAGGTCTTCATTGTGGGAGCTCCAGTGAACCCGACTGCTCTCTCTTTTGTGTTCTCCACGATGGCTTTTTCACAGTGCCGTAACGCCGCTTCAGCAGAAAGCATTGTGTGCCGTCTGTCCCTGCGCTTCTTTCTGGGGTTTTTTGTGCGGGTGATTACAGGCAGGGAGCTTGTCGTTCTTATTTATTCATACAGGTTCATGCCTCTATTCCCCACCGCCTCTCATCTAGTCTCCATGTAAAAAACGCTCTTCTCTTTTCTACAAAAGAGGTCTCACTTTACTGAGCAGCCGACTGATCTGGAACGAGAGTGATGTGCTCGAGGGAACTGAAGTTCCTCTTCAATTTTCTGTGAATTCTCATTATTGCAGCAGCCGCTTCATTGTCTTTTGCAAGAATAAGCGCAAAAAGGTCAAATGCAAACACATTTAAAGGAGTACATTTGGGTTGTGCAATCTACGTAGCATTTATTTATTTAGTAGATAAGGATGAAATCTGATGCCAGTTGATGTTGGAAGCGGAAACTCACAAATATGAGGGCAGTCGGTGGGATGAAGGCTAATATAATATAAAATGGGAGGAAATCAGAATAAACAGGAGAGACAAGAAAAGGGTGATAGGCATATAAAGTATATTTGCGGCACAATACTGAAGATTTGATTGTTAACTTTGGCATTAGCAATAAAATATAAGGAAGAGGTTGTTGTGATCGCCAGCAGTGTTTGCACTCTTTGCACCCATCAACTCCTGCAACAGCTGACAATAATCTGGACATTCACACACAGACACAGCTGTAGCTCATCTCACTGATTACATGGACTATATACACTCACCGGCCACTTTATTAGGTACACCTTATTAGTACCGGGTTGGACCCCCTTTTGCCTTTAGAACTGCCTTAATCCTTTATGGCATAGATTCAATAGGGTACTGGAAATATTCCTCAGAGACTTTGGTCCATATTGACATGATAGCATCAGGTGCTGCAGATTTGTCTGCTGCACATCCATGATGAGAATCTCACCAGTCTGAGATGATTCGCGTTTTATGACATGGTGCAATATCCTGCTGGAAGTAGCCATCAGAAGATGAGTACACTGTGGTCATAAAGGGATGGACATGGTCAGCAACAATATTCAGGTAGGCTGTGGCGTTGACACGATGCTGGTACTAATGGGCCGAAAATGTGCCAAGAAAATATCCCCCACACCATTACACCACCACCACCAACCTGAACCATTGAAACAAGGCAGGATGGATCCATGCTTTCAGGTTGTTGCTGCCACATTCTGACCCTGCCATCCGAATGTCGCATCAGAAATCGAGACTCATCAGACCAGACAACGTTTTTCCAATCTTCTGTTGTCCTATTTTGGTGAGCCTTTGCGAATTGTAGCCTCAGGTTCATGTTCTGTTCTAAACCCTAGAGATGGTTATGCGTCAAAATCCAAGTAGATCAGCAGTTTCTACTCAGACCAGCCCATCTGGCACCAACAACCATGCCTTTCTTCCCCATTCTGATGCTCGGTTTGAACTGCAGCAGTTCGTCTTGACCATGTCTACATGCCTAAATGCATTGAGTTGCTGCCATGTAATTGGCTGATTAGAAATTTGCGTTAACGAGCAGTTGGACAGGTGTACCTAATAAAGTGGCCGGTATACACCTCACTTTCACATTCACATTACCGCTGTTTTTGAGCATTGCCTGTGCAACTTAGCCTTTAGTAAACTGCATGTGGATCTACACGTCTGTTTTCAGCGTCTATTTCAGATGTCATAATGCATCATTTTTATTTTTTATTAATGAATGAATGAATGAATGAATGAATGAATTCATTCATTCATTCATTCATTCATTCATTCATTCATTTATTCATTTATTCATTCATTTTCTTTTCGGCTTAGTCCCTTTATTAATCAGGGGTCAACCGCCAACTTATCCAGCATATGTTTTACGCAGCGGATGCCCTTCCAGCTGCAACTCAACACTAGGAAACACCCGTACACAATCATTCACACACATACACTACGGCCAATTTAGCTTATCCAATTCCCATATAGCGCATGTCTTTGGACTGTGAGGGAAACCGGAGCACCCGGAGGAAACTCACGCGAACACGGGGAGAACATGCAAACAGAAATGCCAACTGACCCAGCGACTTTCTTTCTGTGGGGCGATTGTGCTGCCCACTGCACCACCGTGCTGCCCATTTTATTTCTTATTTGGATTTTTTTTGTCTATTTTTTTGTCTTATTTATTTATTTTTATTATTAATATTATTATTATTTTAAACTGTAGATATATCTCAGAAAACATAATTACAATAAAGCACAATTAAGTTATTGCATCAATTATTTGTCGAATTACATTACAAACTTTGACATTAGCAAGAAAAGAAGAAAGCATTTCTCCTGATTATGTATTTTTATGTGTTATTATGTTACTTTATTCATTTAATTTCTTTTAAAGTACTTAACAGTCTATTTATAGCATTTTATTTGAGCATTTTGGTATTTTTTTTATTTCTTATACTTTTATTTCCTATTACATTTTTGTTTCCTATTTTATTTTATACTTTTTTTTGCACAATCATAAAAGAAACTTTCTGTCCTTTCTTAGAAATCGTTGCATTTCACCACAGATGTGAAGTAACTACATTTTCACCTACATAATCTGATTATCTGACGTGTTTCATTTCCCATCAGCTTCCCGTTTAACAGGAAATCCCTGTTCAAGCAAATCATGATCAGACGCTGTCACTGATACTGTTTTAGCATTACCAGTTGAACTTGATTGCTACAATTATATGCAATACAACAAAACTGAAACAAGTGTCTATATAAACAGCCTTCACGCGTGTTAAAATCAGTGCAATGCATGTAAATCTTTGCCCTAATACGTCAGCAACTGTAAAAGGTCACTATATGGTGCTTGGACTATCTAATAGTGTTTTGTTCAAAAATAATACAATAAAGCTGATGTGTGACTATGAATAGCATGGTAAAATAAGTGTAATTCATGCCAATCTTTGGTATAATGCTATATTTTTAAACTTGTAGATTAGGTTCAGTAACAGGTCACTGTTGGTCACTATATGGTATTTAGACTATCTAATAGTATTTTGTCCAAATAATATACAATACAACTCATGTGTGACTATGAATAGTCTGGTAAAATAAGTCTAATGCATCCCAACGAACTATATGGACTATTTTTGCACTATATGATATAGTGGTATAGTATATCCAAATGTAATACAATAAAACAAAAGATGTGTGTACACTCTCAGAAAAAAAGGTACAGTGAGTGTACAATATTGTTCCTAGAGGGAACAACATATATAACTGTACCTTTAAAGGTCCCAAATTGGTCTTTTGGGGTACAATTTTGTACCCAAATGGGCTATAAAGGTACAAACGTTCAGATTTCGATTTGAAAGGTACATTTTTTGTACCTTCATAACCCATTTGGGTACAAAATTGTGCCCTAAAGGATCAATTTGGGACCTTTAAAGGTACAATTATATATTTTGAGCCCATAGGAACAAAATTGTACCCTCAGCTCATGATAAGATCAAGACACTATATATTTTTTATTTTTTTTTATTTTTTAATCTTCAGAATCAGAAAGAGCTTTATTGCCAGGTATGTTCACACATACGAGGAATTTGTTTTGGTGACAGAGCTTCTACAGTGCAACAGAATTACAGACAGGACTAAAAAACAGATAATAAATATATTTTTAAAAGTAGTGAATGCAAATATACAAATTGACAAGTGTATGTACAGGCATATTACTATATACAACATAATATGGGCAGCTGTTATGTGCAAATTGGCATGTAAAGTGTGTTGTTAAATAAGTGTATGTGTGTATAAAAAGTGTATAGCAAGTAGTGATGTTGGTTCCACAATTATTATCATCAAGTGATCATGAGATGGATTGCCTGAGGGAAGAAACTGTTTCTGTGTCGGGCTGTTTGGTGCGCAGTGCTCTGTACCGTCGACCAGAAGGTAAAAGTTCAAACAGGCAGTGTGCTGGGTGTGAGGAGTCCAGAGTGATTTTGGCAGCCCTTCTGCTCGCTCTGGATAAGTACAGTTCTTGGAGAGTAGGGAGGGTTGTACCAATGATTCGCTCAGCAGTCTGAACTATTCGACGTAGTCTTCGGAGGTCGGATTTGGTAGCTGAGCTAAACCAGACAGTTATTGATGTGCAGATGACTGATTCAGTGATGGAGGTGTAGAACTGTTTCAGCAGCTCCTTTGGGAGGTTGAACTTCCTCAGCTGACGAAGATAGTACAGCCTCTGTTGAGCTTTTTTGACAATGGAGACAATGTGAGTGTCCCACTTCAGGTCCTGAGAGATGGTGGTTCCCATGAACCTGAATGACTCCACTGCTGCCACAATGCTGTCCATGATGCTCAGTGGGGAAGAGCAGGGGGGTTTCTCCTGAAGTCCACTATCATCTCCACTGTTTTGAGCGTGTTCAGCTCCAGGTTGTTGTGACTGCACCAGACAGCCAACTCCTTTACCTCCTGTCTGTAAGCAGACTCGTCACCGTCCTGAATGAGGCCGATAAATGTGGTGTCATCTGCAAACTTTAGGAGCTTGACAGAGGAGTCTTTTGAAGTGCAGTCGTTCGTGTACAGGGAGAAGAGTAGTGGGGAGACGTTACACCCCTGGGGGGCGCCAGTGCTGATAAGGCGGGTACTGGATGAGAATTTTCCCAGTTTCACCAGCTGCTGCCTGTCCGTTAGGAAGCTGTTGATCCACTGACAGACAGAGGTGGGCACGGAGAGCTCAGTTAATTTGGGCAGGAGAAGTTTTGGGATGATAGTGTTAAAAGCTGAGCTGAAGTCAACAAACAAGATCCTCACATGGGTCCCCGGTCTGTCTAGGTGTTGCAGAACATAATGCAGATGCATATAACACTAATTGGTAACACTATACAATAAGGTTCATTAGTTAATGCGTTTACTAACATGAATTAATCATGAACAACACTTGTACAGCATTTATTAATCATAATTCAACATTCACTAATGCATTATTAACATCCAAGTCCATGCTTGTTAACATTAGTTAATGCACCGTGAGTTAACATAAACTAACAATAAACAACTGTATTTTCATTAACTAACGTTAACTAACATGAACAAATGCTGTAGTAAATGTATTGTTCATTGTTTGTTCATGTTAGTAAATGCATTAACTAACAATAACTAATGAACCTTATTGTAAAGTGTGACCCACTAATTTAAATGTAATAACACTAAACATTAATACTAAATTACATAATTTACAAATATAAAGTTAATAAATTATTTGAATTAAATATTTTAATAATTTTATATTTTGTTATTTAATGTTTTCAAATTTTCGATTTCGAGTAGATGAATTGCAGTTTTAGTTACGTCCGTATTGGCTTCCTGAGAGAGAGCGTTTAGATTTTTTATTTTATTTTATTTTTTTAACACACAGAGATTGAAATTATCTGAATTTTGAAATTTTTGACCAGTTATTCTTTACAACTTCAGAGTATTTGGGCCTTTTCTTCAATAAATGAACCTGACAGGACAACGGGAGATGACAACAAAAAACAGCTGCTGCTTTGAATTAGACTGACTACTATTCATCTGTTGATCTATTACTCATATCCATTAAAAATAAACAACAAAAAAATACAGTAACAACACTCTAAATGTTGAAACACATCGATCTGAAGGCAGTGGGGTTTGCAGCTGGATATTATTGGAGTTTGCTGACAAAAACAGTGACCAGCTGTTCACCACTGAAGCACCACCGAGCCTCGCTAGATCCTCCTGTACATGACCACGTCCATTATAAAACACTCACAGGACATTCATTTGGACACCTATGCGGATATTTTAATGTGTTCACTCAAAGAGAGCACGCATAGTTTGGGAATTAACGGACTTGTGCGACTCTGATACAGTAGCTACAAGTCGCAGACGTGAGCTGGTTATTAGGTTAGAACTCTAATCATCGTTACCTTTACATTTGCGTGATGTTTTGCTTTATACAACTGAGAATGTAGTCCTAGTTGGCGTGCAACGGTTGGAAGTTTAAGCCACAGTTATGTCTGTTTTGCACCGAGTCATCAATCACACAAAACAAGAAATGCCATTACTTTAATCATTATAATATGACATATTTAATAATGAAATCAAATAATTATAGCATAATATTTTATTTTATTTTATCTCGTGACCCACCTGCACGATCGTTGAGGCCCACAGGTTGAGAATCACTGTACTATCTGATAGTATCAAATCCAAATGTCATTCATTCATTCATTCATTCATTTTCAACTGCTTTCCCAGGGCCCGGTCACAGGGGCAGCAATCTTAGGAGAGAACCCCAGACTTCCTCTCCCCAGATTTTCCTCTGGGAGGATCCCGAGGCGTTCCCAGGCCAGCCGAGAGACAGAGTCCCTCCAGCGTGTCTTAGGTCTTCCCCGAGGCCTCCTCCCGGTGGGACATGCCTGGAACACCTCCCAGGTAGGCGTCTAGGAGGCATCCAAAACAGATGCCCGAGCCACCTCAGTTGACTTCTCCCGATGTGGAGGAGCAGCGGCTCTACTCCGAGCTCTTCCCGGGTGACAGAGCTCCTCACCCTATCTATAAGCGTGCGCTCTGCCACCCTGTGAAGAAAGCTCATTTTGGCCGCTTGTATCCGAGATCTTGTCCTTTCGGTCATGACCCAAATCTCATGACCATAGGTGCAGTGTTGGGGAGTAACGGAATACATGTACCGGCGGTACGTATTTAGAATACTATTCATGAGTAACTGTATTCCGTTACAGTTACTATTTTTAAACAGGGTATTTAGAATACAGTTACTTTCCTAATACCATTGGAATACTTTGGGCGATGCGTGTCTGGCCCATAATAATATTACTAAATTGCCGCTAAAACATTTTCTCACGCAGCAAAAAGGTCGATCGCAAACACTGAACAACCGGACAACAACCATGATTTTCAAATAAACTGCTTTTTTTTTTTGCCGTCATTGTTCGTGAATTCGCTGCTTGATGTTTTGTTTGCGCTTTCAGAGGTTTCGTTTTCACTTCTTAAATTTACGTTCGCTTTTTTGACACAAATGTGCGCGGGACTTAGCCAAAGTTGGCAGCCCAGGTTAACTTGAGTGTACAATGCATTACTGCTGCCGCTGCACCAATCCGCCTGCCAATCTCACGTTCCATTCTTTCCTCACTCATGAACAAAACCCCAATATACCTGAACTCCTCCACCTGGGGTAAGGACTTTCCTCCAACCTGGAGATGGCAAACCAACTTTTTTCGGTGGAGCACCACGGCCTCGGGCTTGGAGGTGCTGATTCTCATCCCTGCCGCGTCACACTCGGCATCAATCTGCCCCAGTGCACGCTGAAGGTCCATGTTCAATAAAGCCAACAGCGCAACATCGTCTGCGAATAACAGATGAGATCCTGTGATCCCCGACCACATATCTAAATGTAATAAAATAAATCTTATACTGTATGTGACTAAGATCAGTGTGGTAAAATCTGTGTAATGCATGTCAATCTTTACCATAATGGCATAAATTAAATGCTTGATTTTGAGTTTGCAGATCAGGTTCAGACACTGTTAAAAGCCACTGTGGTCACTGTAGTTTTTGGACTGTTGACCTCATTCTGCAATGCAAAAGTGCGCTCGTTGTTGCGATTGTTTACGAACTTCCAATTCAGTCGCCTATGGGAGAAATGACTTGACTGAAAAGCAGAAAACGGTCAGACTACTTGCTCTACAAACAAGTGTGTTCATGACTATACATAAAAAGTAGAATAATTTAATAAAAAAATGTCAGTTTGCGACATCAAGCAGCAAAACATGCTGTTTTTAAATGCCTAAAAATCAATGGAAGTGAATGAGAGCGGAAGTCTCGAGCCAAACAGATTCCAATGGCTGCATCCACTAATACAGGAAGAATAAGGTCAATATCATAGTGTTATATCCAAATACAATAAAACCAACATGTGTCTAAGAACAGCGTGGTAAACTCAGTGTACTGCATATACATTTTTAGCGTAATGCTTTTTTTTCCTGAGCGTGTAGATCAAGGCCTCTGGACTGTTCATTTTAGTTATCATAAGATGCAGTATTTGCGAAGCCGCTGTTTTACCATCTGCTGATCTCCAGCTGAGTGGATGTGGAGATGAAGGTCGAGCAGATTCATTCAGTTCAACGCAATGCAGATCTTCCCATTACAACAACTAAAAGAGGAAAAACAGAGACCCTCTGCATGACACTCTTTTCTTTGGATATATATTAAGAAATGAATTAAAATAGCAAGCAAGCAAGCGAAAAGCCAAAGGGAAGAACTGCTAAAATTGCCAGTGAAATAACCAAGGAAAAACACACAGCAGTGCCATAGTGAGCTGACTATATAGGCAGCATTTAAGGCATTAACTGATGCATATATTAAAGACTGACGTAAAATGTGATGTATATGGTGATGTCCTGATTATTTATGTCATTGTTTTTATTTTATTTAATAGCAGTTTTATTCATTTTTAGGATTTTTTTCCCTCTATACTTCACAAGTGATATAAGGATTTTAGTTAACTTTAAAATGTATATGTTTATTCTGCTACTTGATTTATGTTATATGATATGTTATGTTATATGTTATGCTATATGCTATGTTATATCTTATTTAGAATGTTATAAGTAGGGCAATCTACGGACGTTTTTTGCTATTTCTGCGGAGAATTTTGGTAAAAATCTGCGGATTTCTGCTGAATTATTTTGGGAGTATCATAACTAAAAGCTTAATATGTGAAATAAAAAATAATATCTTTTTAACTTTTATTTAATGTTTAAAATGGAAATCCAATTAGGTTCACTTTTTTTGGTAAACAAAGCAAGTCTCTCATATAATAAATCTACTAAAAGACAGAAAATATTACTTTACAAACTGCATTGTACATAAGTCAGATGAACATTTTCATATTAGTCAATAATTATACTGTAATTAATTTAAAAACTGAATAAATTTAGATTTACACGCGTTTACTCAAGTAAATAAACAGATGAATGATGGGCTAAAAATCTGCGGAAGTCTGCGGAATTCTGCGCGCGCAGATTCCGTGTGGGCCTAGTTATAAGTTATATTATATGTTATATTACAGGTTATATAATGTTACACGTTATGTTAAATGTTATGTATTTGCTATGTTATATGATTTGTCATACAGCATGTTATGTTATATGTTATATGTTTTGTTCTATGTCGTCATACGTTAAGTCATGTTATGTTATATGCTGTGTTATGTTTTATGTTATGCTATTTGTTATATTATATATGTTATGTTTAATGTTGTTAAATGTTATGTTATATGTTTGCTATGATTTGTCATACGGCATGTTATGTTAAATGTTATATGTTTTGTTCTATGTTGTCATTCGTTAAGTCATGTTATGTTATATGCTGTGTTATGCTTTATGTTATGCTATTTGTTATATTATATATGTTATGTTTAATGTTGTTAATTGTTATATGTTTTGTTATGTAATATATTATGTTATATAAGTTATGTTATATTTTATATTACCTATTATGTTACAGGCCATGTTAAATGTTATGTTATAAGTTATGTTATTTGTTATGTTTTATGGTATGTCATGTCATATGTTCAATTTTATGTTATATGTTATGTTATATGTTGTCCTAAGTTATGTTATATGCAGTGTTATGTTATGTTTTATGTTATGTTATTTGTTATATCATATTATCCTCCTGAGACCCCGCCCATTGACTTGTGTCCTCTGTAGTAGACATTGTGTTTTCATGAATTTTCTTTGAATTTTTTGAGCTACTCGGTCAAGTACAACTCTGTTGTATGTGCAGGGGACATCCTGGGCTTTCTAGTGATATGTCATTTCATTGGTTGGCATGCTAGGAACCACTTCTTACACTACATCCAAAATGGGCAGCATACAAACAAGCACATTTTATGGGAAGGAGAGATGTATGTAAAAATCAGCTTTTTAAATGTTTTTTTTTTTTTTTTTTACTATTATTATTACATATATATTTGTTTATTAAAGTGTCAGGAACAATACATTTAGCTTTCAAAGCTGTTAACTTGTTTGTGTTTCAAAATATCATCCTTTTATAAATGTCCACTATAGTGGACACCAGGACCATCTTAATGTAATTAATGACTGCATATTGTAGGAGGGAGACCTGAAGCAGAGAGGATTCTTTATAAGACAGTTGAGGGAGACTCTGACTTAGAGTCTGACAATCAGAGACAATTAGAGACAATTAGAGAATGACAATCAGTTTTAAATCGCTTTTATGTTGAGTTGGTTTAAAGTAATATCACTTCTTTTTTTAGTTTTTATTTTTAGTTCGGCTCTCTTTCAGACTAAACTGTTTCAGGAACAGGAAAAAATGGCTTTTGTTTAGTTTTTGTTACATTAATATTGGATTAATATCACTTTACAGCCATATCCTGTACAGTTTTGTTGTCTGAGTTTGGCGGTCGTTTCGACCTGTGGTCCACTACATTGGACATGCTGTAAAATAAAAATAAAAACAAAATGTAAAAACTCTAAATTGTAGAATTTGTTTTAACCCAAAGGATGTAGGAAATCACAGAAAAAAAAAAGATTTTTTTTTATTTGGGTCTCAGGAGGTTAAATGTTACAGGTATGTTATTTGTAATGGTATATGTTATGTTAAATGTTTTGTTAGGACCTATATAATGTTATATGTTATGTTTTGTCATGCTATATGTTATGTTATATGTATAGGTGGGCATAGATTAATTTTTTTAATCCCGATTAATCTAGATTGATCTCAAAATTATTCTAGATTAATCTAGATTAAAATGGCTCATTTGAATTCCGCCGAAGGCATTCAGAATATGTGTGCTACACAAATAATGAGTCTTTGAGAACGGGTTTCTCAAGCCAGGTGGTGCATTAGACCAGGGGCTCATCTCCTGTGTACAAAATGCATCACAAACTGCTTGAGAAACTGTTCTACTATGATAATTGGTGATGAAAATAAATGATGTTCAATGTGTTTACTAACTGTTTATTCAGTTAAGCATGAATGTTGAACTGTAGGCCTACATAAGCTCCAAACAGCGATTTTTGATGACCTTAATCCGACTAAAGTCATAACTGAACTAAACAGAAATGGAATTAGGACCTGGAGTATGCAGATATTAGTGGCATTATTGAAGTAAACACCGCGGTCTTTAGGACCTTTCGCCATATCTTCCGACAAGATCCACACGCGGCTGTCAGTAAAGGACCGCACACACACATCGCGAAAAGCAGAAGTTTTTTTTCTTTCCATTTGGCGTGCGTTATTAAATTCCATTACACTCTCACCAGTCCTTACTCATTATTTGCGTCTAATACCCCAGTTCTCACGGCGCATGAATGAAATGTTCATGAGTTAACGTGAAACTGCAGAACTGCAGTTAGAGTCAGGCATTCTGCTGATTTGATTCAGAAGGGCACTCTTTTGTCAGACGGCTCACCGGTCAGGTATACATCCGCGCTAATATATCAAGGTGAAAGTCCCCATAGCTTGCGTAGAATAGACCCAGCTCCCAACCCAACTTTGAGAATAGATTAACGGCGATATACTTTTTATCGCACGATAAAAGTCTTGTGTTAACGCAGTACGTTGTTTATGTTATGTTATACGTTATGGTCAGTACCGCTGCTCCCTATAAACAGAGTACGCAGGTTGCGTAGAGCACCAATTCCGGAGGGGGGCACAATCTCGGTTGCTCAAAAAAAAAAATTATATATTATTATTAACAATTTAGTAATATTAACATACACTGAGTGTAATTAAAACTATATTGATAATATGTTGATAAATACATTTTAAAAATGTCATTTTATGACAAACGCCAAAAAAAAAAAAAGTGAAATTTTTTTTTTACGGCCGGCCCACTTATCTTTGCGGCTGCTAGCAGCATATAATTATTATTACTTGATTACAGTCTTTCCCAGAGATGGGTTGCGGCTGGAAGGGCATCCGCTGCGTAAAATCGTGCTGGATAAGTTGGCGGTTCATTCCGCTGTGGCGACCCCGCAAGGGACAAAGCCGACAAGAAAATGAATGAATGAATGAATGATTACAGTCTGAAGCCGAGAAGAGGAAAAAAGTACAAGATGAATCGCGTGCATCACTTTCAGGTAAGTTCTGTCCATATTTTTGTTCAAGTAAATTAGTGAGGCTAACATTTAAACTGCTCCAAAACTGCACCAAATCTGCCTTATTTGTTGTTGTTTATATTCAGTTTCTTGCTTTGCTGCTATGCATTGTGCTTTAAACTATGATAGGACATGTTTTCTTTTCGCGTTTGCCCCCTTCCCCATGTTGCTGATAATTACACAGACTCAATTATTTTTATTAACTTGTGCAATACTTTACAATTCTGTTTGCACACCAGTTACATACACAAGCACTGCACAATTATTTCACTGTATCTATTATTTATTATAAGTCTCTGCAGTTATCTTTGTTTGTCGTTTTGTCTATTTCTATGTCTTATTGCTGCTGTTCTTTCTGAGAGCTGCCAAGTTAACTTAATTTTGTTGTATCACTGCAATGACAATAAAGTCTCTTTAGTCTTTACATCGGTGGATTTGTGTGTTTTTAATAGGCAGGTTTTTCATTTTTGTACATTACTATATGAAATGGCAAAACAGACTAATATTCTGTGATTTCTGAAAGATCAGTAATATAAAATGAGTCAAATTACTGTAAGCCACAGGCCATAAACCATTTCTATTGCATGAATTCATTAATGATAATTTTTTTCTGAATGTTAACATCAAGTTTTTTTTGTTTAAAAGTACACTCATTAATTATTTAAAAAAAAAAAAACGCAAATGTCTTTGATTTATACTGAAAGCAAGGGTCGGTTTTTGTCACAATAGATTATATAATGCAAAGTAAATCCACATTTTGGTTGTAGTTTGTAAACATTATGAAGATTTCTGGACTAGCCCATTGTTTTAATGGTGCGTCATGAGTTCTTCTTTAAATGACTAATTTCTTCTGTATTGCACATGGAGGTTCAATGCTGAAATTTGTCACAAAAGAAGATGAGGTGGCCTGATCCAGCACTGCTCCAGAGACACCAGCAGCTGCACAGATACAGCCACAGGATGCAGCACTGTGGACCAGTCCATCTCCGCAGGTACAGAGGGGGTTTTATTCCCATATTATCATGTTTGAATGTTTAAGTATAAATTTGTGTTTATATGCAGATGTACAGTTGCAATCAGAATTATTCACCCCCCTAATTTATTAGCCTTCCTGTTTATTTTTTCCCCCAATTTCTGTTTAATGGAGAAAACATTTTGTCAACACATTTCTAAACATAATAGTTTTAATAACTCATTTCTAATAACTGATTTATTTTATCTTTGCCATGATGACAGTAAATAATATTTGACTAGATATTTTTAAGACACTTCCATACAGCTTAAAGTGACATTTAAATGCTTAACTAGGTTAATTAGGTTAACTAGGCAGGTTAGGGTAATTAGGCAAGTTATTGTATAATGATGGTTTGTTCTGTATACTATTAAAAATATATATAGCTTAAAGGGGCTAATAATATTGACCTTAAAATGGGTTTTAAAAAATTAAAAACTGCTTTTATTCTAGCCGAAATAAAACAAATAAGACTTTCTCCAGAAGAAAAAATATTATCAGACATACTGTGAAAATTTCCTTGTTCTGTTAAACATTATTTGGGAAATATTTAAAAAAGAAAAAAAATTCAAAGGGGGTTCAATAATTCTGATTGCAACTGTTTATAAATAACTAAATACATGTTTAAATACATGTGTTTTTGCTCCTCTGTGGGGGCACCTGTAACCAGGGATGTGACACTGACAACAGGGGTGAGGATCCAAATGCAGGGTTTTATTGACAGGATGGTCAGGCAAGCAATGATCAACACAGGAGCAAACAGATGTATGAGGGCAATCCAGAGTCGTAGTCGAAATAGCAGGCAAATGGTCAGAAGGCAGGCAGCATACAGGAATGATCAAACAAAACAAAGGTTCAAAACACGGAAGGCAAGGAAAACGCGCTGTAATGTCACTTAACAGATAACAAGACTCAGCGACTTCTGTGTGTTTGTGTGCTGACTTTGTAGTCCATGGAATCAGTTCATGAATGGTTTCAGCTGTGAGGTTGCAATCAGACAGGATTTGGAACCAGTTGTGTGTGTGTGTGGTGCATGACTGAATATGTAGTCCATAAATGGTGGATTTGTAGTCCATTAGTGAACTGTGTGTTTACCAGCGATCTGCACAGGCTGGATCGCTGGTGATCGTGACAGCACCACACCAAAATTTTGCAGTGGGCACCCTTTCGGCCAGCAGCGGCCCTGGTTATGGTATATGTTATGTTATGCTATGTTGTTCATCTTTAGGAGTTCAGAATAGACCCCTGAAATGAAAACCTGTCTAGTAAATATTTAATTTATTCATTCATTTTCTTTTCGGCTCAGTCCCTTTATTAATCTGGGGTCGCCACAGCGGAATGAACCGCCAACTTATCCAGCATATGTTTTTACACAGCGGATGCCCTTCCAGCTGCAACAAATTACTAGGAAACATTCATACACACTCATTCACACTCATACACTACGGACAATTTAGCCTACCCAATTCACCTATAGCGCATGTCTTTGGACTTGTGGGGGAAACCGGAGCACCCGGAGGAAACCCACGCTAACAAGGGGAGACAGGGCCGTGCAGAGTCTTTCCAAAGGGCATGTGCATAGTTGAAGATCAAGGGGGAGATTGCGAACTGAAGTCTGGGTGTGTGTGTGTGTGTGTGTGTGTGTGGGGGGGGGTGTATGGAGAGAAATCGGTAACTGAAGAGCGGGACGGGGGGTTTTGATCGTGAACTGAAGAGTGTGTGTGTGTGGGGGGGGGTGTTCCACACAGAAACGCCTACTGACCCAGCCGGGGCTCGAACCAGCAACCTTCTTGCTGTGAGGCGAACGTGCTACCTACTGCGCCACCGTGCAGCCCCTAGTAAATATTTAGTTATTTTTAACATTTATTAATTAATTATTAATTATTTGAATTAATTAATTTATTTAATCATTTAATTTAATTGAAATAAATGTGCTATTAATTGTTTAATTTACTGTCATCTTTCCAGCTACTACATCACTCCACACTGCTCTCTTGTATTATCATTAGTAGTGTCTGTGCATCAAACTCAGTTCAGTTTTTCTCCGTGTTCTAGTTTTCTCTCTCCTTCACTTGATCACAGCAGATGCACTTCCGACATGAAGACTCTTCCACAAGGTAAACAGAATATTTATGTGGCCTTCTAAAATGTATTTTTATGCTCATCACAGTCACGGCGTGGGCTAAACAATTGATTTTTTTCCCTTAAGAAAACCCCCCCACCAGAACAGGGTTACATATTTCACTGAATAATGTACTTAAAATATCCCATAAAAAATCTCAATTTGAACTAGCGAGTCGGAGTGTGTGTTCTGTGCTCATGCTAATGACTTCACACACCTTTCATTTCCGGTTTGGTTTCATAAAAAAGCAGCAGGGCTATAATATATTGGGTGTTTTATTCGGCTGCACAGAGCAGCATTATAACAGAAGCCTAGAATGTATTTAATCTGATAAAACAGCACTGCTTTTTCTCCATGTGATCACAAGCTGAAGAACCAGAAGTGGTGGACTGTGGCATAATAAAAGCTCTGCTGCGTTTGTGTCGTGTCACATTCGTCTCTCATCAGCATTTACTTCAGCATTTCAGCAAGTCTTTCAGCTTCATACTGACACACTGTAAAAAAACATCTTCATTTTACACCTTTGTTTTTTTTTATTGAATCAAATAAACATTTGTATTTATCTCAACTTACATCAATCAGTCTGTCTAAAAATATTAAGTTGGTTTGCATAACTCAGGAAATTTAGTTGAAGCCTTATTAACTTAGTTTAAAGTAACCTTTTGCGGTGCATGATAATAAGTTGAGAAGTAAACCTCATGTCGTGCCTATGTTTAAAACCCAAAATAAAATGTCTCTGCAGAAAATAACTTATCTGAACAATTGAAGAGAGAGAGAGAGAGAGAGAGAGAGAGAGAGAGCGAGAGAGAGAGAGAGCTGAGGTGTTGCCAAGATGTTCTAGGTTGTTGCTAAGGTGTTGCTAGGTGGTTGCTAGGTTTTGTATGTTTGCTAGGACGTGGCCAGTATCTTCTGAGTGGTTGATAAGGTGTTGCTGGACAGTTGCTATGGTGTTCTGAATGGTTGCTAAGGCATTGCTAGGCAGGTGCTAAGGTGTTCTGAGTGGTTACTAAGGCGTTGTTAGGTGGTTGCTATGGTGTTCTAAGTAATTTTTTTATATTTTTTTAAGGCATTGCTAGACTATTGTTTATGTGTTCTGGATGGTTGCTAGGCAGTTGCTAGGGCAATCTAGGGGGTTAATAAGGTGTTGCTAGGCGGTTGCTTAGGTGTTTTGAGTGGTTGCTAGGTAGTTGCTAACATAAATTACCATGTTTCTAGCATTAATTAGCATGTCGTTAGCATTGAGTATGAATTAGAATGTCAGTAGCATGTTGCTAGTATAAACTAGCATGCCGTTAGCATGAATTCACATGTTTGCTAGTATGATTAGTATGTTTGTTAGTATGTTTCCAGTATGGATTAGTATATTGTTAGTATGAATTAGCATGTTGCTAGTATGATTAGTGTTTCTGGTATGGATTGGTATATTGTTAGTATGAGTCGGTATGTTATTGGTATGTTCAATGTAAAGTCAATGGCAGTTTTTTTTTTTTTTTGGAAGTCTATGGGACAGTTGCTAGGGTGGCGTAAGTGGTTGCTAGAGTGTGGCTAGTAAGTTAAACGGTCATCGGTGATTGGCAGATTGGTAGTCTGAGTTAAATGAGCCCAACCTTAAGTCTGACAGTCTGGCGGAAAGTTATGAAAGTTATTGCACTTAACCAATACAACTGCACACACACACACACGCACACACACACACACACACACACGCACACGCACACACACACACACACACAATTCCTTGAGGTGCCAGGACGCAAAGCTGCAATTCTTTAATCATAAGTCCAACTCTATCCACTAGGCTACGAGTGAGTACACTTTCACCAAAACACTAGTAGTTTTATACTGCTGTATTCTGAATATACTCTATATTTTCTTAATTGTAGTTTAAAATGAGTATACTAATAGTATACTTGAGAATAATTTTTACATGTAATGTAAATACATAATTAGTACATGGACCCTTTTCACAAAAAAGCTATGATGCGTTTAATGGTGATCAGCATCTTAAATCTTGAATTATTTTTAATTTTAGATTTTTTTTTAAAAATGTATGTACACTTCTAAAGCTATACTCTGTATTATGTCATTTGTGCATCAAAGTACAAAAAAAGGTTACTTATGTCAGGTGTTTCTAATGCAGTGTCTATGGGCAGGACAGTAAATATGACGTTGTTCTCTCTTCTGGTTGTCATTATCAGTCTCACACTATTTTATTTATTTATTTTTTTGCTTTTTCTGAAAGACTTGATAACACCATCATTGAGTTGTTATTTTATTATTAGAGCAAATTAAAATGCTAAAATTTTGTTGTATTCTGCCATTCACTGCACTCTAAGTTTACCCAACTATGATGACTTCTGCTACAAAGCAACCCATAAATGTGAAAAGGGTCCATAGAACTTAAAGAATTATATTGATATAATATTAATATTGATTTTAACATTTGTATTTAAATTGTTTTCTTTCTCAGACGCTGTAACAAAATCCAGCAAAGGAACGGCTTGCGAAATAGAAGCAACAGTCAAATCATGGTTAAGAAAGTCAAGAGACAGAGATGGTGGGCGCCTAGGAAGTCCCAAAACTCAGAAGGGACTTACTTTTAATTCAATTTTTTGGAGTTAGAAAAATAGTGTTTTCTTTTGTTTGTTTATTGATGTTTGATTTTGTATAAAATATAACTCTGTTTCTGTATAATACAGTTGTTCATTTTTTTTTGTTATTAAAAATAAATAATTATTAACATAACCCAGTTTATTGTCAAGTGAAATTGTTCTGAAAATGCATTGTATAATGGTTTTATGTATGTACAAGGTAGAACCAGACTTAGTGGCTCGTACAGGGTCATTGCGAGCAGCCCACTGTGGGCCCAATGGTGTGGGCTGACTGTGGGACCCAAACTGTGGGGCACTTGTGGGGCCCCTTTGGGACAGAGCAGGTTAGCCCACAGTCAGCCCACACTTTTGGGCTGTCCCAAAGAGGGCCCACTCTTGCCCCACAGTGTGGGGCCCACACGTGCCCCACATTTCACGCCGGTATCTGGGCCCACAGTGGCATGAAGTGTGGGGCACGTGTGGGCCCCCTTTGGGACAGCCCACAAGTGTGGGCTGACTGTGGGCTAACCCGCTCTGATTAGTGTGGGATAGCCCACAGTCAGCCCACACTTTTGGGCTGTCCCAAAGGGGGCCCACACGTGCCCCACAGTGTGGGGCCCACACGTGCCCCGCATTTCACGCCGGTATCTGGGCCCACAGTGGGCTGCCCACATGGGTCCCTTATGGGCCCCAAAGTAGCATGTTTGCTGGGTTAGTATATTGTTAGTATGAATTAGCATGTTGCTAGTATGATTAGTGTTTCTGGTATGGATTGGTATATTGTTAGTATGAGTCGGTATGTTATTGGTATGTTCAATGTAAAGTCAATGGCAGTTTTTTTTTTTTTTTTGGAAGTCTATGGGACAGTTGCTAGGGTGGCGTAAGTGGTTGCTAGAGTGTGGCTAGTAAGTTAAACGGTCATCGGTGATTGGCAGATTGGTAGTCTGAGTTAAATGAGCCCAACCTTAAGTCTGACAGTCTGGCGGAAAGTTATGATTTTCTCAAGCCACCATAAATATGATATATTGAATAATATGATGTATTATATATATTTTAATTATAATATATATTTATAATATATATACACGTTTTTTTTTTTACTACTACTACTACTACTATCTATTGTGTGTACTGTTTTTTTTTTTTATATATATATATATATGTTACGTTTTCATGTAAACTTTAGAACTGCTTTGGCAATACATTTGTAACATTTGTAATGCCAATAAAGCAACTATTGAATTGAATTGAATTGAATTGAAAGAGAGAGAGAGAGAGAGAGAGAGAGAGAGAGAGAGAGAGAGAGAGAGAGAGAGAGAGAGAGAGAGAGAGAGAGAGAGAGAGAGAGTCTGTAGTGGCGCCGCTCCGCCTGTGTGTGTTTGAGCAGCAGATCCCACTGATATCAGTGGCGTCTCCAAAACACACGACAAACACACAAAATCACCAGCGCACGCAAATATTCCTGAGTCACGACTCAAAACAGTGAATGTCTGGAAATAAACAGTTTCATGGATTGATGAGTCATGCAAAGTTATCCACTCACCAGCTGGAAGTTTTCTGGATTTGTTCTTTAAGTGCATGCAAAGTAAAAATAAGAGGTCATTTCTAACATTAAAATAATAGAAATAATTAGTTAATTAAACGCTTATGTAAATGTAAATTAATTTATGTGTTTAATTGATGTATTTATGGGTTATTGGTTGACTAAAACTACATAAAAATATATATACAGTTGAAATCAGAATTATTAGCCCCCCTTTTAATCTTTTTTCTTTTTTAAATATTTCCCAAATGATGATTAACAGAGTATGAAATTTTTCACAGTATGTCTGATAATGTTTTTTCTTCTGGAGAAAGTCTTATTTGTTTTATTTTGGCTAGAATAAAAGCAGTTTTGAATTTTTTAAAAAACATTTTAAGGTCAAAATTATTAACCCCTTTAAGTTAATTTTGTTTTCGACTGTCTACAGAACAAACCATCATTATACAATAACTTGCCTAATTACCCTAACCTGCCTAGTTAACCTAATTACCCTAGTTAAGCCTTTAAATGCCACTTTAAGCTGTATAGAAGTGTCTTGAAAAATATCTAGTCAATTATTATTTACTGTCATCATGACAAAGATAAAATAAATCAGTTATTAGAAATGAGTTATTAAAACTATTATGTTTAGAAATGTGTTGAAAAAAATCTTCTCTCCATTAAACAGAAATTGGGGAAAAAAATAAACAGGGGGGCTAATAATTCAGGGGGGCTAATAATTCTGACTTCAACTGTAAGTAAGTTATGGGGGTAAAAAATGTGTGTATAAGAAATAATATGTAGAGAAATAACTCTGTAAAATAACAGGAAATGTTCTGGCGTGGTTTTGTAGCGTAATATATAACACAAACCCACACAATATATATTATTTTTATATATTAAGCTAAAACAAATGTTCCTAAAAGTCATTTTTAGGAAGTTTAAAAGTTGTTGGAGTAAACATCAAGATCCCATAATGTAATTCAAAAGCACTGGAAAATAAAAAAAAAGAGAACATGAATCACAAAATGCAGAAAAGTGTTGATTTACAAATATTTTTTACAGTTTACATAACAATAATTTTTAAATATTAAAATGACTTGAGATAAATCTAATAACCTGAAGTGTTATTAAAACTACAGATTATCTTAAAAATGTGTACTAAATTAGTCAAACTAAAACTAGACTAAAACGCAAATCAAAATGTTATAAGAGGAAAATAGTAATTTTATTCCATCCTTTATTAATCAAAACTATAAAATATTAATTATATATTTTCCCCCCAAAGCAGAATCAAAATATGAAGCATTTACAATTTAATTAAAATGTATTTGTCTTTATTATATACAAAATATAATTTTTTAGGGGCGGCACGGTTACTCAGTGGTTAGCACTGTCGCCTCACAGCAAGAAGGTTGCTGGTTCTAGTCCCAGCGGGGCCAGTTGGTATTTCTGTGTGGAGTTTGCATGTTCTCCCCGTGTTGGCGTGGGTTTCCTCCGGGTGCTCCGGTTTCCTCCACAGTCCAAACACATGAATTGGGTGAACTAAATTAATTGTAGTGTATGAGTGTGTGTGTGAATGAGTGTGTATGCATGTTTCCCAGTACTAGGTTGCAGCTGGAAGGGCATCCGCTGTGTAAAACATATGTGGGAATAATTGGTGGTTCATTACGCTGTGGCGTCCCCAGATTAATGAAGGGACTAAGCCGAAAAGAAAATGAATGAATGAATGAATATGCAAAATATAAATTTTTAGAAAAATAAATACAAACAGTGAGCATGCCAATTTAGTTTACCCAATTCACCTATAGCACATGTGTTTGGACTTGTGGGGGAAACTGGAGCACCCAGAGGAAACCCACGCCAACACAAGGAGAACATGCAAACTCCACACAGACACGCCAACTGACCCAGCCGAGGCTCGTAAATAGCCAAAATAAATAAATAAATAATAATAGTAAATAACCAAAAATAAATAAATAAATTATAGTAAATAACAAACTAAACTAAATAAATAAATAATAATAGTAAATAACCCAAAATAAATACATAATTAAATAAATAATAATAGTAAATAACCAAAAATAAATAAATAATAATAGTAAATAACCCAAAATAAATACATAATTAAATAAATAATAATAGTAAATAACCAAAAATAAATAAATAAATTATAGTAAATAACAAACTAAACTAAATAAATAAATAATAATAGTAAATAACCCAAAATAAATGCATAATTAAATAAATAATAATAGTAAATAACCAAAAATAAATAAATAATAATAGTAAATAACCCAAAATAAATACATAATTAAATAAATAATAATAGTAAATAACCAAAAATAAATAAATAATAATAGTAAATAACCAAAAATAAATAAATAAATAAATAAATAATAATATTAAATAACCAAAAATAAATCAATAATTAAATAAATAACAATAGTAAATAACCAAAAATAACCAAATAAATAATAATAGTAAATAACCAAAATTAAATAAATAAATAAATAAATAGAATACAGAAAGAGGAAAGCAGTAAAAAACAGTAAAAACTGATAAATAAATAAATAAATAATAATAGTAAATAATTACAAATAAATAAATAATATTAGTAAATAAATAAATAAATAAATAATGGTAAATAACAAACTAAAAAACTAAAAAAATAATAGTAAATAACCACAAATAAAAAAATAAATAACAATAGTAAATAGATAAAAAATAAATAAATAAATAATAGTAAATAACAAACTAAGTAAATAAATAAATAAATAAATAAATAAATAAATAAATAAATATTAATAGTAAATAATCAAAAATAAATGAATAAATAATAATATAAATAAATAAATAAATAAATAAATAAATAAATAAATAAATAAATAAATAAATAAATATTAATAGTAAATAATCAAAAATAAATGAATAAATAATAATATGAATAACAATAAATAAATAAATAAATAAATAAATAAATAAATAAATAAATAAATAAATAAATAAAATACAGAAAAAGGAAAGCAGGACTTATGTATCCGTGATGTTTCCAAAATAATTATCGTAATTTTCCAGAAATCCATAATATTATAAATACAAATAATAATAGTAAATAACCAATAAATAAATAATAATAGAAAATAACCATAAATAAATAAATAAATAATATTAGTAAATAACCAAAAATAATAAAATAAATAAATAATAATAGTAAATAACCAAAAATAAATCAATAAATAATAGTAAATAACAAACTAAATAAATGAAAAAATAAATAATAATAGTAAATAACCACAAATAAAAAAAAAAAAATAATAATAGTAAATAGACAAAAAAAAAAAAAAATAAAATAAATAAATAAATAAAATACAGAAAGAGGAAAGCAGGACTTATGTATCCGTGATATTTCCAAAATAATTATCGTAATATTACAGGAATCCATGATATTATAAATACAAATAATAATAGTAAATAACCAATAAATAAATAAATAAATAATAATAGTAAATAACCATAAATAAATAAATAAATAATAATAATAAGTGACCAAAAATAATAAAATAAATAAATAATAATAGTAAATAACCAAAAATAATAAAATAAATAAATAATAATAGTAAATAACCAAAAATAAATAAATAAATAAATAAATAAATAAATAAATAAATAATAATAGTAACAACCAAAAATAAATAAATAAATGAAATACTGAAAGAGGAAAGCAGGACTTCTATATCTGTGATATTTCCAAAAATAATTATCGTAATAATCGAGGAATCCATCACCTTTCCTGTTTTTAACCAGTCTAAGAGATCTAATCCTGCAGAGATCTGATTTGTTTGAGCTGTGAATTCGAGAATTTTTGTTTGTGAATAAAATATTTCCCATACAAAATAGAGAAGCTAATAATGTAGTTATTTGCTATATTGTTTTTTTATGTAAAGGATTATAAATTCTTACCATTAATAAACAATAAGCAAAATATATCTTTTTCCTTTTAGATTTACCTTGGTGTACTGTTTTGACAAATATCTCCAACATGTGAAGATTTATTCATACTGCATAAATCCTGCAGCTTTTGATTAAGTAAATACAGTATTCTCATTTCAATGCATTTTTCAGTTTTGATCATCAGTGATTTATAAGCAAGAGAATCAAGAAATAAATGAATCATCCTCAAAGTGCATTTCTAAATAATTCAAGCAGAAATACTCAATCATAATTCCCCGAAAAGTGCCCTAGACTTGTCCTTTATTTAATGGAAGTTTTATGTCATTAGCAAAATAATAAATCAGTAAGCGCAGACTGTGTTTTTATGGCGATTTCATCTGCACTTTACATTCCTCTGATGGAAAAAAGAGTAATAATTGAAGTGCTCATCGAGGCTGTTTGCACTTACATTTTTTATTGGCGTTATTGACAGAAAGTCTTCTGGCAGAAGGTTATCTGAGGTTTACACACCTCCGTAATCTGTTTGCTCTGTTATTAGTCCGTCTTTATGACACCGGACAATTACACCCAGTTTATTCATATTTGTTGAAGAAAAGTTTCTTTGGCATCCAGAAAAATCCAGATCATGCATTGCAAATTAGTCACTTAGTTTGTATCACATGCAATGGTTCTTCTAGTCCAAATAAGTAAGTAAATAAGTAGATAAATAAGCATATAAATAAGTAGATAAATAATTAAATAAGTAGATAAATAAGTAGATAAGTAGATAAATGAGCAGATAAATAATTAAATAAGTAGATAAATAAGTAGATAAGTAGATAAATGAGTAGATAAATAATTAAATAAGTAGATAAATAAGTAGATAAATAAGCATATAAATAAGGAGATAAATAAGTAGATAAATATTTAAATAAGTAGATAAATAAGTAAATAAAAAGGAAATAAATAAGTAAATAAGTAAACAAATAAGCAAATAAATAAATAAGTAGATAAATATCCAAATAAGTAATTAAATAAGTGGATAAATAAGTAAGTAAATAAATACATACATAAATAAATAAGTAAATAAATAAATATGTAAGTAAATAAATAAATGAATAAATAAATAAGCAAATAAATAAATAAGTAGATAAATATCCAAATAAGTAAATAAATAAGTGGATAAATAAGTAAATAAATAAATGAATAAATAAATAAGTAAATAAATAAATATGTAAGTAAATAAATAAATGAATAAATAAATAAGTAAATAAATAAATATGTACATAAATAAATAAGTAGATAAATAAATAAATTAAAAAGTAAATAAATGAATAAATAAGTAGATGCAGTAAATGCAGTAGATTCCCTTCCAGCTGCAACCCAGTATGAGCCCCCATACACTCTCTCATTCACACACACTCATACACTACGGCCAATTTAGTTTATTCTGTTCACCTAGTGCATGTGTATGGACTGTGGGGGAAACCGGAGCACCCGGAGGAAACCCACGCCAACACGAGGAGAACATGCAAACTCCACACAGAAATGCCAACTGACCCAGCCGGGGCTCAAACCAGCGACCTTCACGCTGTGAGACGACAGTGCTAAGCCACCGTGTCGCCCTTTATTTTTATTTATATTTATTGAAATCAGATACACATCCTACTGCTTTCTTAAACATAACCGCGTGTGTTTCAGTAAAATTGTGTATATTTTTATATTTGCTGTCATACTGTAAAAAGTTTGTTTTTTGGGGGGAAAAACAAACAGAAAAGCAAGTATTGACACTGATGTTGAATTTTTTTTTTAAAGATCTGGGTCTATAGTGCTTTAATGCACGACCATGGGTTCATATTGATCCGGCAGTGAGAAAACATGATCAATAAATAATACAAAACCAACATTTGATCAGTATTAAGGAATCTTTTTCATTTGTTCAGAAGGACAAAGCCCTGCAGGTGAATAGACTAATATTTATCACCATGCATTTTTTCAAGTTTTGAAAAAGGCGGCACGGTGGCTCAGTGGTTAGCACTGTCGCCTCACAGAAAGAAAGTCGCTGGTTCGAGTACCGGCTGGGTCAGTTGGCATTTCTGTGTGGAGTTTGCATGTTCTCCCCATGTTGGCGTGGGTTTCCTCCGGGTGCTCTGGTTTCCCCCACAAGTTCAAAGACGTGCGGTACAGGGGAACTAAGTAGGGGAGAGCGGGACACAAAGTAACACTTTTTGGGTTTGTCCAAATAATGAACAAAGTAATAGGGTTAGACAAACCATATTTTTTTTACAAACAACACACAAGCCTCTCCTACAAATGAGCACTGGTTGTATGATTGCCTGACCTATGGTTTCTGTGCAGTATTGCCAAAAGTGCCAGGAGTAAAAATGTTACTATTTACCCCACCTGTGGGGCAAGTTGTAGCAGACAGGGGGTTAGTTGTAACACATGCTTATAAAGGCAGATTTCACACCATTAATTTAAATTCTGCTTACTTTAAATAGTAGCTATATTTCCTCAGTACTTAGCTCAATTTATTTTTTTTCTACATAGCACAGCATGTTTATTTATCTATTGGATAAACATATTTGGATTATTATCCATTATTATAATGCATTTATGTTCCCAGAGATGGGTTGCGGCTGGAAGGGCATCCGCTGCGTAAAATCGTGCTGGATAAGTTGGCGGTTCATTCCGCTGTGGCGACCCCGGATTAATAAAGGGACTAAGCCGACAAGAAAATGAATGAATGAATAATGCATTTATTTGCATTATTAGCAATAAAGTTAATTTTTTCCATTAAAAAAAAAAATTCTATTAAAAAAACATTTTTATTTAAAAAGTTCTCAACATTATACTTAAAATTCAACAATTATTTAGTTCGTTTAATTGGTGTCCAACAGTGTGTGGTTTAATTGTAACACCCTGTTACAACTAACCCCGCTGTGTCATGTTTTCTTCAAAACTGGCACACAGTCACTGTGTGTTCTTCAAAACGGTTTCATCTTTTAGCCTAGAAGACAGTAATCACAACAATATAAGATTTTACCTTCATACTTTCACCGATTTTTTTTTTTAAGTCAAAAAATATCGACTATAATAAAAAATACTTTTATGCTGCAAAAATGATTTCTCCTGTGTTTCTCATACAAATTTTGCAGAACTTTTCCAATAATTGGCAGGAAGACGTCTGCCGACACTGTGGTGAAAACCTCGGAAGCATGCCATGGTTAACCCTGAGCAAATACCTTAAAACTCTGTGTTACATTTTACCCCGCGTTACTTTGTGCGCCGCGCTCCCCTAAGCTAAATTGGCCGTAGTGTATGAGTGTGTGTGTAAATGTGAGAGTGTATGGGTGTTTCCCAGTACTAGGGCTGCATCTGAAAGGGCACATGTTTAATTTGCACACACTTTCATTCCACTTCAACAGCTCTTACATGCTCAAACATTGGTTATATACATATATACAATGGTGTGAAAAAGGGTTTGCACCTATACTGATTTGCATGTTTGTCACACTTTTTAAAATATTGCTACGTTACGAAGTATGCTATCCATATCAGATGCAGGAAAGCTAGTCCATGCTTTTATGACTTCTAGGCTGGATTACTGTAATGCTTTGTTTGCTGGCTGCCCAGCATCCTCTATTAACAAACTTCAGCTAGTGCAAAATGCAGCTGCCAGAGTTCTTACCAGATCTAGAAAATATGATCATATCACTCCAATTTTATCCTCCTTACACTGGCTGCCTGTTAAGTTTCGTATTGAATTTAAAATATTACTACTTACCTATAAAGCCTTCAATAATCAAGCTCTTGTTTATCTAACCAACCTCCTGTCTCAATACAATCCAACCCGCTCTATAAGATCTCAAAACTCAGGGCTTCTGGTAGTACCTAGAATAGCAAAGTCGAGTAAAGGAGGTCGAGCCTTCTCATTTATGGCCCCTAAACTCTGGAATAGCCTTCCTGATAATGTCCGAGGCTCAGACACACTCTCAATCTTTTTAGCAAAGCATACACTCAGTGCATCACTTAGCGGTATGACGCATGATGTGCCCCACACATGATTTTGCTTCTTGTTTATATACACTATGAACAGCAGCTACGCTAATTATTCTCTTTATTCTGTATTTCCACCTGGGGGTACTCATCCCGAGGCCCACAGAAACTATGCAGCCCCACTGATGCGATCCAAGACCAGCGATGAGATGATCACAAGGTTTTCATAACCCTGGACCAGGCTGAGCAGCTGCTGTGGTGGTCATGGTGGAGTGGAGAGCATGAGACTGATTCCTGTGACGCTCTGGGGACAGACGAGTCTTCGCTGAGGTTCAGCATTCTCCAGCCTCCGGCGCCTAGACTGCAGCTCTGCACAAGACGTTTGGCCATAAGAGAAATGGTCGTGCCCAACTGAGCCTGGTTTCTCTCGAGGTTTTTAATTCTTCGCTTTCGCCAATTGGTGAAGTTTTTTCCTCGCCGCTGTCGCCACTGGCTTGCATGGTTCGGGATCTGTAGAGCTGCGCATCGATGGAATTGCACCTTAGTGTTTGGACTCTCAGTAGTGATTATTAGACCACACTGAACTGAGCTAAATTGAACTGACACTGTTTCAATTCACTATATTCTTCTATGTGAAGCTGCTTTGACACAATCTACATTGTAAAAGCGCTATAGAAATAAAGGTGAATTTAATTGAACTTTAATATTCCAGATCATCAAACTAATTTAAATAGTACCCAAAGATAACACAAGTAGACACATCAGGCAGTTTTAAAATGGTTTTTATCATTATTTTACAATTTTTTTTAATATAGATGTAAATAAGTTAAAATTATTCGCCCTCCTGTCCTGTCCATTTTTTCCATTTTCAAATATTTCTCAAATGATGTTTAGCAGAGCAAGGAATTGTTCACAGTATTTCCTATAATGTTTTTTCTTCTGGAGAAAGTCTTATTTGTTTTATTTCGGCTAGAATAAAAGCAGTTTAAACTTTCTGTTAATTGAAATTGGGGAAAAATATACAGGGGGGGGGTGTCTGTATGTGTATTTTTTCAGTCTAATGTAAAGAAAACATCCTTTTCTTGTTTCTTTTTTTCACACTTTATTTAATTGTTTCTGCAGATTTTAATAACAATGCATATTTTTTACAGACAATTTGCTCAAAAAAAAAAAAAAATCTGTTGTATTGAGCCGTAAATCTTCACTTCAACAGCAATGAGTGCATATTTATGGCTCGATATAGCTGATTTATTTATTTATTTTTGACAAAAGTGTCTGTAAAAATATGCATTGTAATTGAAATCTGCAGAAACAAATTATTGACGAGTGACAAAAAAAAAAAAAGCAATTAAAGGTGAATTTTGGATGTTTTCTTTATAATATAATCATTTCTTCATGAAAAACTGAAGCCATAAAATCTCGAAACCGACTGCCTGTGTTGTGCCTTATTATTCTCTCAATTTAAGAGGAGATAAACTAGCATATGAAAAACTGTACAAAAGCACGCACATCCCTCTTAACTGGGTGCTCAGCCAAAAACGCAACAGGTGCAAAATTATACATTCAACCAAGGCGGCAACACCAAAGCTCCAAAAACACAAATTTATTAAATTAAAAAGGCTGACACAAAGCGCTTTGTGTCAGCCTTTTTAATTTAATAAATTTGTATTTTTGGAGCTTTGGTGTTGCCGCCTTGGTTGAATTTATGAGATAAACTAGCATATAAATCGAATTGCTTTTATTTTTTTTTGGTTCGTTCCCTCATTCACGTGTGATTTTTTTTTTTTCTGTCACTGTGCTGCAATGGAGAGTTTCCAGCATTGAGCAACATCTGACTGGAAGAGTTAAAGCGTCACATGGGTCAAAGGACAAACTGAGCTCACTATAAATATCAGAGTCGAGCAGAAGAAAAGTAGATCCAGAAGAAGAAGAAGAAAAAGATCATCATCATCATCCTCCACAACTGAAGATGAAGCTGTCAAACGTGTATCTGGCTGCTGTCGTCATCCTGACCTGTGTTTGTGTCTTCCAGATCACAGCCGTTGCCTTCATACAGGTCAGATTCTACATTTTAAATGCTATTTTTGGAGACAAACAAAATATTCCCAAAAGGTCAAAATGTACTGGTATTGCTATACTTATGGGGACGTATATACAAAACACACGCACACACATGGGAAATTGCTTGTTTTTAAAAATAGTTAGTATTTTAGAAAAGAAAGTAGATAAATTATGAAAAAAAAAAGATTATATTAAAATAATACAATAATAATATTATTAATTTAGTCTGTTCATTTGTTTTGTTTTTTTCCCAACATGGAAATGCTTCATGGTTAAGACATGAAACTTTGGTTCATATGTTATACTCTGACTTGTAATCTGTTTGGCATTATACGATGTTACTAGTAAATTTCTGAAAAGCAAACTCTTATTAAAGCTGTGTGTGTTGTGTGTGCTTGATTGATCAGCAGGTGCAGGAGGAGCATCATGTGGAGAGTGAAGAGCTGCAGGAAAACCAACATCTGACTGAATCTGAACACAGACTAACAGACCCTCTGGTATGAAGATCTCACACCTATTAGTAGAAGATTTTGATTTATTAGTAACAGGGATATGATTTTGGCCTATTAGTAATAGGAAGTTTTTATTAGTGATATTAGTTATTTTAGGTTTGTATTGATTGTTATTAATAATACATAGACACAATTTTAAAATACAGCTAAAACATTTATAGTTTATATATATACAGTGCTCATATTTAAGTACACCCCTCAAAAATCTCTCTTTTAAATTCATATTTTTAATAGGAAGCTTTACAATATTATATTTGTGCATATACATTAGATTAGTCAGTACTGAAGCCAAATCTGAAGCTTATCGAACAAAATAACTTACGATTAGTCCAAAAACTAGTACACCAAAATTTATGTGTTATCGAAAAATATTAAATACAACTTAAAAAAGAGGCAAAATCAAGAGAAGCGAAACATTTAGTGGAAATTTGTAGGTTGTATTTATTTATTTATTTTTTGCAATATTTTGCTTGAATTTAATTGTATTATCTATCAACTTCTAAATATGTTTGGTGACTAAAATATTATTTGAATAAATATATCTGTTTAATAAATCTGTTTTGTTTAAATGCACCAGAATACATTGCCTATATTCATATGAGAAATAAAATATTAATTTTCAAAATGGGGTGTACTCATATATGCTGAGCACTGTATAACCTACAGCTAATAATAAAATAAATTTATATAAACTTAAAATTGATGTTTAATCAAAAGTAATTCATATTTATTCATTATTTTATATGTATCTATTTATGTATTATTATATTATTTTATTGAATAAATTACTTGTTTAAAAAAAAATATTTTATATGTGGATAAAATTATTACCATTTAGCATTTTAAGTGCTTGGTCTTTAAGTAAAATGTGATGTTTCATCAAAATTATTATTATATTTTAAATAAAATAATCTTTCTTGTAAAAATGAAGAAATATTTGTATCTTTTTTAATTTGAATGTTTATTAACATTAATTATTTGTTTATTAATACAATTAAAATATTTATATATTATTAAAGTAACACTTTATATAATAAATATTATGAAATGCAATCAGATTTTATTAATATTAATAATGAAGAGGTTTAATTCAAAAAATGGTTTATTTTATTGTACATTTTTAATGTTTATTATATTGCTATTGAATTTAAGTTTTTGGTCTTTACATAAAATGTAATATGCATGGATAGACAAAAAAAATCTAAAAATCTATAGAAATTTTAAAAACTATTTTAGTTAAGAATTAATATTTTAATTGAAGTATTACAAACTGTAAATATTAATTAATTCAATTATTATTCATATACATTAGATTAGTCAGTAAGTCAAATCTGGAGCTTATCTAACAAAATAACTTACGGTTAGCCAAAAAACTAGTACACCAAAATTTATGTGTTATCGAAAAATATTAAATACAACTTAAAAAAGAGGCAAAATCAAGAGAAGCAAAACATTTAGTTGAAATTTTGTAGGTTGTATTTTTTATTTTTTTTTGCAATATTTTGCTTGAATTTAATTGTATTATCTATCAACTTCTAAATATGCACCAGAATACATTGCCTATATTCATATGAGAAATAGATAAAAATATTAATTTTCAAAAAGTGGTGTACTCATATATGCTGAGCACTGTATAACCTACAGCTAATAATAATATGAACTAATATAAACTTAAAATTGATGTTTAATCAAAAGTAATTCATATTTATTCATTATTTGATATGTATCTATTTATGTATTATTATATTGTTTTTTTGAATAAATTACTTGTTTAAAAAAAATTATTTTATATGTGGATTAAATTATTACCATTTAGCATTTTAAGTGGTTGGTCTTTAAGTAAAATGTAATGTTTCATCAAAATTATTATTATATTAAAAAAAAAAAAACTTCTTTCTTGTAAATATGAAGAAATATTTTTAACATTTTTAGTTTGAATGTTAATTAAAATAAAAGTTTATATAATAAATTTTTTGAAATGCAATAACATCTTATTAATATTAATAATGAAGGTATTTAATTAAAAAATGGTTTATTTAATTGTACATTTTTAATGTTTATTATATTGTTATTGAATTTAAGTTTTTGGCATTTACATAAAATGTAATATGCACGGATAGACTTAAAAAAATCTAAAAATCTATACAAAATAAAATAATACATTTTAGTTAAGTATTTATATTATTAATTAAAGTATTACAAACTGTAAATATTAATTAATTCAATTATTATTCATTTAAATTAATACAAAATATTAATTATTCAGCTTGTGTGATTAATTAAAATATGTTTCTTTCTTTTTTTTTATCCTCATAGGTTTTGTTCAGGACCAAGCGCCAAAGTCACCTTTCCTTGTGCAGATTCTGCTGCAAATGCTGCCGCAATAAAGGCTGCGGATACTGCTGCAGATTCTGAGAGTTTCTTTTTAAAAAAATAACTTATTTTACCCCTTTTATCTTTAAAAATCCCTGCTGAAAGGATTTCCATGTTGTTTAAAAAAGAAAACGGGTATAAATGCAGGCTGCGTCTCCATGCTTTTCTGCTTTATAAAAGTTGCAGCTACACAAATTTACCAAACATATTTAAGTTAATGCTTTTATAATGTCGTATATTTTATACATGTGTATATATTTTAACCTCTGTACATAGACATGTTCATCAATGTTCATTTAGCGTAATGCAAGACTTATTTGTACATATTTGTAATAAAATGATTTTAAACTCATCTGTTTTTGCAGTCATTCATTGGTGAAACTCTAGGGGGCGCTCAATGCTCAAACACACATTAATATCCTGTATTTCTGCACTCTAGAGACCGTTAAAAACCCCACAGAAACCTCGAGTCTGTTACATACTGTGGTGCTGCCTGAGGCCTACATAGGGAGCATCGTCAATAATAACTAGGCTATCTCCGTCTTATTATTTTCAATAGAGTTTGACATGAACAAGCAGCTGTAAAAACAGTATGATGGGCTACTTTAATTAGCACAGACCGTACAGGGAATTTTTAATCAATATTTTTTTAATTAAATGACTTTAAAATGGATTATTATTGCTGCTATACCCACTATAACACAATATGGTAATAACACTATAGTTACCCAGGTAGCAAAGAATTCTGGCCCAGATTTGGCATGGTCGCATGCATTCATCCGGCTGTGGCATACAGCATGTGGGCCAAACATGACCCAGGTTTGGCAGTGATGGCACCATCTTTAAGGTGGCATGCAAGACATGGGCCAGATAGTATTTGGCCCAGATTTTAAAAAATGATATGAGGGCAACGTTTGGCCTATCTTGACCCACTTTTAAAATGCATTTAAATGATTTTTTTTGAGTAAAGAAATTATTCAATGCACAAAGTCATTTCCATCTTCCTGTTGGCATCTTCTAATGCCTTCATTTTAATCTAAGAAACAAGATTCGTTAATCTATTGTTTCCTGTATGTTGCAAAATAACTTAATTAACCTACATTACATGTATTTTAACCAAATTATTATTTTACAAATTATATTACTATTAACCATTACTAACATTACCATTATTAACACGCCTAAAGCGCAATGCTTCATGGGTTTATCAATTTCATTGCAGTTGTGACACACCATATATGGCTTCCAGACAATGGCCAAATATAGGCAATACTTGGCCCAGTTCAGGTCGAGTTTTGGGTTATTAACTTGGCTAAGACTAGGCCCAGATATAGTCCATGTTTGGTCCTTATATGAAACCCAGACTTGGTCCAGTCATGTACCTTAATTCACTGTGGCATGTGGGCCAAGCAAAAGCTAATTGTGTGGGCCAGATCTGGGCCAAAGAAATTTTGCAATGTGGGTATTTATGATAAATCATACAGTGTTTTTTTAAACCATAGGCTACTATAGTAAAGTACTTGAATTAAATTCTATCGTTTCTGAGGTAATGATAGTAGGATAATCTAAAAAAATATCCATACTTTAGGGTACTTTATCACAGATCGTATTTTTATTAATATTTTTATAATAAAATGACTATGAAATTAATTGTTATTATGCTACCCACATTAAAATACTATAGTAATTTATTAGTAAATACTAGTGTTTTGAACCATATGAAGTAACTGAATTAATAAATACTAGTGTTTTTCATTCATTCATTTTCTTTTTAGCTTAATCCCTTTATTAATCAGGGGTCGCCACAGCGGAATGAACCGCCAACTTATCCAGCATATGTTTTATGTTTCCAGCCACAACCCATCACTGGGAAACATCCATACTCATTCACACACACTCATACATTACGGTCAATTTTAGCATACCCAATTCACCTATAGCGCATGTGTTTGGACTGTGGGGGAAACCGGAGCACCCGGAGGAAACCCACGCCAACACGGGGAGAACATGCAAACTCCACACAGAAACGCCAACTGACCCAGCCGAGGCTCGAACCAGCGACCTTCTTGCTGTGAGGCGAACGTGCTACCCACTGCGCCACCACTAGTTTTTTTGCAATGGTAAATACTAGTGTAACTATGTTATAGTTCAGTAATTGAATCAAATTCTGTAGGTTCTGTGGTAATAATAGTATTCATTCATTCATTTTCTTTTCGGCTTACTACCTGTAATAATAATATCATAATATTAATAATAATACTAGTAATATAAACAAATTACCCAATATAGCTCAGATCATACAAGTATTTTAATGGCTAAAATGAACTATTATTGCTGCTACCCACATTAAAATAAACACAGTAGTAATGTATAGTAAACACTGGTGTTTTTGAACCATATTATAGTAAAGTACTTATTAAATTATATAGTTTCTGTGGTAATAATAATACTATAGTACAAATTACCCAATACTGTACCAAGTATTATACAACTATATATTACAATACACCACAGTTTACTGTAGAAAAAACTAGAGTATACTATAGTATTTATTACTGTTGATCAGTTTACTATAGTTAAAACAACACAATGCTGCAGCATTCATTAGCAAAGAGTTTTAAATGCTATAATGTAGGCATATAATACACTTTACGCTATCTAAATGTTAGTATTTACTATAAGTTACTATAATATATTTGCATGTGGGTAACTTCATCTGAACATGTTGCAGTGCATTATGGGATTTTGTTTGGTATATAGAAGCAGCATATTTAAATAAGTAACACATTTTTTCTCTTGTTTTTTCTTTAATTATGTATAGTTTTTTTATTCATTTATGTATTGATCTTTACGTTATTGTATTTAAATAATAAGATTTTATAAGCTGTCCCATATATTCATGTCTACCATAATAATAGTCATATAATGTTATTGCAAGTAAAATTATATACACATATATATATATATATATATATATACACTCACCGGCCATTTTATTAGATACACCTGTCCAACTGCTCGTTAACGCAAATTTCTAATCAGCCAATCACATGGCAGCCGCTCAAGGCATTAAGGCATGTAGACATGGTCAAGACGATCTGCTGCAGTTCAAACCGAGCATCAGAATGGGGAAGGAAGGTGATTAAAGTGACTTTGAACGTGGCATGATTGTTGGTGCCAGACGGGCTGGTCTGAGTATTTCAGAAACTGCTGATTTACTGGAATTTTCAAGCACAACCATCTCTGGGGTTTACAGAGAATGGTCTGAAATAGAGAATATATCCAGTGAGCGGCAGTTCTGTGGGCGCAAATTCCTTGTTGATGCCAGAGGTCAGAGGAGAATGGCCAGACTGGTTCCAGCTGATAGAAAGGCAACAGTAACTCAAATATCAGCAGAGGTATGCAGAAGAGCATCTCTGAACACACAACACGTCCAACCTTGAGGCGGAGGGGCTACAGCAGCAAAAGACCTCACCGGGTGCCACTCCTGTCAGCTACGAACAGGAAACTGAGGCTACAATTCACACAGGCTCACCAAAACTGGACAATAGAAGATTGGAAAAACGTTGCCTGGTCTGATGAGTCTCAATTTCTGCTGCGATATTCGTATTATAGGGTCGAAATTTGGCGTCAACAACATGAAAGCATGGATCCATCCTGCGTTGTATCAAAAGTTTAGGCTGGTGGTGGTGGTGTAATGGTGTGGGGGATATTTTCTTGGCACACTTTGGGCCCATTAGTACCATTTGAGCATTGTGTCAACGCCTCAGCTTACCTAAGTATTGTTGCTGACCATGTCCATCCCTTTATGACCACAGTGTATCCATCTTCTGATGGCTACTTCCAGCAGGATAATGCACCATGTCATAAAGCGTGAATCATACCAGACTGGTTGCTTGAACATGACAATGAGTTCACTGTACTCAAATGGCCTCCACAGTCACCATATCTCAATACAATAGAGTATCTTTGGGATGTGGTGGAACGGGAGATTCACATCATGGATGTGCAGCCGACAAATCTGCAACAACTGCGTGATGCTATCATATCAATATGGAAATCTCTGAGGAATATTTCCAGTAGCTTGTTGAATCTATGCCAAACACAACAGTAAAACAGTCACTCACTTATTTTTTATTATTTTATTTTATTTTAATACTAATAAACATTTAAATAAACATTAATATGCATTAATATTGCTTATAATTAATTTCCCTGAGAAATTATGCATGGACATTGTGATTTTTTTAAAGTGTCTTTTTTGATTTATACAGCATTTTAGGACCTTGAGCACCTTATAAAATACTCCCTACACAGGCATCTCACTAACAAAATGTGCGACCCGCTACATAAAGTTTCATTAAGCTGCTGGTATGCGTCTGAATACCCTCTTGAGACTCAACAGCTTTTTCATCATATATTTTATAATTCATACTGAACTCTCGTCGGCGTTCCTCAATATTCTTGAGATTCCTAAGCAGAATGGATGAAGACTTTAATCAAGGCAAACCACCAACGCAAACATACCGCCTGGCTCTCCGTTATGTCGATTGCAGGCAGCACCTGGACTCGTTAGTTTTAATTAGTACAAAGCAATGCTGGCACTCGCTCTTATTCCTTCTCTGTCCGGCTGTCCAGCCTGTGGCGGATATAGATGGAGAGATTTGCTTTATTATTTTTAAGATTTCTGAATCAAATGGCTTATTATACCCTTGTAGTGCACTATTTGAGGGAGCAGGGGTGTCAGAAACCTTAGTGGACATTCAAGTGCACTCAATCAATCATACAATGCACGCAATAACGAGTGTAAAACCCATGTTCACTCAACAGCTAGAAAATACCCATAATGCCCTGTAAGAGTTTCGTGAGCCAAATGAATGGGGTACATGCACACAGACTTTTAATTTCAGCCAGCCAGCCTCAGCACTTCCGGTGAACTGTCTTTCCATTATAAAATTGCCACGTTTAGGGTCTGTTAACTTTAAAAATCAGTGATCTTCTACTAAAGTGGGTCTCAGACCGGACATGAAGCATTTCAATAAATTGCCTTTCCCCTTATCATGTCTTTAAAATATGACCCCAGTATTTTACCCCAGTATTTTTAATGAAGTTTCTGCACTAGCCTGCTGGTACTGATGGTCCTAGCGGTAGCCTACGGTCTTTCATCTCGTTTTACCACTAAATTAATGCTTAAATCTATTTAACTGAATGTATTGTAAGTACATTACAACAATGCTGTAAATGGAACCTTTTGAAACTGATGTAGCACTCTCTTCACTTGACAAAGGAAAAGGGCTCTGGGTTCCTAGAATAACTCTATAAAATTGCAATTAGACAAATGACAAAAATGAAATTTAACAAAATGGATCCTTTAATTTACCTTTAAGCCAGTTGTAATATATTGTTTAACTGAACATAAATTTAGAGAAAACAAATAAAATGGAATAAAAATAAAATAAATAGCAAAATCACACCCAGTAGTTATAAGTGTCTCACATATAACATGACAAGAGCACAAAAAGAATAAAATAAAAGTTAATTTCTTCAAACCAAACGACTCTGTCTTATTTCAATATCCAAAGTTCACTTTATAGCGATACAACTTGTATCTTAGTATTTTTGAAATATCAAAAATCAATAAAACAGAATATCTAGGAGTATGAACAAAATAGCATTGTAGAAAGTCCCAAAACAATAATGGATTGTTTCCTTACAACCAAAACAAACCAAGAACCATTTAATTACACTTATAAAAGTGCAAAATGTTCACCAATCTTCCCTTAATATTGAACAGTCACAGACAAACGGTTTGTTTCCCCTATTCAATATCACACAATGTTCATTCAAGAATAATTCTTTCTGTTCACTGGGCCCAGACTCAATATGTGTGTAAAACAAGAAAAATTGTAAATAAACAAACAAATACCCCCTCGTTGCAGGCCTGAACGATGCTTGGGAGCGTTGTGGCACAAATCAAATGCCCCTTCACTCTAACGAGCAAATACACACAAAGTACTCACAAATCAGAATGATCCTTCAGTACTGCTTGATCCAGATGACCCACGAGACGCCGACGACTCGAGCAGATGATGCAACAGATGCAAACTCGTCCAACGCAGTCAGCAGAAACAACGATTGTCTCGAAATTAGCGTATTTCTAGATGATCGGATCTAGCGCTAAAAGTCTCAGCATTCGTTAGTCTCCCATCGGCTCCCCGCGATGTCCGATTTCTGCAGTTCACATCAAACTGAATCCACTTGACTCAATAACCAATACGTGGTTACGTTCTCAACAGTCTGGTGACAAAAAGTTATATTTTAAAACAAAAAATAGTCAAGAGAACAGCGTGAAACACTCTGCGTGTTTTCTTTCAGCTCTCCTCTCTCTCGCTCTCACTCTAAGTCCCTCCTTTCTCTCCAATCCTGTCACTCAGGTTTGTCCCTAAGCCAATCAGATTTCGAGCATGTCACAGGTTAAACATCAAGTTAGATAGACCTAAGAAGAGCACATTTTCGTTATGTCCATTTCACCTAAACTATACAAATTTTGTACAACTTTATTTAAAGGAAAAAATAAATAAATAAAATATACAAAATCCTTAAAAGAAAACAAAATAAAATCCAGTATTTGACACTTAGAGTAATATTTATTTTACCTGGGTTACACTGAAAATATTCACATTAAGCTTTCACCGGAAGTTTATCATTGGTTAAAAAACAGCAGTGCAGTGTGCATGCACCCCATTGAATGAACTGCTGGTTGCTGCTAGAAGGGATACAGCTGTGGTTGGAAGTTAACGAAAATTATCCCAGATAGCAGGTAGTAATCGGCCCGAGCTCGGCTACCCTTCGGCGCCTCCGGCTCCGACTCGGCATCGGCGAGTGTTATCTGGGCCGAGTATGGCCCGCAGCTCGCTCTCGCACATGTGTTTGTGATGCGGCTGTAAAGCCCTGGCCCGATTCCTGTTAACCATATCTGGCCCGAGTCTGTCTGTAGAGTCCGGGCCGCTTCTGGCAAGGACTCGGCTTGTTTAACTTTTGTCCTGATGGTGGCGGTAATGCTCCAAAAAGCTGGTTGGCAACCGCGTTAAAGATTACAAGAAGAAGAAGAAGTTTTGGAACTCGTGTTTTCTGGTCAGAAAGGTAAGGTTTTTACTGCTTTTATACTGTGTATACTATGCGAGTTTAGTGTTCAAAACCTTTTTTCACAGTGTTAGGTTGTAACAGTGTTTAGTAATTTAAAACAATTTGATACAAAATGCAACTTGTTTTAAAGAAACACGACTGAAGCTAATTGATGTGTATGCTAACGTTACAAACACGTCTGAAAGTTATAGAGGTAAAGTTGGTTTTAAATTCGCACATTCGGATGTCGGCTTCTTAATATAATATTAGAAAACTATCGTTTGCAAATTCCAAATAGTGAAATCATACATTGAGGTAAAGTTGGTTTTATATTCGCACATTCGTTCAGTGCCATGATAGAGGTAAAGTTGGTTTTATATTCGCACATTCATTCATTTAGAAGTCTCTATATTGTTTACCATGTTACTTTGAATATTCCATCGGAATTAACATGCAAGTATGACTTCAAAACAACATTAGCACTATCTAATTGACTGTAAACAATGTTGTACTTAGATAGTCATTGGCTGCTTATATGGTTTCCCTATTTTGAATTTGCAAATAACACTTTTCTGAAATTATATTATTAAGGAGAATGTCTGAATATCCGAATATAAAACCAACTTTACCTCTATAGTGCCATGCTCCCTATATTGTTTACCATGGTACGTTGAATATCCGGTCTGAAATCGCATGCAAGTAACACTTTAAAACAACATTAGCACACAGACCACAGACAATGTTGTAGTTTGATATTCGTTGTCTGCTAGTATGATTTCACTATTTGGAATTTGCAAACGATATTATATTAAGAAGCCGAAATCTGAATGTGGGAATTTAAAACCAACTTTACCTCTATAAATCATACTAGCAGACAACAAATATCAAACTACAACATTGTCTGTATAAAACCAACTTTACCTCAATCAAGTGAGTGTTTAGTAACTGAAAACTATTTTAATTATTTTAAAGAAACATGACTGAAACGAATTGGTGTGTATCTTAACGTTACGTTAAAGAAAGTGTCTGTAGACTAATCCGTTAACACTACCATGGCAAAACATGTGCTTTTTTCTGAGTTAACATTTTAATATACCATGGGTGTTGAAAAAATCATTTTACAGTTGTGTACTTACCCAACAGAAATAATTCTGAGTGATTATGTGTAAATAAAAATTAATCGTTTTGGATTTATAAAATAGTATTGTTTAACTTGTTTATGCAATGCATCACGAAAGTGATCTAAGCTCGATACTGTTTACTATTCTCTTTAAATGATCTTAATGTGTGTTAGCCTATGTGAATCTTATGTTCAAGCTGTAATATGTGCATGTAAAACTGAACGTCTTAAGCAGATTTTGATGGGTTTTTTTTGTTATTGATAGTTATAAATTCTGATTTAAATCAATGGGTAACAATATTTTTTTGGTTAAGTCTTATTATTCTTGTTTAACAAGGGTTAGTGAGGCCATTTTGCAGCACATCACAGAGACAAAAGATGTGAATATGCATGTTATAGTTAGGTGCTTATAGTCCATTATAAGCTGTAAACTGTTGATACATTTTCAACATACTTGAGCTTTTCAGACTTTACATTACTAATAGCTTCACAAACAGCTGAAATGGTTTTTGTTATTGGCTATCATCATCAAACATTTTCCACAATGGTAGGTTAACAGTGTTTTTAGTAACTGATCCAAAAGGTTTCTTATTTTAAAGAAATTTGACTGATTGTGACTTATTCTGCTTTAAATAACATTTTTGGGCTTATGCTCAAGGGGTATAATGTTTGTTTCAGGCTTTTTCTGAATAGTCATTATTAATGTTTATAATGATTTTTGTGAAGATAAACATTTTTTATACACTTTTGTATGTTTGTTTGTTTGACAGTCCACGACAAGATCCTTGAGCACGATCAAAGAAGCTCGGCACAGAAGAGGCCGGTATATGTAAGTCATGGTTGAAAATTATGAGTTTTACTATGTGAATTAGAGTATTTGAATAGGGCAAGGGCCAGTGTTGCTCAGATTTTGAAGCCTTTGCAAACTCATTGTAGTGATGACACTTCTCACTATCTAAAAGTCTTATATAGTAAAAATGAGGCCCCTAAAGATAAAGACTTTGATAACCTAGATGATTATGATATGGTGACATCTGAAGGCTCAGTTAATGAGTTCCATATCGTGGTGTTCGAGTCATCTGAAATGGAAATTGTGCCATCTTCATGGGTACAGAATGATAGATGTGCTTAGTCATCTTACAAATCTATGTCTAAGAATCATAAGGCTGTCACTACAGGTATTATAGCCATTAATTAACTTTGATAGTATTTCAGGATTTGAACTTTTTTTGGGGGGAGGTTAACAACAATGTGATGTTTTATTATAGACACATATGAGGAAGCTCGACTCCCTTCCACAGGCAACTGTGATGTCTGACTTGCAAACTGATGAGGACGATGATCGCCCGTCATACACCAAAAGAAAGAACAGGTTTGTTTGCAATTATTTTAAACACATACTGTCAACATTATTTCATTGATCAATTACAACCTGCAATTTTTGCCCTGGCACTATAATAAAATAATGTTTTGTTTTGTAAATGTATCTGATCATGGGACATAAAAGACAGGACTATAGTGACAGTGATGAAGAACAAAGAGGCTGGAAAAGAAGCAGATATGAAGATTTCAGAATTCGATGCAGCACGGCAACTACCATCACCACCAATGACTATGGAAGAATCCTTAAGGACACCATCAAGATGCACAGATACTGTACATTCCAGTGCGCCTATGAACATTTACAGTCCTTGTTCCAGTGCAGTTGGAGATCAAGACAGAACTTATTGGTACTCATCATGTCTTCGTAAGAATTAAATACATCACTACATTTGTAAAGACTTTATGCAGCTAGAAAGTAAAGATCAACTAGAGAATATTAGCAGTATCTAACCCTCTGTTGTATTTACACAAGTTGTATAAGCTATAGGTTGATTTATACTAATTTGTTATTTTTCTTTTTTTAGCACCACTGTCTGAAGTGTTAAAATAACAAGACGACATAAAGCAGCAACTGGTCCTGACCAAAACAGACATGATGAAATTCCAGATGCAAGCACATTTGACCTTCCTTTGTCCAATTTGATTTGGAAAAGCTTGAAAATCAACTAAAGGACCAGCCCGAACAAATGAAGAAAATGGTAAGTTCAAGCTCTTGTGTATTTCAAAGTGTTTTAAGTTTATTTAATTATTTATTTGATTTTTTGCTTCATAGGTAGCCTACTTAGGAATTATTGGTGTTTTCCACTAAGGAAGCAGTTTGGCGTATCCTGGGAAAGCTTTTGGCTAACTCCTTGGCCAAACAAATTAACTGGAGCGGGGCAAACTAAAAAGTGACCTTTCGTGCACTCCCCCTTGGGACTGTCGTAGTCAGTAAGTTGGTTTTTAATATACATTTCAATAAAATTAGATGCTGTTTCATCTGTGTATTTCTTTGAATCATTAACCAGAGGAACAAAAAAAAATCTATATATGCAAGCATGTTTCTTTTTTTCTTTAACATTTGTTCTTGTTCTCTACTAATTATCTGTATATCTTTTGATCACAGATGCAGTGAGGACAAATATCCATACCATGCCACTGATGAAGAGGTGGAAAAATGCATTACAAGGTGGCTACAACTTGCTCCTGACAGGCACGGAGGAAGGAAGGAAAGAGAGAAAGCTAATGTGTCAAATGTCTAAATCACTATTTTTATTTTTTATTAAGATGTTCCCTGATACTTGGGCAATTTGTGTTTCATTTGCACATTTTTAATATATATATATTCTGAAAAATATATAATTGTGAAGAAACATTTTCAATAACTGTAATAATAATAAACAAAAATTCTAAATATAAAATTGCACAAGATATATATATATATATATATATATATATATATACACACACACATCATCTCATGTTTTGCTGTTTGTGCAATTTATTCCAATTATTCTTTTAAGTTTATTTAAAAATTAAGTTTAAGTCTTTATACATCTGCAGTTTTATATTCATATATATTTTTTTCTTTTATTGTTATTATTTTAATGTTTATTAATAATGGTTCGAGACGTTTCTTCAGAATTCGGCAGTTCTTTTTACAACTTTGACTTGTATATTTTACGTATTGTCATAGGTATTTGTAAGATGTTTCTTGCTATATCTTAAATTGGTTTCTATATTCAAGTTTATATAAAATTTAGCTGTTTTAAGATGTGTCTTGTACAATTTTTAAAATTCAAATCTGTTGGGAAAACAGGGTTGTTTTGAAAACTTTTGTGTATGTGTGCAATTTCAGATATATTTTTTTTCTATAAATCTTCCTGTGTATTGTGCAGTTTTATTGTTGTTTTTCTTGTGCACTACAAAACAATTTATTAAATTTGAGTATTATTTGTTTCTTGCAATCAATAAACGTTTATCATTTATTTATTTTGTCCTTTGATTATTTACGTTATAGGATATGTATGCTGTTTGCATTTTATTTAAAGGTTAAACGCAGTGCCTACACTTTGTGTTTACAGTACATAGCCTGCGTTTGCTGTTATATCAACTCAAATGGTTGTAATATCAAGTACTAATTTAATACCAAAAGGTTTTATATCAAGGTATATGAAGACTTAATCGTGCCAGCTCCGGGCCGCAGTGCACATTACTCACGGGCCGATTCCGGCTCGGATGCGGCAGCGTCGGCTCGCTTACGGCCGCCGCATCTGGCCCGATTGATTCGGGCCGGAATCGGGCAGTGAGTCCATAGGCATCCGGCCCGAGTACGGCAGCCGGAGTCGGGCCGAGGGGTAAGCCTCCGGCAGGCGAGAATCTAGCCGGAACTGGCCCGAGTGTATTTTGCTATCTGGGATATATTAAATTATCCATTAATTGTATAATTTTATCAACGTGTCAACGTTGTATTTTACCCCTACCCCAACTCTAAACCCAACCATTACAGTAATGTAAACAGTAATTATATTGTATAATTGATCAATGCCCATTAGCTAAATTGTATTTTATCAACGCCCAAACCCACCCTAACCCTAAACCTACCCTTCATCGTCATGTAAAAATATTAGTTATTGTTGTACAGTGTCACAAAAATTATACTATATTGATGTTTATACCCGCAGATGTATCCCATCTAGATATCCTCGAATTTACCGCGTCTGGCCACAAGATGGCGTCCACAGAGGATAGAGGTAAGTTTCAGATTTAGAATTAAATATTGTTTATTTAAATTAAAGTTTGTACACGTGACAGAAATCGAAATGATGTTTCATAATAGACGGCTTGCTAAGTTTTAATAACTATCACAGGGTCTGAGCTAAAATCTAATCTGTCTGAGGGATTTATCAACCACCAAAGCTCAAACAAAGTCACTGACTCGTTTTCATTCACTTCTTTAAGTGCACTATAGTAGTGGACTAATGTAGGGAATAGTGAATGAGGCTATAGGGGAGATAGTTAGACCAGACATTCCTGTATATTTAACCTACATTAGCGTTTCGATTAATCAACCTAGCCAATCACTTCAAAGGATATTTTGAACGTTAAAAATTATTGTCCAATCACCTTAGTCGAGTTGGTGAAAACGGGATACGGATGCGTTTTACAACCTGTTTGTATTATTCATTTAATTTATCATTCCACTGTTGAAAAAGTTGACATATATATGAGTTGATGAATTGTGCTATTTTTTACGTTTATTCATGTTTTACCATTATATAATCTAACAGTAATTCCTTTTGCGTCCGAATTATCATAGATACACGAGATATCGCATACGGACCCTGAGCATGCGTCAATAGCGCCGCCACATTTGTACAGTGTTCCCAGCACAAATGTCATTCAACCGCACTAGTCAAGACAGCGTGCCAACGTGAAGATGCTGGACTTTAGCGCTGTGTACGGGTAACGAGCAAACAAAGAAAACAAAGCACAAAGGCAGAACATTTCATAGGTAAGATTTCGTTTTTTACGTTTTTGTATGTTATAAACTTTTGTGCTATTAATGATGATAAAGTAAAGGATGGTAAAGTAGCATAAACGTGTACTAAATTCTAGGCGTATGCTAGTTTTGTTGAATAAAATAAGCAAACAATGCAAAAGAAATATGACAACAAGATGCTGTGGTGGTAGAAACTTGTATTATTGTCGGCTAAATGAAGTCCTTCATAACAGAGATTCATTCACAAACGAATCGCTCCCTCTGTCAGAATGAGAAGTGAAAGTAGGAGAGGGGGGTGTGTTTCAGGACACGGATTCGATCAAATTTAACAGGGAGAGTAGTACATTTCCATACATACAAACACATGCTCTGTCAGGAATGCCCATGCAGGTACTTATTCATCAATATAGAAAAGTGATGTAAAATTATAATTTTCATAATAAAAAAAAAATGTGCATAATGACCATCAGAAAAACTCCTGATCATAGATATATGTATATATATATATATATATATATATATATATATGTGTATATTTTTGGCTCTGGATGGCCACAGTCCTCCACTGCACTTTGGTCCCCCATTCATTTCAAAGGAGCGCTACCCTGTACTAAAATGGCGGCTCTATTGACGCATTCCTGTATAACTGAATACATGCATAATATATTATTTTTTACCTAGTTGATCTCTTTTAATGATAGTCACCCTTATTTTTAACAGAGAGTAGGCTACTTTTCAAGAAACTTCCATCAATATTTTTTTAACTGGAATAACCAGTGCTTAATTTGTGAATTGCGAGGTCCCGGAATAGATCAGGGTAACGGATCTGGCATGTTAGCTACCCGAGGATGGAGAGGTGTCACGCACAAAAGTGGGGAGCGGGGCGGGGCGGGGTGTTGGTGCAGTGGATGATGGAGGGGTATTCGGACGAAAGTAAGCGGGGTGGGGGGATTGCGGACGACAGTGAAGAGGCTTGGGGAGTCGCGGAATAATGCGAAAGTGAACAGCGGTCGGAAGAGAAGGGCGGTTGAGGAGGGGGATCGGTAAAATGAGGTAAGCTCTGGGAATAACATATAACAAATGCCTTACTTTGGGGTGTCACGGTGGCGCAGTGGGTAGCACAATCGCCTCACAGCAAGAAGGTCGCTGGTTCGAGCCTCTACTGCAGGGGTGCTCAATCCTGTTCCTGGAGATCTACCGTCCTGCATAGTTCAGCTCCAACCCTGATCAAACACACCTGAACCAATTAATTTGGACCTGAACAGCACTTGATAATTACAGGCAGGTGTGTTTGATATGGGTTGCAACAGAAATCTGCAGGAAGGTAGATCTCCAGGAACAGGATTGAGCACCCCTGCTCTACTGGGTCAGTTGGCATTTCTGTGCGGAAGTTGCTTGAAATTTAGTCTACTCGCTGTTAAAAATAAGGATGGCTATCATTAAAAACAGATCAACAAGGTAAAAAATAATATATTATGCATGTATTCAGTTAAATATTCTCAAGGTTATTCATTTTTCTTGATAATTAACAAGTTTTGAATAGCCTATCAGAATGACTTTCCTGGGGTAAATGTGGTTAAAGGGTAAGTGTGTTAAAGAGAAGTGTTCAAACTGTTATGAATTTCTAGAGGTGTGAGCCTACACTGGTCTCACGGTTCGGTTATGATTATCATGCCATCGATTCGGTTCAATTCGATATCTCGGTGCATCAGGGTGCATTGACGATGCTTTCCATAAACAGTTTTATATTTTCTTCACAGCACAGCAATTCTTGTATTAAATGTATAAATATATTTATATACTATTTGTAAAACAATTTTGTCCTTTAATACAAACAGTCAGATATATAAACTGTACCTTTAAACAACACGTGCATTTAAAGCAAATAAACAAATGTAAATATCCCGGTCACTGTCTGAGCTTTTTACCAAGTTCTTTCTTAAGGCTGATTTATACTTTTGCGTCAAGCGCACGCGTATGCTACGGCACAGCCTATGCGTGGACGCATAACCCCTCGCCGTGGCCGTCGGCGACGTTGACGCACACCTCTCAAAAAATGTAACGCATAATGCAAGCTCTGTGATTGGTCGGCTTGGTAGCGCTGACAAGTGTGAGCGGAGGTGAGAGCCGCGCGCCCAATGCAGCGAGTGTTTACAAGTGTGGAGTCCCGTGAAGGAGCTCCGGATGGAGACTGCTGTTTTGTGTTTACCTTATGATTAAAGTTGTTGCACGTCCGCCGGTTCCCGCCTCAAAATGAGCGAATTTAAGCCACTTGTACATTAAGGAAGTGTTCAGAAGAAACAAAACACCAGCGAAGAAACTCGACACAGAGGAACATAAACACCTACTGCCAGCTAGCGTTTCGGAAGTGTATTGCAGAGCAATAGAAACAGCGCGCAGAAGTATAAATGCACGGCTACGCGCGAGGCTTGCGCCGTGGGTCACGCCGATCACTTGACGCAGAAGTATAAACCAGGCTTTACACACCTTTGATTGGTCACACGCTCAACAGAAAGGGCTGTGATTGGCTCTTACACGCTGCCGCTCTTCACAGATGCACTCATGGGCCACAGTGAGAGAGAGAGAGAAATGGAGTTTACTTTCATTCTCTTAATCGCCGTGAAATAGGGGCTTCTGCTGTAAGTGTCAGTGAAAGACTGTCCAGCAAACACACACGCAGTGAAATTGTGCACAGTTTCTGAGTTTTTAAGTAGTTGGAGCGTTATAAATACTCGCGCTCGCCTCCCTCGCTATAGTATGCTACGGAGACATAGCGCATATGAGATAAATGACGTCAGTACATAATAACCGGTTATGATTATTACTGTACCGATACCAAATTGTCCGCGCCTGCATCGCGGTGCAGCGAAGAAACAATTAATTTTGACACCCCTATAAATTTCTTTCTTCAGTTGAACACCAAAAATATATAACAATGTTGGTGGAAAAAGCAGCCACTGACATCCATAGTGTGGAGTTTGCATGTTCTCCTCGTGTTGGCGTGGGTTTCCTCCGGGTGCTCCGGTTTTCCCCACAGTCCAAACACATGCGCTATAGGTGAATTGAATAAGCTAAAATTGGCTGTAGTGTATGTGTGTGAATGCAAGTATTCCCAGTGTTGGGTTTGCGGCTGGAAGGGCATCCGCTGCGTAAAACATGTGCTGGATAAGTTGGCAGTTCATTCCGCTGTAGCGACTCCTGATTAATAAAGGGAACAAGCCAAAAAGAAAATGAATGAAAATGTCTTACTTTTAAGTAAACTGAATTCATTAGTGGGCGCCATGATGGCTCAGTGGTCCTCCGGGTGCTCCGGTTTCCCCCACAGTCCAAACACATGCATGCATTCAGTATAGGTGAATTGAATAAGCTAAATTGGCCATAGTGTACTGTACGTGTGTGAATGCAAGAGTGTATGGGTGTTTCCCAGTGCTGGGTTGCGGCTGGAAGGGCATGCACTGCATAAAACATGCTGGATAAGTTGGCGGTTCATTCCAATGTGGCGACCCCTGTTTAATAAAGGGACTAAGCCGAAGGAAAATGAATGAATTCATTAGAAATGTAAAATAATGCAAAACATTCTAATGCAAGGAGCATTTGATTCTGCTGCTAGTTGTTGCTTGATCTATTATTAAATGTTTAACAGTGTTGCCAGATGTAGCTGACTTTTTCCAGCCCAAAAACCCGCCGAAATGCAAAAACACGCGCCCAGCAAAATGTATGAGGGGTGGTTGGATCGTCCTATATTTCACGAAAAGTGGGGGGAACGGTCCCAAATTTAACGATTAGTGGGGGGGTTACGGGAAATCGCGGGCAGGCGGGCGTACCTTTACAATACCGCCCAAATATCCACTACTCGCCTATGTTATTTTTTACCCACAAACTTGGATTCAAAACCGCCCAATTGGGCGGGAAACCGCCCAATCTGGCAACACTGATGTTTAAACAGATTTTTAACAAAGTTTACACCATTTTGTGCTTCAGCTCAAGATGCTAACCTCAAACTAAACACTATAACACATAATTTTATGTATTTTATCATATCATTGTCTTTAAAAGTGAATGAGAAATCCACTGAAATGTCACAGTAACAGAGTTGATACATAATCAGTCTATCATTGGTGTAAAAATTTTGTACAAATTAATGAGAGAATAATAATAATGTATTCCAGAGTTTCCCGCCAGAGGAAGTGACATCACTTGGAGCAAGGCAAGTCACATGCTTTTTTCTATCAGTGCTTTACAGATTCTTCTGCCTTTTTTATATCTGAAGTAACAGAGTTGACAAGTACATTGACACAGACACAAAATGTATTTTTCACAACTAAAATTAAAAATAAAACAGAAAATTGATTATTTAACTCGGTAAACACACACAATCAAAGATGAAAATTAGGCTGTGTCCGAAAATTGCATATTTCCAGACTATAAAGTATGCTAAAAACAGTATGCGTGTCAAATAGTATGTCCTACGGTGGCCGAGAGAGCTTAACGCGCTGCAATTTAAGAAAGCACATGCAATAACAAAAAACACCAGCAAATTAAGAAGCGATCTTCATCAATTTGACAGACACCTGTTGCAAATTGATCACAACACAAACAACTGAAGAAACGCGCTGCAAATTGATCACAACACAAAGGAAGAAACGCGCTGCAAATTGATCACAACACAAAGGAAGAAACGCGCAGCAAATTGATCACAACACAAAGGAAGAAACGCGCTGCAAATTGATCACAACACAAAGGAAGAAACGCGCTGCAAATTGATCACAACACAAAGGAAGAAACGCGCTGCAAATTGATCACAACGCAAAGGAAGAAACGCGCTGCAAATTGATCACAACACAAAGGAAGAAACGCGCTGCAAATTGATCACAACACAAAGGAAGAAACGCGCTGCAACACCAAGAACACCAATCACTTCACTGAACAACAGTCACGGTACAATAACACCTCCGTATCTCTCAGCTGGGTCCGTCATGTTTTTGGGTCCTCTTGAAACATTTCCGTTGTGTTATGTGGATGTTTACAAGTGTTTTGACCAATTTGCTGCGCGTTTCTTCAGTTGTTTGTGTTTTGACCAATTTGCTGCGCGTTTCTTCCTTTGTGTTGTGATCAATTTGCAGCGCGTTTCTTCCTTTGTGTTGTGATCAATTTGCAGCGCGTTTCTTCAGTTGTTTGTGTTGTGATCAATTTGCAACAGGTGTCTGTCAAATTAATGAAGATCGTTTCTTAATTTGCTGGTGTTTTTTGTTATTGCATGTGCTTTCTTAAATTGCAGCGCGTTAAGCTCTCTCGGCCACCGTAATGTCCTCTATTCATAGAATTCGAAAATCAGTATGCGAGAAGCACCCGGATGACCTACTACTTCCGGCAAGTTTCAGAAGTGCGCATCTGATGCACGCTACACCATTCCATGATGCACCGCAAGAGAATTCATGAATGGGACGCAACTGACATGGGTAGGTCACGTGATTATAACAAAATGGCGGATGTAGTATGTCCGAGTTCCATTCTCAAATTGCTCAAATTCATACTGTATAGAACGTACTTTTTTTTTGGATTTGCATAACCACATCATTTGGACATGTAATATTTATTTCTTATTTTTCTTTGTTTATTGGTTTTAATGAACATACTGTTACGACCACAGTCACAACATCAAAATGAAGGAAACACAAATGGATCGGTCTAGGGGTTTATTAACAAAAACAACCAAAAGTTAACAAAAGGTGGGGAGAAAACACAACAAACTAAGGCTGAACACAGTATGGAGCACAACTCCGCGTCTGGACGGCCGTCAAATCAAAAACAAACACAGCAACAAAACACTAGAGGGCGACAAAGTAACATAAATACAATAAATAAATACATGGACATGTAACATTACAAACATAAACAAAAAAGGACAAAGACAAGGATTAAACCAAGGATTAAACATTATTTTGAGAGATAGCTTGAAATAATGTGTGATTATTCAATACTTTTTCATTAAGTTGATACTATAGTGCTGCGTTCACACCAGAAGCGGAAGAAGCATCGAGCGCGAGTGATTTACACGTTAAGTCAATGCAAAGATGCGAATAGACATCCTGCGGTGCAATACGCCCGAATAAGGGGAAATCCTCCTGCCGATACCGGACAACATTTCATCAAACTGGGCTCAGCTCAGTCGGAAACACAGCTGAAAGCCTCCATCATCTAGATATTTTTTCTGGAGGAGTTTATGAGCTCACAGAGCTAGGTGCACCTCAGAATGGATCTAGTGGACTCAGACACGGCTCCAAACAAATCTATGCTGTTTTTCAGTCTTCCTAAAGCACATAAAAACAGCTATTCTCTCAATAAAATCCAAGTTAGCCATTTAGCAACGAAGTTAGTCATTGGGCAGACAGAAGCCCCGTCCATGATGCAAATCTATGTCTGTTGTGAAGTGAATTTGACGCGCGAATGAAGTGGATTTAATGTGTGAATAAAGCGAGTAAAGTCAAAATGTTCACGCGTCTATTTACTCGCGAATAGCACGATTTATCCACGAGTACAGCGTCTGGTGTGAACACAGCATAAGGTTTTGCATAAAATAATAGGTTCATTAAGGAGATGCAAAATGTACCAACATTTCTAGAAACCCTTCAAAATAAACAAGGATTGTTTTGACAATGTTGTCATCTGCATGCAAAGGAAAAAACTTTGTATTGCAATAATCTTGCCCCCACATATTTTGATGTGTATTTAATCAGATATGGATGCATAAACATAAAATAAAAGTAAAACAAGGCTTGATTTTTGATTGAATGATTGTTGTTTGCTATTCATTGATCTCATGTGATTGACAGCTTGATCCCGCCTACATGCTGAAAACACCAATCAGTGACATTTATTATTATTATTATTATTATTATTATTATTATAGCCTTTAATTTACCCAGAAAAAGCATATTAAAAATGTATTTATTTTTTTACAAGAGCGTCCTGGCCAAGATTAAAGGCGCTCTATGTAAGTTTTTGACTCTTCTAAAGCATAAAAATACCATAATATGTTTGCAGATATTTAAGAAACATGCTAAGTAAACATTCTTGTTTATCTGAAAAACAATGCTGAAGTCAGATATTCTGCTTTGAAAATGTGCATTACTGTCTTTGTTTTGGTTCCACAGATTCACAGACAGATTCAGAGTTACACATGAGGTGGTTACTAATTAGCAAGTTAATTAGCAAAAAATATAAAAAATATGAATTAGCAAAAAGTATAATATATATTACGAACGTAAACATTAGGTGAGCAGGTTACATTGTAACCGCGTGTCTTATCAACAAGGTGATCACAGTTTATCCTGTTGTTCAGCTGCTACAAATAGAAGCTGATTCTAATATATAAATTCGAGGTGTTGGTTAGGACAAAACTCCTTTTAATATGGAGAATATTCCTTCTATCGTGTGCCATTGCTTTAATTTAGAACACCACTTAAATCAGCCTTTAGGCTCAATACTCGCTCCTTAATCTGGCAACCTGCGCTTGCGTGTGCTTTGATCGAGGAATGCAATACCTAGTTCAACCACTTGGTGTCAAAATTACATACTGCACCTTTAAGCAGTATACAGTTCACATGGGTTTAACAAAAAAAAAAATAAATCAACACAGGCTCATTCTGAAAACGTAGCCCTATATTATTATATATAATACCCTATAATATTCATTTCTGGAGAACACGAATTATGTAGCCAGAGGTACGTATGGCTGCATTTAATCTTTAAAATGAACGCTACTGTAATATGCTGTTCATTTTTGCGCTTACCAGCTGATCACTTACCTCTGTGTTACCTCATACGGGGTTCAAGTCCGGTGAAGAACGGTTCCAGAAAGCAGGTAAGACAAAAACAAAAGCTAAAAAAGAAAATAAACAAGTAAATTACAGGGTGAGAATGTGGTAAAATCTGAAAACGTGGTAAAAAACAGGGCTTTTCTTTTTCTGGTTTGTTTTTTTTAAAACACTGTCGGTTGGGTTTAGGAAAGTGGGTGGGCGGGTCAATCGGTGCTTTTGAAAACACTATTGGTTGGGTTTAAGGAAAGAGGGGGGTGGGTCAGTCGATCATTCAGTAAGTAAGTCAGTCAGTCAGTCAGTCAGTCAGTCAGTCAGTCAGTCAGTCGACAGCAGAGAAATGTGAGATCTCAAAAAGCATACACAGCAACCTCTGGTGGATTCATGAAAACAAAAACTGTAAAAAAAAAAAAAAGTATCTAGTAGGGCTGTGACGAGACGCCTACTCCACGAGACGAGACGAGACACGAGATTGGGTTCACGAGAACGAGACGAGACGAGATTTTTATACTGTTTTTTGGAATCTTCAATGATGAAATATATGAATGTAAAATAGCATTTTATTCAACTGAAAAAAAAAAAAAAATCACAAAATGCAAAACTTAAAAATGCTTTTTTAAAACAACTTGTAATGAATGTTATTTTACTTCTATTTTAATGAATTATATGCCATAAAGGACATGCAAACACTGTAAAATATTTTGCTTATATGTGAATGGAAAATAGTATTTTTACATATAATTTTAAATATTAGCAGAATATTTGCTAATATATGAATGGAAAATAGATTTTTAATCAACTGAAGAAAAAACAAATCACAAAATGCAAAACAATTTAGGTGCTTTTTTTAAAAAATTAGAATGAATGGTATTTTATTTATTTTAATCTTGTATTTAATCTTATCTTCTACATCTATTTTAGATCTACATCTTTCATGAATTATATGCCATAAAGAACATGCAAACACTGCAAAATATTTAGCTATAAACTCTACATACTGACCTCACAGGAGAAATCAAACTCTTTCCACAAATTGAGCTTAAAATAATGAATGTAATTTTTGGTACTTGATTTTTCATTTTTTCATTAAAATATCATTTTTTAATTTGACTTACTCTGAGGTACTGGATGCGACACTGAATTAAGGACTGATAGGAGGGAGTTGTTGTTTTAATGTAATTTAATACCGCTCACCTCGTCGAATGAAAAGACAGCATCTACCGGACAGCATAAACGTGTGTTCGGTAATGATGATGTGATGATGAGTCTCAAGGAGTTGTGTGTATGTTTAGAGATGTGTGTATACTTTACTGACTCGGTAGGTGCAAGGAATAGTGTCAAACAGCCGTGTGTGTAAGTCCTGTTACAAAATGCGGCTAAAAGTCCTTCACGATATTAAGTTTGATTACGTCATTTACTTGTCTGTACTGCACTTCAGTAATGGGACTGAAATGTTTTAATTCCATTTGTGTTTACGACGATTATGACTTTCAGCATATCTAAAGTGCTATTCCATCGCACGGTTAATGTGCGTGTGGCTGCAGTCCTCTGTTGGACACGGCAGCCGGCCGCTGAACTCTGGTGAAAAACAAATACGACACACTCACCCACCCAACCGAGTGACGCGCAACTCCGAGGCCAGCCTGGGTTGGGTTGCCAGGTGTGTGCAAAGCACCTGATTTGCAGTTCAAATCCAATCCTTCCTCCAATCTTCAGTGTTAATTTCACCCTCACGCTCCATCATAACTCACAAGACAATTTTTTACCTCGACGAGAAATCTCGTCGCGATTTAATCTCGCGAGATCTCGTCATACGAGATCTTGTCACATCCTTAGTATCTAGTAAAAAGTACCTGATTTGAGGACATATTTGGCGCTCTCCAGAAATGTATATAGGGCTATGTTTTCAGAATGAGCCTGGGTTGAAAATAACAGATAACATAGTTCATCCATCAAAACACACATACAATGACAAATAATACTTTTCAGAACATCTACAGACCAATGTTTCAAATTCCAAATCATTTAAAATCTTCATTTAAGTCATAAGTGAAGACAATGATAACAGATTCAGACATGACAGAAAAAGTTATGATTGCAGATGCCGATGACACATGCATTTAAATAATTTATAACGAATACACTGCAGTATTCCATAAAATAAGAATTGTCAATGTTGATTTCATGGTGACTTTAAGACCAGAAACACCCCAGCAGTTTCATTGGTATGTAAAGTCTTATCTTGTGTCCAGCAACTGGAACTTTTTGCAGCGGCTTTTGGATGCTTGTGATACGGCCTGTGTGATTTGGGAAGCGTCTCCTTTCCTTCTATTGCTCCTCGTATTGGAAATTGTATCAAGTCCATCCATTTCACCATCTGCGCCTAATGCATCTGCATATGCTTAGAGATTTCCATACACTGGCCAAAAAGCACAGAGCGCACACACGATGATGATAGCGGCTGCATCTCACATAACCACATAACAGCGCAGAGATTAATACATAAAGCCTGCTCTGCTCATGCATAATTTAGCATACGCATGTGTCTCATAGCCGTAAATTGAGGGCAGTACTAAAAAGCGTTTTTATTTGACTATGATATCACACCGAGGCCCTCCTTGAGTGAACTGCATGCGGTATTTCCCGCTGTTCTCATGCTGCGCTCCTTTTATCTCGGAAACTCTGAATACTTGAACAAGTGCAATAGAGTCTGCAGTTCAGAGTTTATGATGTAATGCGAATATTGTGTCACACGGGGAGATGTGGATAAAACATTCCTTTTTAAAGTGGCCCTTTTATGCTCTTTTATATGGTTTTCTGTCTTCTGTGATAGGTTTACATCCATTCGAGGTCTAAATCACTTTGATTTTCCTCATGAAATCTATTTCAGCATCGGCTTTATTCTCTCTGTGCCTGAAATGGTTGGTTTAGGGATCCAGTCTCTCTAAACTCCACCTCCAAGAGGGCCTACTCTACTCTGTTGTGATTGGTCAAACAAAGAGGTCATCTCATATCTGATTTTCAGCTTTTACTCAGCTCCTAAAAACAGTAATTTGAAATATTGTAACGCACAGGGAGATGTGGATACAATATTTATGCTTTAAAGTGACCCTTTTATGCTATTTTAGAGGGGGTTTCTGTCTTCTACAATAGGTTTACGTCCATCCGAGGTCTAAATCACTTTGATTTTCCTCATAAAATCTATGTCAGCATCAGCTCTATTCTCTCTGTGTCTGAAATGGTTAGTTCAAGGATCCAGTCTCTCCAAGCTCCGCCTCTCAGAGGTCCTACTCTGCTCTGATTGGTCGGTTGCTTTGTTGTGATTGTTCAAAATTAAATCCTCATAATTACTATATCTGAATGTAACCTCTTTCTGAACTCCTATACATAGGAAATATTACATCGCACAGGGAGATGTGAATACAATATTTATTTTTTAAAGTGGCTCCTTTTTTCCTCTTTTATAGTGTTTTCTGTCTTCGGTGATAGGTTTACATCAATCCAAGCTCTAAATCGCTTTGATTTTTCTCATTAAATCTATTTCAGCATCAGCTTTATTCTCTCGGTGTCTGAAATGGTTGGTTCAAGGATCCAGTCTCTCCAAACTCCGCCTCTCAGAGGTCCTACTCTGCTCTGATTGGTCGGTTGCTCTGTTGTGATTGTTCAAGCATAGAATCACCAAGAGGCGACACTCAATAAAACGTTCCATTGCAACAGCAGCACCCAGCAACAGCGCCGGATTCCGCCATTTTGGAGTGAAAGCAAAGAGCTTAGAATGACCAAGAGACGACACTCTAGTGCGATTGGGAAATACACACTAGATGGCGCGGCGGCCAATTTGGACTGAAAACTCCAATAGAACAACAGCATATTATAAGTCTGTAAAATAAACTACTAAAAGTGCTGATGATTGTGATAGTAAGTGTTGTATTGTCGTCTTTCAGGTTGTATCTCAGCTGTAATGCGCTTTTAAAATAAATAAATAAAAATAAAGCAGCTGCTTGCCATCGCGACAGCAATAAGATCCAATGGGCAGCCGATCGCTTTTACTCCAAAATGGCGGAATCCGGGGCTGTTGCTGGGCGCTGCTGTTGCAATGGAACGTTCTATTGAGTGTCGTCTCTTGGTCATTCTAAGCTCTTTGGTGAAAGCGATCGACCGTCCATTGGATCTTATGCAAGCGCGATGGCAAGCAGCTGCTTTATTTTTTATTTATTTATTTAAGAAGCGCATTAAAGCTGATATTCAACCTGAAAGACGACAATACAACACTTACTATCACAATCATTAGCACTTTTAATAGTTTATTTTATAATATGCTGTTGTTCTATTGGAATTTTTTCATTCCAAAATAGCTGCCACGTGACACTAGCGGCATCTAGTGGCTGTTTCCCCAAATCACACTAGAATGTCGCCTCTTGGTGATTCTATGCTCTTTGCTTTATCTGAATGCAACCTCTTTCTGAACTCCTATACATAGGAAATATTACATCACACAGGAAGATGTGGATACAATATTTATTTTTTAAAGTGGCCCTTTTTTCCTCTTTTATAGTGTTTTCTGTCTTCGGTGATAGGTTTACATCAATCCGAGCTCAAAAATTACTTTGATTTTTTCTCATGAAATCCATTTTAGCATCAGCTCTATTCTCTCGGTATCTGAAATGGTTGGTTTAGGGATCCAGTTTCTCTAAACTCCGCCTCCCAGAATGCCTACTCTGCTTTAATTGGTCAGTTGCTGTTTTGAGATTGGTCAAAATTAAATGCTCATTTCCATATCTGATTTTCAGCTTTTACTCAGCTCCTATAAACAGTCATTTAAAATATTGTGTCACACGGGGAGATGTGGATAAAACATTCCTTTTTAAAGTGGCCCTTTTATGCTCTTTTATATGGTTTTCTGTCTTCTGTGATAGGTTTACATCCATTCGAGGTCTAAATCACTTTGATTTTCCTCATGAAATCTATTTCAGCATCAGCTCTATTCTTTCTGTGTCTGTAATGGTTGGTTTAGGGATCCAGTCTCTCTAAACTCCACTTCCAAGAGGGCCTACTCTACTCTGTTGTGATTGGTCAAAACGAAGTAGTCATTTCCATATCTGATTTTCAGCTTTTACTCAGCTCCTATAAACAGTAATTTGAAATATTGTGACGCACAGGGAGATGTGGATACAATATTTATGCTTTAAAGTGGCCCTTTTATGCTATTTTTTGAGGGGGGTTCTGTCTTCTACAATAGGTTTACATCCGTCCAAGGTCTAAATCACTTTGATTTTCCTCATAAAAATCAAATGGTTAGTTCAAGGATCCAGTCTCTCCAAGCTCCGCCTCTCAGAGGTCCTACTCTGCTCTGATTGGTCGGTTGCTCTGTTGTGTTTGTTCAAAATTAAAAGCTCATAATTACTTTTTGTTTGGCCTTTGGTCGAAATTAAATGCTCATTACCATATATCAATATCAGCTATTATTAGCATATGAAAACAGCATCTTCTTAACATGTACAAACCAAACTCTCCCAGGCCTTAGGTTCAACTACAGTGATTGTTACAGTATTTTGGGGTGCTGAAACCTGTTTAACCGTTATGTATTTGGACCAAATGCAGGTTTCAGTTCCTCATTTTTGTACCACTTATTGGTGATCTTTGAAATTTGCAGAGCTTTTACCTTTACAGACAGCCACATTACACAGAACTTGAACGGTAACACCTGAAAAGCCATAATAGAGACACTTTAAGCAAAAATACACCAATGAGTCAAAGCAGATGATAACAGACACCGTTTAGCAAACATTTGCAGAGAACTAAATGATCCTCCGGTGACAACTGTACACCTGTAGAATGAATGCACGCACCGAAAAACATTGTTTATCTTCTGGAATCTGGTTGCTAGGAAACTTCTTGACATCTCCAGCACCTGCAAATCTAACAGTGGCTTTTTGGATTATAACTTTTCTTCTGAACATCTATCTAGCTTAATGACTGGATGTTAATTAAATCCAAAAGGTGTTTTGTTTGTAGCGGAACATATATTTTTCTTAAACTGTAATGATATGCAACAATAGATTTACAGTAAACTGAATTCATTATTAATGTAAAATACTGCAAAAATGCTTAAATGTGATTGGGAACATTTGATCATGTTGCTAATTGTTGTCTAACTTTTTGCTTGCCTAAAGGATTGTCATCCATTTTTATGACTGATGTAACAGAGTTGACCTGTACATACAGTTGAAGTCAGAATTATTAGCCCCCCTTTGAATTTTTAAAGCCCCCCTTTATTAAATATTTCCCAAATTATGTTGAACAGATTCAGGAAATCCTCACAGTATGTCTGATAATATTTTTTTCTTCTGGAGAAAGTCTCATTTGTTTTATTTCAGCAAGAATAAAACCAGTTTTTAATAAAAAAAAAAATTTTAGGTCAAAATTATTAGCCCCTTTAAGCTATATTTTTTCGATAGTCTACAGAACAAGCCATCATTATACAATAACTTGTCTAATTACCCTAACCTGCCTAGTTAACCTAATTAACCTAGTTAAGCCTTTAAATGTCACTTTAAGCTGTATAGAAGTGTCTTGAAAAATATCTAGTAAAATATTATTTACTGTCATCATGACAAAGATAAAATAAATCAGTTATTAGAAATGAGTTATTAAAACTATTATGATTAGAAATGTGTTGAAAAAATCTTCTCTCTGTTAAACAGAAATTGGGGGAAAAATAAACAGGGGGGCTAATAATTCTGACTTCAACTGTATAGGGACTGACACAAAGTGCTAATATTTTCATGATGAATATAATTATTTTTAGCGATAACTTAATTTAATTTGTCTTATTATTCAGAATTGTTTCATTAAAGCTTTTGTTTTTGACAAAAATAACAAGAAGGTTTATCTTGGGGATGCAAAATGTATTTGCAACTGCTGTTCTATCTATACTAAAATTACTGTACTTAAAATGCAACACAGGACTTTTACAAACATATCTTTTTGGCCAAGCTTTTAATTAACAGTATGGTGAGCTGGTTTTATATTGGAGTTTCTGTACTTGAATTTTTAACTAGTTTTGAAATGTTGTCTTTTATTGATATGTTTTATTTTACCTGTTTTCTGCTTTTCTTTTATTTTTAAGCACTTTTTGACTTAATGGGCTCTATTTTAACAATCTAGATGCAAAGTCTAAAGCGCAGGGCGCAAAAGCATTAAGGGCATGTCCGAATTCACTTTTGCTATTTTAAGGATGGAAAAACACGCTCTGCGCCACGACGCATGGTCTAACAAGGCTGTGCTTATTCTCTTCATGAGTTATGGGTGTGTTTTGAGAATAAACCAATCAGAGACTCATCTCCCATTCCCTTTAAGAGTCAGTTGCATCATGCCATAGCGCATTTGCTATTTACATGGCGGACTTTGTAGGCCCTATTTTAACGATCTAGGCGCAAAGTCCAAAGCGCACGGCGCAAAAGCATTTAGGGCATGTCAGAATCCACTTTTGCTATTTTAAGAATAGAAAATTTCGCTTTGCGCTGCGGTGCATGATCTAACAGTGCTCTTAATGAGTTATAGGTGTGTTTTGAGAATAAACCAATCAGAGTCACATCTCCCATTCCCTTTAAGAGTCAGTTGTGTCGCGCCATAGCGCATTTGCTATTTACATGGCGGACTTTGTAAGTGGAAAAACTGAGCGCTTCACTAGCAAGAAAACAGTTAAACAGAGCATCTGCAGCGCAAGAATGAGAGATGAGCCTCCTCATTCTTTCCTTCGTGGATAATGAAACGTGTTGTACGCACAGACATCAATTAGCCTACATAATTAATTTTGTTTGTTATGCGCAAAGATTTGTTTCAAAACTATTTCTAAATTCAGTTCTAATTTCCAGCAAACGAATAAATGAACAATAATAATGAAGTGTGGTCAAAAAACGGAGTTATATCCAAATACACATGCTATGCCCCATATGGTCTAAAAGCTGACAGGTGGACAAATCTAAGCTTGTTTTTAATAAAACAAATATAAATATGCATATAATAAATAATACTGCTAATAATAATAACATTTATACAAAAGCAATTTGTCATGAATAAACTGAAAAAGCCCCCCGAGATGAAGAAGGCATGAAGGCAGTGGTTTTTATATTTATGTATAGAAAGTAATAATTTTTGTAATATTTTAATCCTTTAATTATTTTTCATTTGTAAAGATATTTGTGTATTGCTCTACATCCTGTGTGTATTAAGTAATGTTTAAGCGAGGCGCACAACTAACGTCCTCTGCGCTGGACTTTAGACCTCCTCTTAGCTGGTCTATTGAACAGTCTATTCTAGTTCCTCAAAATAGCAGCACGCCAGCAATGCGACTCAACACACCTCCTTTTTTAGACCAGAACGCCTATGGGCGCACATATGAGCGCAAATGCATTTGCTATTTAAATGGCATGGTGCAAAATGTCAAATTGACTCTTGCGTTGAGCTGAAACTAGCAAACAACAATTGCGTTGCCAAAACTGAACGCTTCACTAGCGAGAAAACAGTTAAACAGACCATCTGCAGCTAGGCATGGGCCGGTATAAGTTTCTAATGGCATGATAACCTTGGATAAAAATATCACAGTTTGACGGTATTGTGATTACTGCTCTAAAATATATTCTTTTTATATGTCTGGGCAAAAAACTAAAAACTTTTCCCCCTTTGAACACAATATATTTTATTTTGAGAAACATTTAAAGTATTTTGTAGCAGTAAACATGCCAGGCTAAATAATTCAAGCTGAATCATTGACTTCTGCTGTCTTCATTAGTTTCTAAAATGCTGATTTCTTTACAATTTAAAACGGCATCTTTGGTTATCTTTTAAAATAACAAATCTAAGCTTGTTTTTAATAAAACAAATATAAATATGCATATAATAAATAATACTTATAATAATAATAATAATAATAATAACATTTTACTAAAGCAAGTTGTCATAAATCAACTAAAAAAAGCCCCTCGATGTGAAGAAGGCATGAAGGCAGTGGTTTTTTTATTTATGTAGAAAATAACAATTTTTGTAACATTTTATTCCTTTAATTCTTTTTTATTTGTAAAGATATTTGCGTATTGCTCTACATCCTGCGTGTTTTAAGCAATGTGTAAGCGAGGTGCACAACTAACGCGCTCTGTGCTGGACTTTAGACCTGCTTTCAGCTGGTCTATTGAACAGTCTATTTTAGTTCCTCAAAATAGCAACGCGCCAACAATGCGCCCTAACACATCTTTTTTCTTGACCGAAGCACCCGTGAGTCCACAAAGTGGCACAAATGGATTTGCTATTTAAACAACGTGGCGGAAAACAGAAAATTTAAGATTGCGTTGGTCTGAAAATAGCAACACATTGGGGCAAACACATCTTGCGCCTTATTTGTGCCGGGTGTATGATAGGGCCCAATGTATGTGAAAGGTGCTTTATTTTACTTACTTACTTAATTACTTACTTACTATCTCCAAATACTTAACATATCTCTCTTTACATTTCAATATTTCCACATTAACCGTATTATTATACTAACTGTTGTTCACATGTGTCCATTTTACTATATGCACATAGCACAGAAATATGTACAGCTGCACATCCGTGATGCGAATCTCCTGTTTCACCACATCCCAAGGGTGCTCTATTGGATTGAGAACTGGTGACTGTGGAGGCCATTTGAGTACAGTGAACTCATTGTCATGTTCAAAAAACCAGTCTGAGATTATTCGTGCTTTATGACATGGCGCATTATCATGTTGGAAGTAGCCATCAGAAGATGAGTACACTGTGGTCATGAAGGGATGGACATGGTCAGCAACAATACTTATGCTGTGGCGTTTACTTACCTAATTACTTACTTACTTACTTATTACTATCTCCAAATATTTAACATATCTCTCTTTACATTTCAATATTTCCGCATTCACCGTATTATTATACTAACTGTTGTTCACATGTGTCCATTTTACTATTTGCACAGAAAACAAAAATGCTGTAAAAACTCAAAACTTCAAATTTTTTAAAACAGAAATAGTATTTTTGTAAACATACTTTAATAACCTTTGCTCGTTTACAGCTTTGAACAAATCAAACAGTGTAGAGGCTTGTATTTCTAATGCATGCTATGCATTATTCAGCTGGAACTTACACTGGAGATCTATGCAAAATGAAAAGCATGGCCATATCAGATATATAATTGGTCACAATTTTTATTATTATATGCATTTTCTATTTGTATTTGCCACTTTAAGTCTACTCACTCAACCATGCATCATCTGTCAGTGGAAATGTTATATTTCCAGTCAGGTTCATGGCTGTGCATGCGCTGTGAATGGATGAACATCACAGACTATGTTTAAAGAAATAGTTTACTTAAGAAATGAAATTTCTGCCATCATTTACTTACTATCATGTCAGTCCAAACCTGAATGGTTTTCTTTTATTATGCACAAAAGGAGACTGTCTGCAGAAGAAGCAGACCACTGCAACAGGGAAAGAAGTACAATAATATTAAGTTCTAAAAACAGGTGGAAAATACTTTTATATATATGTACACTATAAAATATTTGTTAATTAAGTTTCCGTATTTTGTGATTTACAAGTGTTTTATGTTTATTTACGGTTGTGAATTGCATTATGGGATGTCGATCTTTGCTCTGTAGACTTATGATGTTGAAAATTGAACTCTACAGTTTAACAAAGTGACTTTTGGTGACATTTTAGTAGTTCGCAATAATATAATGTATAAGAAATAATATGGAGAGAAATAAGTCTGTAAAATAACAGAACATTTACAGGCAGTTTGCTGCTTTACTAAGGTTTTTGTAGCGTAATATTTTTTACAAATGCATTTTTAAAGAGCTATTGGGATGTGTATATATATATTTATATATACACTTATCGGCCACTTTATTAGGTACACCTTACTAGTATCGGGTTGGACCCCCTTTTGCCTTCAGAACTGCCTTTAATCCTTCATGGCATAGATTCAACAAGGGTACTGGAAAATTCCTCAGAGATTTTGGTCTATATTAACATGATAGCATCAGGCAGTTGCTGCAGATTTGTCGGCTGCACATCCAGGATGCGAATCTCCCGTTCCACCACATCCCAAAGGTGTTCTATTGTATTGAGATATGGTGACTGTGGAGGCCATTTGAGTACAGTGAACTCATTGTCATGTTCCAGAAACCAGTCTGAGATGATTCGTGCTTTATGACATGGCACGTTATCATGCTTAAAGTAGCCATCAGAAAAGGGGTACACTGTGGTCATAAAGGGATGTACATGGTCAGCAACAATACTTATGCTGTGGCGTTGATACGATGCTCAATCGGTACTAATGGGCCCAAAGTGTGCCAAGAAAATATCCCCCACACCATTACACCACCCCCACCAGCCTGAACCGTTGATACAAGGCTGGATAGATCCATGTTTTCAAGTTGTTGATGCCAAATTCTGACCCTACCATCCGAATGTCGCCGCAGAAATCGAGACTCATCAGACCAGGCAACGTTTTTACAATCTTCTATTGTCCAATTTTGGTGAGCCTGTGCAAATTGTATCCTCAGTTTCCTGTTCTTAGCTGACAGGAGTGGCACCCGGTGTGGTGTTCTGGTGTTGTAGCCCATCTGCCTCAAGGTTGGACGTGTTGTGTGTTCAGAGATGCTCTTCTGCATACTTCGGCTGTAACGAGTGGTTGTTTGAGTTACTGTTGCCTTTCTATCAGCTCAAACCAGTCTGGTCATTCTCCTCTGACCTCTCGCATCAACAAGGCATTTGCGCTCAAACAAAACCTTTTTTTAATGTCCATGCATAACTCAATATTAAAGAAATATATAAGCATCACATGTTGAGCAAGTCCATGCATGAAGAAAAGACAATTTATAGATTTATAGATTTTTTTTCGCCATCGCCACTCATGAATGTTGTCTGAATTTATGAGCTTTCATAGTTGTAAGTTGTTTGCAATTCGACTTTATCCACAGCGATGCACACGCATTAATCAAAACATCCTTTTATTGTGAACTGAGTTGTAAAAAAATAAATAAATAGGAATTATTATTTCAATAGTGATTTCTAGTGATTTCTTAATTTTTTTAAACTGTAAAATATTATTTAAGGGAGACAGCTGGAGAGCCACATATTTTTGGTCAAAGAGCCAAATGTGGCTTGCAAGCCATAGGTTCCCTACCACTGCTTTATTCATTCATTCATTCATTTTCTTTTCAGCTTAGTCCCTTTAATAATCTGGGGTTGCCACAGCGGAATGAACCACCAACTTATCCAGCATGTGTTTTTACGCAGCGTATGCCCTTCCAGCCGCAACCCATCTCTGGGAAACATTCACACACACACTCATTCACACTCATACACTACAGACAATTTAGCCTACCCAATTCACCTGTAACGCATGTCTTTGGACTGTGGGGGAAACCGGAGCACTCGGAGGAAACCCACGCAAACGCAGGGAGAACATGCAAACTCCACACAGAAACACCAACTGACCCAGCCGAGGCTCGAACCTGCGACCTAGCGACCTTCTTGCTGTGAGGCGACAGCACTACCTACTGCGCCACTGCCTCTACCACTGCTTTAAACTATTAAAATGTTAATAAAAGCCACTTTTCCCAACTTTTCAAGGTTAAAAGTTGTTGGAAGAAAGCTCAATGTCCCATAATGCTATTTAAAAAAAAGCATAAATAAATGGGGAGGAAAATAAAAAGAATTAACCACAAAATACAGAAAACTGCTAATTTACTGATTTTTTACAGTGTATATTGTAAAAAAAAAAAAGAATGAAATAGCACTTTCTGTGTTATCACACATTTTTGTGTAAATTAGTATCATTAAAATACTCTTGTGGGTTTATTAATACTTTGCTTTTTGATTTATTAAAGAAAATACATTTAGTTGAAAATGTTTTGGTGTCATTACTAGTTTTTAGGATACCTCTATATGTGTGTTTTTTTATTAAAAATGATTTTAGTTTTATATATTTTAGTCCATCAAGTTAAACTAAATGTACATTTCGAAAAAGAGTGATCACATGGTGTTTAGGGCTCAGGTGATTGGCTCAGAAATGCTAATCCAACATGGCCACTTCAAGGCTGTTTCCTGGCAGATTTACATGTGGCTTTTTAAGCAACTGCATGAAGATGAATAAGAAAGGATGCATTGTTTTCTCATGGATAATGGATTAATAAGATGCTGATCCAGACAGTTCATCATTTGGAAAAGAGCAACTTGGAGATTCTGAAGAAAGAGGCTTATTCTGATTCAGACATGAGGGTGAGTAGATGCTCTTGTTTCTGTGGTGAATTCTCATTTAAAGAGGACTTTGAATCCCCTTTTAATAAAATAAATCTGTGATGTCTTCAGAATGTGCTTGTGAAGTTTCTGCAATGTCAAGTTGGGATTCTAATTAACAAGAAAACAGTTCAGAGCACATTTAATGTTTCACCCTAATTTAATTAAAAAGTTTTTTTTTTTTCAATATTTCGCTTTGTAAGATTTAAATTGATGAATTTAAACCATTTAACCACAAGAAATTATAAAATGAGTAACAGATTAATTGTATTTAATTATTTACAGTATACAATGAAGACTACAGTGGTCAACATTTGAAGGGGATCAAAAACGTTTTTTAAAATGGTCAGGAATTAGACAAGAATGGGTGTTCAATAGTTTTATTTTCGGATGATGTTTAAGGAAATTAGCTACTTCGAATAATAGAGGTAAAGTTGGTTTTATATTCGCACATTCGTCCATTTAGAAGTTTCTATATTGTTTACCATGTTACTTTGAATATTCGGTCAGAATTAGCATGCAAGTATGACTTCAAAACAACATGAACACTATCTAATTGACTGTGAACAACGTTGTACTTTGATAGTCATTGGCTGCTAATATGATTTCCCTATTTAGAATTTGCAAATAATACTTTAATGAAATTATATTATTAAGGAGAAAGTCTGAATATCCAAATATAAAACCAACTTTACCTCTATCTTCTAATATTGGGTCTGAAATCGCATGCAAGTATGACTTCAAAACTAAATAAACAAATGTCTAATATTCCTAATCTAATAAATGTTGGAGACATACTTGTAACATAAACGCACTAAATCACACTTCAGCAGTGTTTGAGAGCGCACAAGAAAATCTGCACCTGAGCAGCGTATATTTGAGGGCGTGCAAGAAGTTTTGTGCATGAACAGAGGAAATCGGTGCGCAAGCAAAGAGATTTGCATGCTCGTATTACATGATTGCGATCTCAACTTGTAATACTGCACTCACAAGATTTGTCACTGAAATAACGCCATAGGTAGTTGGTAGGTCTGTGTAAAAGGAACGATAACTGTTTTCAAGATATACCACGGTTTGGAAAAGTCAAGGTTTTAAAATCGTCAAAATTTTCTGTAATACCTTTCCTAAGATATGTGTAAGAATTTTTATTTACATTTTTTTGTTTTGTTTTTAGGACAACAGTATCTCCAGCAAAAAAATATATCCAAAGATGCCGTTTTAAATTGTAAAGAAATCTGTGTTTTAGAACTAATGAAGACAGCAGAAGTCAATGATTAATTTTCATTATTTAGCCTGGCATGTTTACTGCTCCAAAATACTTTAAATGTTTCTCAAAATAAAATATATTGTGTTCAAAGGGGGAAAAAGTTTTTAGTTTTTTGCCCAGACATTTAAAAAGAATATATTTTAGAGCAGTAATCCCAATACTGTCAAACCGTGATATTTTTATCCAAGGTTATCATGCCATTAGAAACTTATACCGGCCCATACCTAGCTGCAGATGGTCTGTTTAACTGTTTTCTCGCTGTTTCTTGCTGTTTACAAAGGGGAAAAATTTGTTGTGTTTTACCCAGCTATTTAAAAAGAATATATTTTAGAGCAGTAATCACAATACCGTGATACGGTGAAACCGTAATATTTTTATCCAAGGTTATCATACTGTCAGAATCTTATACAGGCCTATGCCTAGCCACAGCTGGAAAAAAACCCTATAGGAAACACTGTTTTATATTCACTCATTTTTGAACAGTGACAAGGTCCCTGTATTGTTTATTACGCTAGTTTGAATATTCAGTCTAAAATCACATTAAAGTATGACTTCGAGACAACATTAGGACTATTTCATTGACTGTGAACAATGTTGCACTGTGATAGTCATTGACTGCTAATATGGTTTCCCTATTTATAATTTGCAAAATGCTTTTCTGAAATGATATTATAAAAGAGAAAGTCAGAATGTGCGTATATAAAACCAACTTTACCTCAATTGATTTTATCAGTAAGACAAAGAAAAAGTCACATCTTGGTGATACGTCCTCTTTAAACTGTTTGTGGTGCTCATCTTGACAGCTGGGCGCAGTGCAGGTGATGGTGTAGATGCACAGAAGCCTCTAATATTAGAGAGTGACAGCGTTGGGTTGTTCCTGCTGACTCCATCACTTCAATAGGCAAAGCATGGCTCCTGCGCAAATAACTCAAAGAGAAGCGAAAAATGAAGAAAACCAGCTATTTTATTATCGTCTCTCTCTCTCTCTTTCAAATTCATGACATACATATTGGGCACATATTGCCAAAGTGTACATAGCAGTGGAAAAACAAAAACAAAAAAGTCAATATAAATAATAGTAGTAATAACAGTATTGATGAAAAAACAACAATAATAATAACAACAATAATAAAAATAATAATGATAAAAAAGAATATATATATATATATATATATATACATATATGCAAATATACAAATATATTTATATAAGACATAAAGACATAATTCAGATGTGTTCACTCTTGTAGCAAATTAGCTCAAAGTAAATTGAAGATTAATTTGAACGGGTCTTCAAAAGAATCGACTCTTTAAATCTGAACAAACGGATTGTCCAATGATCGTTTAAACAGACAGTTGACTTCAACTCATACCTGTCAACCCTCCCGTTTTTCCTGCGATTCTCCCGTATTTTACAGTTCAATCCTGACATCATCCTGTAAAGATATTTTCCTGTATTTCTCCCGAATTGTCAGTCTTTCTCTGAAGGGTGGCAATAAACATTAAAGAGCAGATCCACCCTATATGCAACCCATACCGCCGAACCACCAGGGAACGCCACTTGCTCTTAAATGTGAGTCTGTTCTGTGCTTTCATTTTATTTAGGCATAAAAACACTTTAAAAATAAACATAAAAATGGCGGGATTCCCTTTCCTTTTCGTTACAGGTGCCGTCGCCCCTCCTATGCAATCCTCAAAGCAGTCATGTAGCGGTGCGTGACTGTCAGCTGACACGCTCTATAGTGATAAATAGACGCTGTTTTCCAAATACATTCTGTACACGCGATTTGAAGCGAAGCAAAAGTTTGCATTTTGGGTGTGTGTTTGAACAGACATATACACGTAATTAATAATAATAACATCTAAAGATGTCGATCTTGGTGTTTTTTTTCACACAACTAATTTTGTCCTAAATTAGCATAAAAACTTAGGATTATGATCTTAGATGTGTCCATTTTTAAAGTGACACCTCTGTTATTTAATGTAATAAAAAAAATCCAAATAAATGAGATTCATTCGTTGCTCTTTAATCAGAATGTGTAAGTTATACAGTGAAGAAAAGATTAATGAGATTTGATAGCTTGATTCTATTTCTTTATAATAGCTATTAATTTTAATAAGCTAAACTGTTTGCTAATTTATTTGCTGCTAATGCATACTGTTTATTTTTTCTTTTGTAAATAATAATGATAAAACATATTACTGACCGTTTAACTGTGTATTTACAATGAAACAGCTCCAAAAGAACATACTGTATTTAGTAATTTGGGGATTTTTTTTTAGGGTGGTGGGGTTATGGGGGAATTTCTTATTATGGTGAGCATATCCCTTATTTTTACACCCCTATGTTGACAAGTATGCTTCAACTACACCTAATGCTATCAAAAATAAAATCCCATTTATGTTTAAGCAGGGTAACAAGATCGAAGTTTAAGACATTAGATTCATAAATATGCACAGGCACCTTTCTTTATACCAAATGAAATTTCATTGACTAATCTAACAGAAACTAAAGTCTAACACAAACACACATGCATACAGGTTTTAGAGAAGAGTAAAGGAAGAAAAAACAAGAGTTTGAGAGAGTGTAATGATGTGAAAACCTGATGTGATTTTGTAAGACCAAACCAAAAATAATCAGTTTAACCCTTCTATTATTTTTTTAGGGTTACATTTAGTTTACACCAGTTTAGTGGTAATCTGGAGGTGTTACTTGCGTTCCTTTTTGTGATGTGAAGAACTTTCTCTGCTGAGCATGTGGTCAGCTGGTGGTCCTCGCGAGGCTTGGAGTGGGGTGGAGTCTGGATTTTCAGTTGAGGCGGTAAAAACTGTAGTCGTGTTGACTTTTGGTTTCACGGCACACTAAACTTGAGCAGACTCTCGACGGAAAGAAAATATAGAAAGTTATTGGAGATGGGTATGTCTGAGTTGTGCGGTTAATCCATTTTTGCCAGGGTCCAAGTCTCTTCACTGCCCCCGAAAAGAAGCTGTCCTGAGCTGGAGCGGAAAAACTTTTTCTCCTCTGGGTGTTCTCCTGGATTCTATGGGCGCGGCCTTAGTCACCAGCTTTTTTAAGGGTGGTTTTGTTTCCACCCTCAAGAGCCGAGTTGACCAGTGAGAAGTTAACTCCCCCATGGCACGTTTTATTTCATAGCGTGGTGATTTGCATAGGCATTCTGGGTGTAAGCTGGTGCAGAAATGTTTAAAGTTTTTTTAAATGTTAGTTGCACACGTATTAACATAAAATGTAAACAACTGTTTAGTACACCAAATTAGCAATGCAGGGACATCAAACATGAACCATCTATGATCTTGTTAAGCTGTGGTAGAGTTAAACATTGATTTCAGGAGTATTAAAACAGGAGTATTAAAACATTAATATTAATACATGAGCAAAAGACTTGTTGCAAAACACCTGATTACACATAAAGAGAGAATAAAGGTTTACATTAAAAGTATAAATCTTAAGCAAGGAGCTTAAGTAAGTTTGACAATGTCTGTGTGTCCATATCTGAGCGTATTCCTTTCGTGTCGTAAATACCTTGGAATCGTATTACACACTGACCATCCAGTCTTTTCCTGGGTAGGAGAGGTTGAACTTTTTTGGTCCATAAAGCAAACAATACATCATTATCTTTAATAATGAACCCTTCCATCCTTGAGGAGGTTATCTGAAATTTACCAAATTGAACTATTGAAACGAATTACAGTCCTGTAATTTATGTTTCATGCAATTTAAGCAAATGGAAGAAGAATAAAAACAGACTTACCCACTGTTGTGGTTAGAAGGCCAGTTGTAATCCATTCACCAGGTCAGCTGTGAAAAATCCAGCTAAGACCGGCTTTTGTACGGGGGTTCAGAAGGAAAAGAGACAGTGTGAACACAAACCAACCGAGAAGGTGGCAAGGTGGGACAATCGAACTTGGGTACGATACAGACAATTGAAACAAGTGTGAAAGCACCCTGAGGCTACAATTGGCACAGGCTCACCAAAATTGGACAATAGAAGATGTAGACCATGTAGAGAATATGTTGCCTGATCTGACCAGTCTTGATTTCTGCTGCCACATTCGGATGGTAGGGAATTTGACGTCGACAATATGAAAGCATAGATCCATCCTGCCTTGTATCAACGGTTCAGGGTGGTGGTGGTGGAAAAGGTGTGGGGATATTTTCTTGGCACACTTTGGGTCCATTAGTACCAATTGAGCATCGTGTCAACGCCACAGCCTACCTGAGTATTGTTGCTGACCATGTCCATCCTTTATGACCACAGTGTAACCATCTTCTGATGACTGCTTCCAGCAGAAAAATGCACCATGTCATAAAGAGCGAATCATCTCAGACTGGTTTCTTGAACATGAAAATGAGTTCACTGTACTCAAATGGCCTTCACAGTCACCAAATCTCAATCCAATAGAGCAATATTTTAGAGTACTATGTTGAATTCAGCCACCATTTTTTTCTGATTAAGATTAAGGCAGTTCTGAAGGCAAAAGCGGCCCAACCCAGTACTAGTAAAGTGTACCTAATAAAATGGCCGGTGAGTGTACTGACTGTACATAAACAAAAAAGAAAAAACACACAATTAGAGTTCTGATAAATACATATACAAATAAGAAAGAAGAAAAACTAATATGATGATTAAAAAGATAATGAAAGAGAAAAAAAATGTATTGTTAATAAATAAGAAAATAAAGTACAGTGCAAAATGCACCTCTCTCTCTCTCAAATACAAATTCAATTATCGCTTCATTGGCATGACACATGTTACAAATGTATTGCAAGGCATTTATAAGGTTTACATTAAAAGAATATATAAAAACATAGTAAACACAGTAAATAGTAGTAAAAAAATAAAATGAATAAATTAGAATAAACTTTACATTTAACAATCAACATTTTAGGATAAATCAGTAATAACATTTCTCTCTCTCTCTCTCTCTCTCTCTCTCTCTCTCTCTCTCTCTCTCTCTCTCTCTCTCTCTCTCTCATCCAGCTGTCTATCGAAGCATGTCCTCTTTCATTCCAGTACAAGAGAACAACAAAAAATTGTCTATTCATTTGTCTGGAGCGAGATGCGTTATAGTAGCTGTTCTGAATGCGCAGAAGATAAGAAAAAAAACAAGACGAGATGTTTGTGGACGTGCTCCTGCGGGACGGGAGAGATTGAATTTGCAGGTACAAGACAGGTTTCATTGCATTTATAAATAGAAGCTGCTTGATTCATCAGTTACAGCAACTTTTCTGTGCTAGGGAAAACTATAGAAAGAGTCTGGCGTTTTGAAATAGTGTATTACAGTAGCGTTCAACCTTTAATGGCTTTTTTCTCATCTCTGGAGGTTTTGAAAGGTTATGTTTTTGGGTTTGTGCCTTGAGTTTCCCTTGAGAGAAAGTTTAGTAAAAAGTGCTCAAATCAAGGGCATTCAAATGTGCACAAATTAATTCATCCATCCATCTAAACATCCATTCACCTAATCATTCAATCATTCATCCGTCAGTCCATCCATTCAAATATCGCATCCATCCATCCATCCATCCATCCATCCATAAATCCATCCATCCATCCATCCATCCATCCATCCATCCATCCATCCATCCATCCATCCATCCATCCAACCACCCACCCCAACCAATACATTGATCTATATACCCACGCACCCTCCCAACCCATCAATTTTAATTAATTCATCCC